>CM067218.1:97815506-98275751 GCA_034190945.1 Octodonta nipae | reverse complement strand
CTTTAACACGTTTGTTTTACAAATAACAGTAAACGAAAAAATTGCTGATGCGAACGCATGCTCAAATGAAAATGAAAGGCCTATTGAAAAAAAAATATGCGCATGCGTCAACGTTCGTCAATTTTTCGGACAGTTTATTACCACGTTTAAAACTTGTTTATAACGTGAATATGAGAATTTCAATGTATTCACGTTATTATTAATTTACTATAAGTAGTAAACCTTTAGCAGTTATAAACTTAAAGTGAACTATCAGTATAACGATGTTAATTAATATGTATAACATTTCATCAATAAAGAATGGAGAAGAAAGCATTAATACCTATGTTGGAGCCGTATGTACAGTAAATCATTTTTCGAGAATTTATTTGACTTTTTTAGTTTTCCAAAGCCTTGTATCGAATCTCGTTGATTACCTATTAAATCAGCAAAAAGAATAAACAGTTTAACATTTGTCTAAAATGCCCTAAATGTGATTATGAGTTAGAGATGTGAACTAAGTGATGTTCGATTGCAAGTAATTGATTATGTAAATAAAGATACATAAATTTATTTGTGTATGTGTTTAAGACTCTAAATTGCTAAAAGATATAATATTAAATAAACAGTTGTAAATAATGTACTCGTGACAAAATGTATCGATGCAAATTGAGTTTAATTAAATATTTATATACTGAATTTTATATTTTATTTGCAGCAACTGTACAGACTTCACTAATATTGCATACAATTTTTGTACAGATTTCGTGAAAATCTCATAAATGAACTTTCTTATATGTGTCAGTCAAAAGATGAATAGCCAGAATAATTAAAATCACAATTGTAGTAAAAACGTCAATGACTGAAAAAACCATAGTAATAATAAATACATTAAATTTGTCGTTTTATTATTATGTTTATTTTATTAATTATCAATATATTAATTACTTTAAACCTAATATGAGTATTATTTTTCCTAACCTGTAAGATGAAAATAACACTTAACCGCCATTGCAACTTAACTCAATTATGTGCTTTAGTTGAAAAATGTACAAATAAAGCCCACAAATTACAATTTCATTTAATTTCATTGATAAAAATGGTAATGAAACTAACTAGTTCAATATGCATATTTGTGAAAAGAGTCCAAAACTTGAATCCCGCCTTTTTAACATGCCGAACACGCCTGCGCATTACAAATGGTAAAAAGATCCATTTGCCGCATTAACAATTCATCGGATATGAGCGTCAATTTGCAAGTTAATAATTCAACAAACTATTTGGCAATTATAGAAATTTAAATTGAGAATTAAATTTCAAATTAGGATTAATACATGAGTTATAACAAAATAGTGACAAATATTTTAATGCTTCTGAAATGTATAACAATTACTAATGATAACACAAGAAATAGAAACAGAGACAAGATATAACAAGATACGGGAAGTATAATTCGTAAGAAGCTTTCGCATCCATCGTTCTGACTCAAATGACTGCTGCTCTTTTTTTAATTTCGATAAACAGTAGTTGTATTTGTATATTTTTGTAAAATGGTTCAACATAAGCAGGCCTTTAAAAATGATGAAGTCAATTTTCAACATTGATAACCTAGATCGCCTAATCTTTTGACCACCCAAATCTTCTAATCTGTTGTTAATTGACAATGCTGAAGACTAACAAACTAATGATAAGATACCACAAGAAAAACTCATTCGTCCTGTTCCTTCAATGTCGCGAAACTGTAATGCATGTACATGTTGAGGTGTATATGTTCTTGTGAAACTTTCAGCAACATCTGAACGAAATAGCATCATTATTAATCAACTTTTAACTTCTAAATCATTGAGTATCTGTCCTTTGGGTTTGTTCTTGATGATTTAGAGGTACTAAATAATCCGTGTTGCTTTCACTTGTTACGATATCGTGCATTATTTATAGTAAAAAGTGTTTCCCTTAAAACCAAAATGGCTATGCAACAAAAGCTTATGTGTATTGTTACCAAATTTAACTTCAAATAACTTCTATTAACGGCAAACTATGGTACATTGGGACGACAATTTTATACTCATTTTTCAAATACCTCCGATTGTGGTCATGCTATTGAGATGAAATTAAAGTTCAAGCCATGGCGGGTTCACAAAAAATAGGAAATCGTTTTGGTGACTTTGATTTGAACTTCAATAAACGCATCTGTTGGAGTTTTCATATTAAAGAAAATCCGTAGAAGTCATTCGTAGATCACCCAGAGTTCATTTGAAGTTCATTTTGAAGCGAAACAGAACAAAATCAATATTTTTCTTAGTTTGACCAGAAAGTGTAAGTTATAATCAGTTTTTGTGTGCTTAGGGCAAGCTATTTTATGAGGAATTGCCGATAGCAGCAATTCTGAGGTTACTTAAAATAATTTTCAGTAGTTAATTATAATATAACCCTATAGTCGCCTTCGAAAAGTAATTATTAAGACATTTGCCTCATATATCTGCTACCTATTAATATCTTATATATCGTAAAGTATATAAAAGTTGAGTTGACGACCAATATCATAAATACGTAACATAGGTTCTAATGAACCAACAAACATTTTTAAAGAATAAAAATATTTTTTTTACTGTATATCCATAATAATAGAGTATTTTGATTAAGTTGTCATTCTCATGGAGTAAGCCAAAACTTAATCCACTGTACAATTTCCACTAATTTATATAATACCGATGAAGTGGTGGGGTTAACATAGTAGGTATACCTATTAATTACAACAATCCTTAAATACCTACTCTTACCCAAAACCGAAAAAGGCAATTGAATTGTTGAATTTCTAAACTTCCTAATAATATATTTTCAAGAAATTTTTAAATTCATGTGTTAAAATTGTAATATTTCAAAAGAAACTACATTAATTTAGAAAATACTCATATGTAAAGAAAGCAAAAAAGCTTTCCTGAATGATAGTTGTGGCATCTTTCTTTAATGTTTTGCACTTATTGGAAAGAACACCACTGTACGTTGTACATTTCCAAACATTTCGGGGTCTAGGTCAAACCCCCTTATCAATGACAATAAACAAACTATATGAAAAAAGCGAAATTGTAAAATTTAAAACTAAAGTGTTTGTTGTGATATTTCCAATAAATGCAAAACATTAAAGTGAAAAAGAATTTAAGGAAGCATTAATAATCTTATTTAAAATGTTTTTTTTTTCATGAAGAAGAACCTTAAGTTAACTTGAACCATCTTTTAATTTAACAATCAAAACAGTAATCAGAAATAAATTTATGACAAAATTTTTCGGGTGCTAAAGTATTAAATAAAAATTACCCTCCGAAATCTAAGATCCAATTAATTGAAAATAAATTTGAAAAACACTTTTTTAAAAAATATTAATATATAATAGAGAATAAATTAGTATAAATCACTAGTACCTTTATTGAACCGTATACGAGGTTTCTCAAAAAATATTAATTTTGTCTAAAATTCTATTACTAAATTTCTAAAATAAATGACAACTTTAAAAGAGTTAATCAATCTCACGGTATTATAATATTGACACTATAAAATATAAAAATAATTCAATTGGATTTTATATGTACTATAAATCTCTCTTGATGCTTGAGAAAAATCATATTCAGTGAAATTTTGAAAACCTGACATAGGTCAACTTTTTTATTTGAAGTTATAGTACTTTGAAATGCAAATTTGTAGAAAGTAATATGACCTTAGAAAATTGTACATATAATAGTTTTTAAAATAATATATTTTTTAAATAAGAACACCGTATTTTTTAACATAACTTGACAAATCCTAGCAGACTAAATAAAAAATGTTATGTCTCTTTTCTTCATTGGAATAGAGGTTTTAGAACAATTAACAATCGAACAGTTGACAATCAAGATAAAGGAACCTAGTATTAACAGCAATAGAAAGAACTCTTATGAAACCAATAAGTGATCGTCTTTTTAACAAATAGTCTAACTGGTCCTCTTCCACAAAATTGAAGTCTTTTAACAATATTATTACTAACATTTTCCAACATAATGGGCGTAATGTTATTAATTGTTCGGCGAATTAATTGTTTGAGTTCATCAACAGAATCAGCAGTAGTACGGATACTTTGGTATTTAACAACCCCAAAAGAAAAAGTCTAACGCGCCACTCATCTGAATCCCTTCTTCATATCCATATTTCTGGCAGTAGCTCATGAAGACAGTTCCGCATATTTTGCGTAAAATGGGGGATCCCGTAGGAAGGAGAATAGCCTTCTTTCTGCTAACGATAGTTCATCAATTCAAGTTGGTTTCTCAGTAACTCCGTTTAAATTTCGATTGTTAAGATCAATGTTATGGATTTCATAGCACACGTTAACATTTTTAACATTTTAATTCTTCTTGATTCAGCTCAACAAGAAGTACTGTTAGACCCATATATACCCATATATATATATATATATATATATATATATATATATATATATATATATATATATATTATGGAATTGATACACTAAAATAGATAGATAAAATATAAATAAAAAAATAAGAATATTGGATCATGAAATATGGTGGAAATGATAGATAACCGAAATCATAAAATAAACTGCTATAAAATGGGGTTTGAAATGTTGTAAGAATAAAGTTGAATAGAAAACAAAGTAGTGAAAAGTTAATAAATCATAAATTAAATTGAAAGTGAATTTGAAAGAAAATTTTAGGAAAATAATGGAACAGTATTGCACAGTGGAGATAGTAGTCCAAAATGTAAGCAAATATGATGTTTATAATTAAATAACATCAGAAATAAATAGAGAAATAAAGAGACCAATAAACATTATTTATTAAATACAAAATAAGAATAGAGTAAATTTAAAGCAGAAATTATATGTTTGGGTATAAGATATGGAGGGGAACTTTACTTCAAAATACAAAATAAATGGTGACACTAGTTCCTGACTGTTGTAACAACTCGATATGCTATTATCTTGGGGTACATTCCTCAAACATTTAT
This sequence comes from Octodonta nipae, assembly GCA_034190945.1. Lineage (NCBI taxonomy): Eukaryota > Metazoa > Arthropoda > Insecta > Coleoptera > Chrysomelidae > Octodonta > Octodonta nipae. Next base: position 98,270,774 of record CM067218.1, on the reverse strand, counting down.
GCTCTTCAGTATTACGTACGTTTCGGTTTATTAGTTAACCATCATCAGATAATAATAATACTTTGATGATCACTATCATAAAAGACATATTTTTTTAAAATTACTTTTTATACAAATTAACATTTATTAAAACTACTAACCTACATTACTATCTATATATAAATAGGCAAAGACAAAACGATTAGGTACCATTTTCTCCTCTGTTTCTCAACCGATTTTCTTCATTTTTGTTTTGTTTAGTAACTACTGACGACCTTCAGTGCAGAAAGCTAATCTTAATTTATAATATTGGTTCATTCATTAAATAAAATATAATAAAAATTTATTATTTACGTCAATAATGTCAATGCCAAACAACTGAATGTGCAGCCGCCGCCAGACTCAAAACATTGAGTAATTATATATAGACAGACCATTGCTTTTATATACTTAGAGCATGTACTTCTGATTACTTTTATGTTTTTTTGGGGAATAACACCACAATAGAAATAAAACTATGTATATTGCAGGAATACCAAACGTTTCAAAGTCTATTCTGACTTCGTTGTCAATGGCTTTATATTTATTGATGTGATTGCAAAATGAAAATTTGATTTATTTATGTACTTCTGGAAGTGGCATGCAAGCGTTGTTATTGTTTAGTGGGTAAAGTAATCGTTGTATATTATAATTATACAGGGCGATTCCAGATATATTAGAAATAATTTTTTTCGTGGGTGGCACATAAGCAGTTGCATATATAGAGTGTTTAAAATATAGAGAAGAGTGCAATTATAACTAATAAAATAATTATATAGGGAAGCCCATTAGCGATTGAATTTACAGGGTTCTTGGAATAGAAGGTGCAGTAGAATTACAATTATACAGGGTGGTGCAAAAAATGTTATACATAGATGCATATACAGGGTGGCGGAAATGGAAATGTAACCCATAAGCAGTTGTATATATAGTTAAGATGAAATATAGGGTGAGAGGAATTATAGATATACAGGATGGTGATAAAAAATGTTAGAAAAGGAAATGATTTATAGAGTAGACCACGAAGAGTTCTATATATATAATGATTGAAATATAGGTCAGAGTAGAATTATTGTTACAGAAGATAATTAAAAATTTCATAAACAAAAAGAGTAAATATGGTGGGTCATAGGCGGTGGCATATACAGAATGGTTTACCCGGTGGTTCAAAAATGTTAAAAAATATTATGCGTGGTCCATGAGCAGTTGCATATACAGGGTCGTGGAAATATTTAATGAGATGGAATTATTATAATGATGATGTTAATAAATGTTAGAGAATTGAGTGCAATTATAGCTATACAGGGGGGTTAGAAAAAATAAATATGTAGGGTAGCCCATTAGCTGTTGAATTGTTGTCATATTAAATTAAGAATTACGAATTTGAACACAAATAAAGTTCTATGAATTATATCTGAAAAAAAAATTGAATTTCGTTACTTATTTGTAGAAGCGAGATGTAAGACCGACATCTAGGATTTTCGAGGAAACTATCACACAGAGGTTCCGAATCTGGATCCGTTCTGTGTAATTGCTGTTCTCCCTAAAGTCCTAGGATAGAATGTCACTATAAAATTTTCATGTTACTTAACCTGCCAGAGATATTGATACAATTGGTCGAATTTCGACCACTGGGCGACAGCTAGTTTACTTAAAATGTTCAATAAAAATTACAATTTTAAAACTATTTCGCCCAACAATATGCCAATTCAAGGTCATGCATACGCTAAGCTCGACATATATCAAATAATAATTTCGAGACAAAGAAGGATTTGCTCTTTTTATTTATTACATTTTTTATAAACCTTCCACGGGCGTACAAACACTAAACAAGACTATACTAGTGACAATTAAAATTAATACATATAGTGATATACAGAGAAGACGAAAAAATCTGTTAAAACAGTTGTTGGCTTTAATTACTACTAAGGAATTAAACATAGATTAGGCTGTGATAAATACCTACTACTAAGATTTTCAATATCACTGAGACAGTTTATTGAATTAACGTTTTGCTCAATGTGAATCATTCCTTCTTTCACAAGTCTTTTGGAGTTGTTCGATTCAATTTCCAATACTATCGTATTATTAAAATCAAACATATGATTGTTATTAACCGCATGATGTGCAAGTGCAGTAATGTTCACTTCGTTATTTTTTAAGCTATATTTATGATTGTTGATTCTGTTATGTAGGTATTGTTTACTTTGGGCCGATGTAGCAACTATAACAATCCAAGCAATTTATTTTGTATATGGTGTTAGTTTGATTTACCAAATCAGTTTTGGGTTTGTACTTGGTGAAAAACATTCTTTTGTTGTCAAAATTTACTCTTCTCTACAACCTTTATGTTGTGAGGTAGCAGGCATTTTTTTGTCTGTCCGGAGATTTGTGGTATATACAGGGCAGGGTAACATAGTTTTTACTATCCGAAGTGTCTAGGTTTTTATTTATTGTGCTATTATACAACTTATTTACTCTGTTTTTTATAATTGGTGGAAAAATGCAGGGCGCTAGTTATTGTTAATTAATGTGTTTTTTACTTTATTTATGTTTTCTTGTATGTTACATATCACCTTTCATGACTTATAAATAATAATATGCTGATTAATGTCTATAATAAAATAATAATCCATTGTAAAGGAATTACGCAGAAACTAAAACAATATCTATATTATATTACTAGATGCACCTGCATAAATGATGATTCTGCATAGTTCCCCATTTTCAGCAGAGATTATAAATAGGAGAATATTCCTAAACAGCTCACTTTTGAATTCAACTTTAAGACTTTTAACGTTGTTCAGAGTCACAACATTTGGTCTGTTTATTTGCTATATTAATCATTATAAAATAGTCCTTTTTTGTAACAAGTAGTGATAGTTGTGTTTCAAATAAATTCTGTTGTTTTTTAAAAAGGGTTTTAAGTAATAAAGCCCCAACATGTATATTAGTCGGATGTGAAAATTTTAATGCCCTATCAATTATAGAGATGAGAACACTGTTTTTATAACAAGTTGGTTTAAAGTTCAAATATCGTTCTGACCACACATTCTTGGTGTACCAGCTAGTAATATCCGTCATTATTGTGTTTTAAATTGTTGTCGGAAAAATTAATACTCTTATTGTTTTCTGTCTCTATTGTAAATTTAATTCTGTTATGATAGGCATTAAAATCACTAAGTTTGTAATTGCATTCATCAACTGGCAAAGAATGCAATCATCCACATATCTTCTAAAAAATGTTGGTTTGACAAGATTTTTTATAACATTTTCTTCAATATATTCCATAACTAGATTAGCAATTGTGGTAGAAATAGATGATCCCATAGCCGTTCCAAACACCTGGGAGAAAATGTTGTTTTTATACGTAAAATACGTTGAGTTTAAACACAGCGAAGTTCCTTTTATAAAATCATCTAGTGACAAGGAAGTAAATTGTTTAATTGCATTCGATCTACTTCTGATGCATATTATGGGCAGATCAGTTGGTACATTTGTGTACGAAGATTTCACATCTAACGATATAAGCATATGAGTAGCAGGGATAATTTGAGTCTTAATTAAGTCATGAAAATTCCATGAGTCTTTAACAAAGAAATCGTTTTTACCTAGGATATGAGCTTTACAACCTGCAAGGTACTTCCATAATTTATAAGTTGGTGAATTAATTTTATTTACAATCGGTCGCAAGGGTACAGTATCTTTATGTAATTTGGAGAGCCCTTAAATATAAGGTGTGCAACCATTCTGGCAAATAAGTGTATTTTTTAGGGCTTTATCAATGGTCCTTTTATTATACCAAGAGTTTATCAATTTATTCATTTTTGTTTGAACTTTATGTACTATTATCAGATAGCATGCTCCTCCTTTTTTTTCATAATCATTTTTATGCATTAAAACCGTTGTATTATAGATATTCGGCTGAGAGTACTACAATATCCGGGTTGTTTTGTAGAAAAATAACTCACATCATACTTAATAAAGGGTAGTTGCAGATTTTTTCATCTTCTGTAAATATCACTATATTATTTTTAATTGTCACGAGTATAGTCTTGTTTAGTGTTTTTACGCCCGTGCAACGTTTACAAAAAAAGAAATAAAAAAAAGAGCAAAACTTCCTTTGTCTCGAAGTCCATAGCGTATGCATGACGTTGAATTGGCATATAGTTGGGGGAAATAATTTTAAAATTGAAATTTTAAGTAAATAGTAATGTAGGTTAGTAGTTTTAATAAATATTAATTTGTATAAAAAGTAATTTAAAAAAATGTCTTTTAGGATAGTGATTATCAAAGTATTATTATTATCTGATGATGGAACTAATAAATCGAAACGTACGTAATAATCAAGAGCATAAGTGTTTGATGGATTGTACCCCAAGATAATAGCATATCGAGTTGTTACAACAGTCAGGAACTAGTGTCACCAATTATAATACGGCCTGGGGCTAGCTGCCGTTAAGTGCTTGGAGAAAATAAGTATTGAAGGCTTCCCAGCGTTTTTACAGAATACCGTAAAACTTACATCATTATCGCCAAAGAGAAGAATAAAAACATTTTTCTGGTAAGATGTAAAAATTTGCAACTGACACTCATTTTTTTGAAAATGAAACAAAAATCTTTTAACTTTCATAATAGCAAATATACCAACGAACATCAAAACTATCTAAATTTGTTTTATTTACAGTGCTTAAATGTTTTCATTAGAGAATCGTGCTCACAACTAAAGTGCCATAATAAGCTATTGTTGAGTTTAAAGAATAGAATAACAAATGAATTTTGCAGTATGACAACAAATAATTTTTTAGCAAAACAGAAACTGAGTATGAAAATATCTTTAATAAAATTAAAAGCAAACAAAGGGAAAAAATGAGTCTTTAATGAACAAAAAACATGCAATTAATTACCCCACGGTTTTGACAAACGAAAATTGGATAAGAAATCTAACAAATGTTCACATTCGTAATTCGGTTAAACTTATTTTAAATCTGGGACCTAAATTTTCATTTGCCAATCCTAACTTTTTGCCGATCAATGACATAATTCCGGTTATTGAAACGGGTATAAATTCACTATGTGTAGAACACAAGACATTATCCGTAATAAAGTATGTAATATTCTAACAAATTACGTGCACAAAATTAATAACTCAAAAGTTAAAATAAAAAATCAATTCAATTTTTTTGTGAAAGAAACAAAAACTTTTCTACAAAACAACCCGGATATTGTAGTACTCTCAGCTGACAAATGTAACACAACAGTTTTAATGAATAAAAATGATTATGACAAAAAATCATGAGCATGCTCTCTGACAATAATACATATAAGTTGGAGTCTTCGAGCCCTACTAATAAAGTTCAAACAAAAATGAATAAATTGATAAACTCTTGGTATAATAAAAAGTCCATAGATAGAGACCTAAAAAATAAACTTATTTTTCTTAATGGTTGAACACCTTATATTTACGGGCTCCCCAAATTACATAAAGATAATGTACCCTTGCGACCGATTGTAAATAATATTAATTCACCAAGGTATAAATTATAGAAGTAACTGACAGGTTGTATTGCTCATATCCTAGGTAAAGATAGACTCATAGAATTTTCACGACTTAATTAAGACTCAAATTATCCCTGCTAATCATATGCTTATATCGTTAGATGTGAAATCTTTGTACCCAAATGTACCAACTGATCTGCCCATAATGTGCATCAGAAGTAGATGGAATGAAATTAAACAATTTACTTCCTTGTCACTAGATTATTTTATAGTAGGAACTTCGCTCTGTTTAGACTCAACGTATTTTACGCATAAAAACAACATTTTCTCCCAGCTGTTTGGAACGTCTATGGAATCACCTATTTCTGCCACAATTGCTAATCTAGTTATGGAATATATTGAAGAAAATGTTATCAAAAATCTTAATTTCAAACCTACATTTTTTAGAAGATATGTGGATGATTGCATTCTTTGCTAGTTGATAAATGCAATTATAAACTTAGTGATTTTAATGCCTATCATAAAAGAGTTCAATTTACAATAGAGACAGAAAACAATAATAGTATTAATTTTTTGGACAACAATTTAAAACACAATAATGACGGATATTACTAGCTGGTACACCAAGAATGTGTGGTCAGAACGATATTTGAACTTTAACTCTGTTACACCAACTAGTTATAAAAAAAAGTGTGGTCATCTCTATAATTGATAGGGCATTAAAATTTTCACATCCGACTAATAGACAAGGAAACATAAATAAACTAAAAAACACATGAATTAAGAATAACTATCCCCCTGCCTTTTTTTTCACCAATTATACAAAACAGAGTAAATAAGTTGTATAATAGCACAATAAATAAAAACCTAGACATTTCCGATAGTAAAAAATATGTTAGTTACCATGCCGTATATACCACAAATCTCCGGACAGATAAAATTGCCTGCTACCTCACAACATAAAGGTTGTAGAAAAGAGTAATTGTGACAATAAAAGAATGTTTTCACAAAGTTCAAACGCAAAATTAAAATGGTAAATCAAACTAACACCATATACAAAATAAATTGGTTGGATTGTAATAGTTGCTACATCGGCCAAAGTAAACAATACCTACATAAGATCAACAATCATAAATATAGCTTAAAAAATAACGAAGTAAACACTGCACTTGCACATCATGAGGTTAATAAGAATCATATGTTTGATTTTAATAATATGATAGTTTTGGAAACTGAATCGAACAACTGTAAAAGGCTTGTGAAAGAAATGATTCACATTAAACAAAACGTTAATTCAATAAACTATCGCAGTGATATAGAAAATCTTAGTAGTATTTATCACAGCCTAATCTCTGTTTAACTCCTTAGTACTAATTACAGCCAACAACTCTTTTAACATTTTTATATAACTCACATCATACATAATAAAGGCTAGTTGCAGATTTTTTCATCTTCTGTGTATATCACTATATGTATTATTTTTAATTGTCAAATATAAAGCGATTGACAACGAAGTCAGAATAGACTTTGAAACGTTTGGTATTCCTGCAATATACGTAGTTTTATTTCTATTGTGGTGTTATTCCCAAAGAAACATAAAAATAACGAGTATTGTCTTGTTTAGTGTTTTTACGCCCGTGCAACGTTTATAAAAAAAGAAATAAATAAAAAGAGCAAATTTTGCTTTGTCTCGAAGTTATTATTTGATATATGTCGAGCTTAGCGTATGCATGACGTTGAATTGGCATATTGTTGGGCGTAATAATTTTAAAATTTTTACTGAACATTTTAAGTAAATAGTAATATAGGTTAGTAGTTTTAATAAATATTAATTTGTATAAAATGTAATTTTAAACAAATATGTCTTTTAGAATAGTGATTATCAAAGTATTATTATTATCTGATGATGGTTAACTAATAAACCGAAACGTATGTAATAATCGGGAGTATAAGTGTTTGATTGACTGTACCACAAGATAATAGCATATACATAATAAACATTGGATGAAACATAGACCCAAGGGTATTGAAAAGTTTGGGAAAGTTAGAAGATTAAAAAAAGGCAAATAAACTTTGTAAATATTTAATATTAAGAAAATTGAGTGAGAAGAGTTTTTGAGAAAGAAAAATATTCTTTTGTTTCACATGGATTAATATAAAAATGTTTGAAAATAAAAATGATGCGTTTTATTTTATAAGGTAAGCTTGTTTATTAGATACTATTATATATTTTATAAAATATTTTAGAAGAACTAGATTAATAATAATCATATTAACTAATTGAATCAATATAATTTTGAACGAATATTTGGATAAGTTGCTTCATTATTGTTAATATATTTTCAAAGATTATGAATAACTAATTAATAAAAATATTTTAAAATTTCATCATAGTTTATTTAAAAAATAGTCATAATAAAAAAATCAGATTCAGTATTAAAATTGAAAAGAAAATATATCACAAAAGAATTATAACAAATAATAAGAAATATCCAAGTTTTAATAGATAATGATAAAATACAAAATATAAAATAATAAATAAAATAAAAACTGGTTACTATCTAAAGCAAATATTATTTAAAATCAAACAATTTACCTCTGAAGAAAAGAAACAGTGGCATCAAGGTAAGTGAATGATATTTATAATAACAGTTCAATGATTCTAATTCAGTTTTGATCTCAGCTCAGAGAGAGAGAGAGAGAGAGAGAGAGAGAGAGAGAGAGAGAGAAAATAAGTATAGGTTAATATACAACAACATAATAATTAAATAACAAGTAATTTAATAAGCATTTCAAGAAAAGTTCAATTATAATACAGATAGCCGGAAATATTAAAAAAAACATTTATTAATAAAATGATTATTTTGCAAATACTATTAGTAAAAGATATAAACTAAAATTTAATTATAAATTGGAATAGCCTAACATAAGACAAACAAAAGTTAAAATAATAATAAAAGTAATTTGGCTTAGCCCAACGTGAGGCTAAGTAGTAAAATCAAATTAAATTAAAAATTTATAAAACACAAAAATTAAAACCTAAAATAATATATATATATATATATATATATATATATATATATATATATATATATCTATTAGGTGGGTGGTTTCCGGGAATTCATCAGCGTAGTTGATAACTGATCCCTGCTGAGATCGATGGTAAAATGACGACGTTTTGGCAGAATCAACTACGCGAATGAATTCCTGGAATCCATCTAACTCGTTTAGTGCCCGGAAAAACTTAAACAGACAGGGTCTTTTCTCTATTTCTATAGTTTCGCGAATAGTGGATGCCCTAAAGGAATTAAGAAATATGATAGTCCTACTGTCCTCGAAGTTGATTGGGTGTCCTGTTTCGATATGATGATGCGCGAGAGCCGAAGTCGGATCTTTTTTGCGAATTGACAACGAATGTTCATATACTCCATGGTTGACGTGTCTGTTGGTATGACCATCTAGCTTTATGGGCAATAGCAACATGGAATTTCGTAAACTCCTCGTACCTCGTTAGGTACTTAGGTTCCCGATTAAGCTGGCTATAGTTCGGCTGGTGGTGAAGATTTTCTTTATTTGATGTCGGTGTGGTGCTATTTTGTTGGTGACTCCTCGAATGTACGGAAAGAAGGCTTTCCGGTGTTGTGTTGGGGTTCGTGTATTCGGGGGTTGTTGACTGATTATCAAAAGAATGACACCTCGAAGAGAGTATTCAATATCTCTTACAGGTGAAGTTAACCTGAAAATTTCATCATGACATTCTACGGGTAACAGCAATTACATGGAACGGCTCCATATTCAGAACTTCTATTTGCTAGTTTACCGGAAAATCCTAGATGTCGAATTTTAACTTCTCGCGTCTTCAAATTGAACGAAATGTATCAAATGCATAAACAAGTGTTCGAGAGGACATTCAATTGTAGGAAGCGAAACTGATGAAGATTCCCTAACCAGAAACAATATATATTATATATATTGTCTTGCGTACAAAAGAACGACACCTCTAAGAGAGTATGTATTATAGAAATTCAAATCAAGATGAACATTTTTAAAATTCATATGAAACAAAATTAACATCAATACAATTCACTTACAAAAAACTCTTTGTACTTACTGTTCAATTTCTCAGTTGGCTTCGGTAGCTTTTTCCCAGAAGACACTCTCATTATCTTACCTTTCTCAGTCTCTTTTTCCTATTTCAAATTTTCTTAAACTTTGTTAATGTCTAATTATCACTTTCAATTTTTATTTAAAAACAAATTTTAATTAATGCTTTCTTCGAATTATAAATATTTAAACTCATTATTTATTTTTTTAAATATTCTATAGTTTGTAATTTAACTTCTTAAAAAAATCACTTCTCAAAAGAACAATTTAAAATAATTTATTTATCAACATATATTAAATCAAATAAATTCTCTAGTCTTATTTAATCCTCCTATTTATTTTTGAGAATGCTCTTTCTTTATCTATCTAAGCTATAAGTCCTTAACAAAATTTGTAAACAAAATATTCATTATCCTTTCAATATTATAACAACACACAATTTTATATATTACAAAATTATTTACCTTCTTCTATTTTTGTTTATTGTCTCCCTTTTTCTAAAAACACCATTTCAAGTTCTTCCTTAGCTTTTCTTCTTTTCTCCATTACTTTAATTTTTTTATTTAAATTATCCATTAATTTATATTTCATGCATTCCATTTACAAATTTACAGGTTCACTTTCCAATATTTTGGAAATTTTCACACCACTTGATTTATATGTCTGCTTTGAGTGTTGCTTGACTATTCACTTTAGTTTATTTCACAAAAGTTGCGCTTTTGAGCTTTACTTTTAACTGTCAAACATCACAATTCAAAATGTCTGAATCATGGCTTACTATTATTGTTTATCACCAAATTTGCTACATCCGATACGCTGGTTAATCGACGAATCCCTGATTTTGGCGTTTCACTTCTACTTATAAGGTAGAATTCACTCACGAGACGCCAAATTTTGCTTGAAGCAATAAAGCAATAAATTGTTTCCAATTGGCTATTGCTCAATTTTGCTTCGTTATTGATATTTAGAACTTTGAATGTTTGACCCATGTCTTTCAATTTTTCTCCTTACTTACTAAATATAGCTTACAATTCTTATCTAATCCTTAATTTCTACTTTTTATAGTCTCTTAGATCTTTAGCACATGAACTATTTACTTGCACAATGTTTATATCACTTATTTAATGATGCCTATTTTCTGGCATGGCTCGCTTACTATAAGTTCACTTTCCACTGTCTGTAAGTGTCTTATTTTTCCACTGTAACTTCTTATTTTAGTATCTTTAGTTTATTTACTCTCTTAACTTAACTATTTGCATAATTTATTATCTATTACAACTTATATTTAACTACCAAGTAGTTGTCTCCTACTTCTCATTTTTGTCTAAATTAATTGTTTAACAGTCTTTGCCACTAATGTGAGATACTTTTTTTTATCCTTTATTAACATTATTTTTCATTATCAAGAAGAAACAATAAAGTTTACACATTTTGGTTATGTTTGAAATACCTTCCAATTTTGATATGGATGATTTTTACGGGCTGATGTACTAAATTATAGTAAGTCTTTACCCTATTTTATATTTCTATACTTAGTTTGCATGTATTTGCTAAATTTTTCGTGATATTTTACTATTTGGCTAGTCAAGCTAAAGTAAGGATAACAAGTTTTTCTTCAGGGAAGCTTGCTTAGCTTGCACATTTTTACTCCCATAAGTACTGCTGTCGAGAATTCAATATATTCAGACGCGATTCTCACTCGGAACCTAGCCTGTCTAGTTCATATATATATATATATATATATATATATATATATATATATACACGAAGAAATATTTATCCGGGAATACATCCGTTCGTTATATTGATTAATGTTTGAATCCTGCAAACGTTTCGCCAAGGTCTCACTTGGCATTCTCAATGCGTTGTTACAGTGAACTCAGTTCATCTATTGAATATACCGTTTCAATAAGTGTTTCATTGTTGATAAAATGTGAGTAGCCCTGGCGTTTGATTGATGGCAACCTACCTTTTGGGCAGTTTTTTACTAATTTTACTTTATCTTTTGGACTAAATAAGCGATCCGTCTTAGAAATTGATTTAAAATTTTATTTCTTTTACATTTACACATAACAGCCTTTTATTTTTTCTGAGTTCTTTGAGAATAACTACCATATAAACTTGAAAGTCTCAAACAATAAAAATGAGGTATTGTCAAACATTAATGTTAAATTGTGATTTCGATATTTGTCATTGCGAATCCTCTATATTTTTTAATTTTTTGTTCAATTTGTATTCATACCATTGAAAATAAGGTCTGATTTAGACCTTGAAACGTTTGCACTTTTGAAATATACAGACTTTTAAGTTTATGTGGTAGTTATTCCCACAGAACTCAGAAAAAATAAAAACCAGAGTTGCCACAATTAACATTGAGAAAACAACGTAACAACTTTCAAATAACACCATGACAAAATATTAATTATTGCTCTTTTCTAACATCATAAATTTTGTATTGAGTTGCACTTTCGTGCATCATCAAAAATTTTGTTTAAAAATTAAGTATCCTATCGTATCTTGTTTTAATTGCTGCCAATTGCAAATTACTTTAAATGTTTCTACTGATTGCTCCAAAACCGCAATTCCAATAAAGAAATGTACCAACATTATTTAGTTAGACTTTGGATTTGTCAAATTATGAGAAACTAATAGTGTTTTTTAAAGCAGAAGAAGAAATGTGACAAAACTAGAAACTATTCTTTATACGCTTTTCTTTGGTAAGTTATTTCCTACAACTTTCCATTTAAAAATATTAATCTGTCTATCAAATAAAAATACAGGCTTCCATCAGTTTTAAAATGATTACACTATATTTTAGAGTTATGTTAAGCATGCTTTTTCCACGTTCGGCACCAAATTCGAACAGTCTCATAATACTTTTAATATATTTTTTTTCTTTAAAATATCCAATTGAATCCTTATTATTGTTATTATGTCCTGTTAATTATTTTAAAGCATTTATGTCTTATTATTTAAGGTGTATCGACAGAAAATGTCTTGTCAAAAACTAAACCAAGAACAAATTTATTGCTTTCATATATTCTTGTGCAATAAAATATATCAGAAATGCTGTAAATATGATTATACCATACCGGATTTTGAACAAAAATTCCATTTACGCATTGACTGTACAACATCATGAAAAATAAGAATGACGTCTAGTGCTTCTTTGGAATTTGAACGCTCAAATAAAATCAGATAACTAACGGCTAAGGCAGAAAATTATTATACCTTATTGTCATAAGCTATAAAGTAAATATGAAATCACGATTCCAGTCATAAGTTTAAAAGGAAACTGATCTCGTGCATTAACTGACTGAATTTAACGCCATTTTGTTTTAAAAGACTGCCCATTTGCAAGCGTGTAATTCCGTGATAATATTATGAACGTGAATATATTAATAAATTAATACTTATATAATGCACCTTAATTTATTACTCATGTGTCATTCAGATAATGCGATTGAAACTCCGACACAGAACGCGGTTTTCCTGTTTTAATAGAACATAAGTGGCAAGTAAACAAGTTCCATAATTTAGCTTGTGTTTGATTTATGAATAAATATGTGTGATTTACAACTATAGTTTGAATTTCAAAACACTGAACGGAAAGTCAGGATGCAGATACTGCAAGCAATTCAACACGTCGTTGTTTTATCCATTCTCTTAGATGACGAGTACGTACAATCTAATTATTTATATATTCTGTATTTCAAGAATAGTAAAGTTATTTGAATAGCAGATTACGTCCAATGATTTTATAATTTTACAATTCTTTTCTAAAGATACTTTATTAGATCTGAAATAATACTATGAGTTGAAATGTTTCTTCCTTTTATTAATTGTATTTAAATTTCTAATAATATTCATGAACCCTATATTTGTTATATTTTGACCTATTTGAGTTCAGTTTTTCAATTTGCTGATACATTATACGATTGGGGAACAAGCAGTTTTCCAGGTAATATGCATTGATATGGATGAGAAATTCCTATTTAGCTTGACTTTATCTCGTTTAGTTGATTAATATTTGTTTGTTATAGCTTTAAAAAAGTATTAGTAGAAAAAATAAACTCACTTTCTCCATCCAAACCCGTAATTACCATTCACTTCTGGTCAGAAGGAACAGGAAGATTTGCTGTAGGAAATTTTAATAATTTTGGCTTTTTTATCACTGTTATAATAGTTATTACAAGTACATTCTCTAAAGGCCCCCTTATACACTCATTCTTATCCTACGTTTTGCTTGTTCAGATTTAAGTCGTCTTGCAAGACAGAAGACTGATAAACCCCTTAGATATTCCGTTTTGTATTCAGTTATTCGTCAGTCTTCTAAAATTGAACAAGTTCTTAAAGATATAATTTTCTTATGAATCATTTCTTTAGTAGCTCATGAGCCGACTTCTTTCAATTTTTCAATTAAAATAACGTAGGCTGAATTTTCATCTGTTTGTTTGTATAATCTTTACTCTTTTTTTCCACAAACACTCATCAATCTATACATTTCTTTACATTCTGCAAGAAACTATCTTGAGATCAATCGCTAGTCAGTCATTTTATGCCTAAATAATTAAAATACTTACTACAATGGCTACAAAGTGATCCAAAATCCCTACATACACTACGTCTTTCAGTCTTTGTATCAAGTAAGTTTGAAGACGTATAAAAAAATCAACCGGCTGCTAATTTGCTTCATGCCCAATAATTGACGGAACGCAACAATTTAAACGGACGACTTGGTACCATACAGGCTCCTACTTGCATGGCAACTTAAATCTGATGTCGGCTGCACTATTGCCGCGAAGAGGCATGGACTTCATGTGTACGCATTCCGCGGAGTCAATCCAGCAGTATTAAAAGATAAAAATAAGTAGCCATATTCGAACTCTAGGACGAAATTCATTGAAAATACATTGGAATTTCTTCTTAATATATGTTAATTAACCGCTAGGTTGTGAAGTACTTACCATTACTTTTGGCGAAACTGGTTATGAGTTAAAGTTCATTAAAGTTTTTAAGAGAATTAACTGCAAGTTGGAGATTTTTAGATGGTTAAAAACTTACGAGTTCGCATGTTAATTTGAAGCACACCTTAGAGGTGAGTTAAGTGTGCCATTTCTTGCCAATAGATATCGTTATATAGGATGGTTAAAAAAATGTTATATGGAGCAGTTGCATATGAATATACAGATTGGTTGAAATATGCAGCATTATAGAGTTTTAACTATAGTTCAAAATATCTTAGAAACTAAATGTATTATTGGGTGGCCCAAAAGCAGTTGAATGTAAAGAGAAGTTAAAGTTTAGAGTGGACTAGAAATAAATAATAGTTATACAGGGTGTTTAGAAAAATAATTAATTGTGGTAACCCATAAGCCGTTGAATTAGTTGAAAGAGTATACAACGTTATTTAAAAAATGTTAGAACCCAATTGTTGGTAATCCATAGCATTGGCATTTATGATTGTAATATAGGGTGGAGAAAATTTGCAGCTATTGAGGGTGATTAAAAAAATGTTAGAAAGAAAATTGTACATAGGGTAGCCCACAAGTTATTGCATGCATATGATAGTTGAGATATAGGGCGGAATAGAATTATAGACTGTGGTTTAAAAAATTAGAAACAAAAAGTGTTTGTAGGTTCGCCCATAGGCAGTCGCATATACAGGATGGTTGGAATATAAAGTGTTATAGTTAGACAGGATGGTTCAAAAATTGAAGTAAAACATTTTATAATGGGTGGTCCATAAGCATATACAGAGTGGTTGAAATAAATTATGAAGTGGAATTACTACAAAGAGTTAATAAATATTTTAGATAACTGAAATTAAACTGATTCTTTTCGCCTTGGGAAAAATTTGTTCACATAGCAAAGGTCCGATTATGTGGATATATGTATCCACATTTTTTACCTTTATTTTACTAGTGAAGTTCTTTAACCCAGATATTAGTATCTAAATATTAAAAAATATATCTGCTTTAAGTCTTCATAGAAAGGTCGGCGAAGTTTGAAAGCTAAAATAAAATCTAGGTTCATAAAGAAATATGAATTTCGTCTAATAGTAAAGTACCCTAATTTTGTTAATATCCAAATTGTTATGAAAAAGAATTTAAAAATGCATCCAGTTGTGCCATTATATCACCATAAAGAAAAAAATAGCTTTAAATAAACATAAAAATAAATAATATAGATATAATAACAAGTGTGACACTAAAAAGTAAAAGATAATCCCGTTGGAAGTTGGTGTCAAACCTGAAAAAATTATGTTTAACATAGTGTATAAATATATTTATTGATTAATGACAGAAATTGTTCCATCTATAAAGCTGTTTTTATTCCTGTGCAAAATATGAGGATTTCTTAGACTTGGGCATCAACTTCAAACACACTTTTGTAGAACATATAGTATTTGCGTTTAAAACTTCCAACTGAACTATTCTTTTACTATCTGGTGTCATTATTGTTATTACGACTTAGAGTCGCAATTTTTTTAAAGCTAGGTATATGTTAATCTGTATGTTCAATATTATAAATTCCATTTAAAATTCCGAATCATTAAAATCTCAGACATCTGAAATCTTTGGAACTGCAGTATTAGTAGCACCTTTTATATTTGCTTTGCTTGCTTATTCCGTTATGAGCACTTAAAGTCCCAATTTATGTTTTGAGCCCACAGAAGGTTTATAAACGTCAAATTGTCTGCATAACGGAATTTGTGTGTAAGCCAACCGGAACTTCAGATTAAAATCCTGTTTCAGATCGAGCATAAGTTATTATAGAGATCTTAAGGTAATTATGCTGAAACGGCAACAAAGAACCCGCTATTTTAAGTAACAGTCACTTCCTACAAAATGACTTGAATACATTTTAAAAGTTTTTAAATTGAACTTGAGTTTTTTATTCCTTTTTACAAGCTACTGATTGCAAACTCGTTTGTCTCTTGGATTGTAAAGAAACGGCATTTCAACACACTAGAGCACAATGGGAAAACAACAACAACCAACTCTAATTTTAGTTACAAATATACAGGGTGTAACATAATGCAGTGCAGATATTTTGGTAAATGATAGAACTGATCAGTATAAATAAAAAAGTTTTATATAACTTATTTCAAAAAATGTATGGTTTAAGAGAAAAAAAAAATCAAAATTGTCAACTAAGCAATGGTTTGCATCTCTCAATTTGTCGATATGGTTTATGTTACGACAACTTCCCCTTTGCATTTGATGGTGATGGCCAGTGGTCTTGAAATTGAGATCAACCAAAATTTTACGTTAATCTCTTCGATATTGCATTTTTCTGCATATAATATCACACTTTTGCAGGTTGCTGGAAGTGTTGCTGGCTGTCTGAGAAACTGACCTTCGCAGATGGCATCTTTTTCTATTGGATGTGATATGGATTTGGAACAAATCTTATGATGTTTAGCTTGCAGTCACCCAGGTCTTCGAAGGATGTGTAAAATAACGAATCTCTCGGGATGAATTTTGTCTTTAATGAAAGTATATGATGAAACCTTGTTCGATCATCCAAAATTGGGATAGCATAAAGGTGGTAAAGCGTGTAAATCTCAGGATTCACTAATGGAATTTTGAGTACAAGAATGATTTTATTGTGAATCTGAGAAGCTTCTAATTCTATCAAATCGATGTATTCAGCAACATTTGAACTCAAGATAGGAAGTGGTAAATTAGTTTCATGAAGTGATTGAGTAATTTGTTTAATGGAATCTACTAAATTTACTGGAGTTATGATCGATCTCTACAAAATTTTTAAGCGGGCGGGTTAAAGCATCATCGAGAGTGTTTTCTATAAATATGTAACTCTCCATTAGGCTTTTACACAGATCCAAGATATTAATTTCAAATTCATGAAAATAAGATCATTTAAAATGTTTAAAATTAACTGCCTTATTTTTTTAATGTTATTCGAAAATAGTTTCTCCTCAGATTGAAATTTTTGTAGTGTTGTTGAGGCTCGTAATGACTGAAGTTGTTACAGATTTTTGTTTTTTTACTAAGTTTTGAATTTGGTGTTGGTCTTTAGTAATTTTGTTATACAGTCATTTATGGATTTACCATCTGTCGCATCTAAATTTCCTGAAATAACTTTCCAAACTGATCCCAGTCCGTTAATAAGTTCGCGTTTTCTTCTGTTAGTAGGGTAAGTTCGAGTGTCAGCGAAGATGTCTGTATATTTAGAGTCAATGGATTTTGAAATTGGTTCTCAGAGGCTCACATATGTTTGAATTTGTGGTTTAAGGAATTTAGAATTAGTTGTATTGTCTTTAATAGACTCTACAATTCGGTTTAGTATAGCGTCATTATTTGAAATAGCACCTCTGAAAGGGCTGAGGTATTTGAACACAAGTGTCGATTTGTCTTTAGAAATTTTAAGTGTGCCTTGTATTGTTAACGGGTGTGAGAGAGTATTGTTGGAGGTTCACAGAATCTGAAAAGCAGGGATTCATTAAAAATAGGGTTTTAGTCTGTCAAAGTTAATTTTACTAATTTGGTTAGTCTGTAAATTTATAACGTATTTCGCGGTAACTTCAAAATGTCATTTGATTTTGTTTTCGGTTTTTTTTTAGTCTGAGACTCTTTCACGTAAACTTTGTCGCCTACTTTGTATGTTGGTTGGTTCGTCGAAATATGTTTGTCAAATCTAATTTTAAATTATTGTTTTTGTGGGTCGGTTATTGCGCGGGCAGGTCTATAATAGTAGTTCATTCTGTTGTTAAGGTCCCTAACGTCTTTAGAAATGAGTCTTGATCGTAAATTGTTTCCGGGGGCATACTAGAAGTCTGCCCGAAAATAAGATCTTAGCGTGTGAAACCGATAATCTTGTTTTTAATGTTGTTGTAGCAGATAACTGCGTAAGGGAGGACTTTGAATGAATGTTCGTCGGGATGTATTTGCCCTCATCATTTCCGCAAAAGTCGAGTGAAACCTTTCCATAGAACCGTTTCACTCGGGATTCGGGACGGTGGACGCTTGAAAAGGATAGTTTTTTGTCATATAGTTCGGACAGGTCTCTTATTATCAAATTCATGTCCATAGTCACAATGGATGCGAAGAGGTGTACCGTAATGGAAAATATAAGGAGGGTGTTTACTATAGTTTTAGCTGTTTTGTCACAAATAGGGTAGGCTTTAATAAATTTGGTGAGTTCATCCCTAATAGTCAGTGCCTAGTTTTTAGTTGGGTATTAAAAAATATCAATATTGACACGTTCGAAAGGTGTTATGACAAAAGGAGCACTAAAGTTTTTTCTACAGAAATTTACTAATTGGCAAGGTTCGCACGACTTAATAAATGGCTCTACAGTTTTGTTTAATCCAGTCCAATTATACTTTTCCTTAATGCCTCGGATGATCTTATTAATTCTAAGATGGAGGTTATTTTTCCCGCAGTGGTACTGCTGCATTATTACGGGAATTTTGTCTTTAAGTTGTAAGTCTTTGTCTGCAAGTATAAAGTATAATGTTTCAAGAATCGGCAGTTCTACGTTGTTTTCAATACAAAAAGTTTCGGATTCGGCGGACTGATCTTGGTTGTTATAAAAGATGTTAAAAAGATGTGAGACAACTGTTCCAGGAACTGGCTAGAACGTTTAGAGTGTCAGTAGTGAAATTTGGGTCTTCTTCGAAAATGTCTTCGATGATTTTGTCATGCAAGTCAATAGTCATTGAGTTTATTTTGCCAGAAGAAAGTGACTATTCGTTTGTGAGTATTGTCTAAGAGTTGTGCGTTAGAGATTTCAATTTTTGAATAATCGATAATCTACTCGTTTTTATATAGTTGAACAAGTCGATTAAACTCTGATGCCATTTTTTAGTCATGTTCATCGGGTTCTTGGTCATTGTCGGAGTCTGGCTGTTCTGGGTCGGTTTCTTTATTTGCAAAAATGTTGGTTTTATAGAAAGAACGTCTGTGCATTGTTTAAAATAATTAATTTTGATTCGGGAACATTGAAAGATCCGTGTTCAATTTGCTATCGCAGTTGAGACTTCTTCCAGGTTCTTGCTCCATTGAGGGATAAAATCCGCCGCTACCAGTTAGAATTAAGCTCGTGTTCTAGTAACATTAAACGGATCCTACTGACTGCGCCAATTTTTTATATCACAATTCTCAAATTAAACTTTTTAAAAAAGATTTTTATTAATAACAAATGAATTTATAACTTTAAAAATTTAAATGAAATTAACAATATAAACTGACAGAGTAACTGAGTAATAATGAATAACAAACAAGAGAGATTTTACAATATATAATATAATAAGTGCTGAATAGTTATAGATGATAGGGCTGTGTCGCTAAGTCAGCTGGGAATGTTGAATTGTCGTTTTGATATAAGTTCTTGCTATGTTCATATATATATATATATATATATATATATATATATATATATATATATATATAACATATATAATTGAATTTAGTGGGAATAATATTGATAACAAGATGAATTTTGATTTAAAAAGGATGAATAAATCAAGGGTCAATCAATGAGAAAATTTAAAGAAAAGTTGCAAAATTATATATTTATTAAAGTCTGAATATAGAAAAAAGTAAACACATATTAATGTTTCAAATAATAATGATTCAAAATCACACAAAGTTTGATAACATTAATTAGAAATTACTGAAATAAATTGTAAAGGCAGCGCAGTAAATGTCTAAATCTTTAAAAATAATAGAAATAGTGGACAGATTAAAAAATCTGACTACAGCTGGTAAAGATGTTTCATAGAGAAATATGAGTAAGAATTCAAGATCGTAGATGGAAAAGCTTTTGTCTAAGCAGATCATAGAAAAATATAATGTAAAGTTTTTAGGCCAATGTAATTTTATAATTGATGTAAAAAATTAAATTTAGATTTGTGATATATATTATATATATATATATATATATATATATATATATATATATATGATTACGAAACCGAAATGAAATATCAACTGGTGGAATTAATTTTTTTATAAAAGAAAAGGTGTGACAGTGACATTTCTTTTTCTAAATTGGTCGTTTGTCGTCTGCAGATGAAAGTATTACCTTGTTCTAAACTTAGTTTAAGTACCATTTGCATAGTATCATAACCTTACAATTTGTTAATACCAAACATTTAACCAAACATTATATTGAATTGTCAAATGTAACATGAACATAAGAATCAAATTTAACATTATATGGAATAAAACAAAACTCCTGATGGTGGATGGTATCTAGAGGATTTATTTTAGTAAACATATGGCCTGGAGTTTTGTTAAATGCATATGGTCTGGGATGGTACAAATAACAGCCTTCAAAATTTTATAAATGAAAGAAGATTTTTATTTGGTGAAAAAGTAATTAGTAGTTGAGAAGATTAAAGGATAAATATATGCAATACATAGATTTAGACCTTAACAGAAAAATATGAATGTTTGAAATATGGAGTATGTAACAAAAGTATAGTTAGTGTTGCCACACAATTTCTTTGAATTGGTTAATTTTAATAATCATCTGAATTGAGCCTTTTGGAATTTATAATCCTATTTTTTAAGTTTAATAAATGTAAATTGTCGAAAGAAATTATTAGTAATTTATTTAAAAATAATATTTACAAATTTTTTAAAATATCTGATTGAAAGAGAAAATTTATAGTGAAGTTTATCTGAAAAACGTGGGTATAGGTGAAACGTGGAACAATTGAAAAATCATTAGAGATGTATAATTTTCATTTAATTGTTTTGAATTTGAACCAAAGGAACAGGACCCAATGTCCCTGAGATAATAAAAATATAATTTACTTGAAACATCATTTAATATTTGAATATTAAGAAATTATTTTTCATAATTATTTATATATTAATATTGGGAGCCCATAATGGTGCGAACTGACATGTTAGAATTCAAACATCTATAATATATAAGAATAACATTTAATTAATGATATTGAGTAAGACAAAAGTACCGTTAACTAAAGATTCTGAAAATATGGCTTAGTAGTATTTTTCTGTTTTATACAGGGTGTTTTGTAGAAGGTTAGCCAAACAAGGAGGGCAGATAGGTGGGCTCATATGCTAAATTATGTAGATCATATAACTAACATCTAGTAATCTTACGGTTTTTGATTTTTTTATTATTTTTTTTGTTAATTCTCAGATTTTTACATTTGAACTGTTTTAACTTTTTTATTTTGCACTGCATCTTCATCAAATAAACTTAAATCTAATATTTGATGTTTGTTTGCTCATCTGCATTTGATATTTGACACTAATAATTGGTTGAAAATATTATACGAATTGACAAATGGCGAGGTTCCATAAAAAAGTGATTAAGTTAAACAGTTTATCACATTACAAAAAACAATTAGAAGCACATCGAGAACTTTGAATGCTTACAAAAACTTCCCTACTTTAACCCCATTCCAACGATATATCACACGTATTGGAAAGTAATCAGTATCATAATAAAATTTGAGATTGTAACTTACAAGGTTAGAACAACAAAAAATAAAACATACACCAAATTGCAATAATTTGTTAAAAATTTTGTTCAAACCGACTTCTACCGCTACGGATGCAATAGCGACACCTTTTTTTGACTCCTACAATGGTAGTCTCTAGTCGCATCTCCTCCCATATTATTTCAAATGCAACATTTATTCTTTCTCTTAACTGCTCTTTGGTTTCTATTTCTCTCTCATATACGAGTTGCTTGGCCCGCCCACATACAAAAAAATCAAAGGGAGTCAGGTCTGGCGACCTTGGAGGCCACAGTACAGTGTCAGTTCTCTCAATCCACGCGTTTGGGAATGCAATGTCTAGGAGCTCTCTGGCGGTTCGTCTATAACGTGATGCACAGCCACATTTTTTGAATTTTTAGACCAATTTTATTGGTCTGCCTACCAATGGGATTTCATCATCAATATCATCATTGTTTCAAATGCAACATTGATTATTTCCTTAGCTGCGCCTTGGTGTCTATTACTATCTCGTAAATGGCGAATTTTTAATGAAGGGTTAATTGATCTTATTAGATGAAATCTCATTGCAAGACAGACCAATAATATTCAAAAAGTATCTAGCACATTATACGCGAACTGTCAGAGAGCTCCTGGAGATTACATTCCCAAACGCGTAAATTGAGAGAACTGGGCCTATACTATGACCTCCAAGGTCACCAGACCTGACTCCCATTGTTTTTTTGTTATGTGGACCAAGCAAATCGTTTATGAGAGAGAAATAAAAACCAAAGTGCAGTTAAGAGAAAGAATAAATGTTGGTATTGAAATAATATATGATGACATGTGACTAGAGACTACCACTGTAGAGAAAAAGGTGTCGCGATTGCAAACGTAGCGGTAGCAGCCGGTTTGAACAAAATTAATAATAAATTATTGCAACTTGTTTTATGTTTTATTTTTTGTAGTTCTCACCTCGTAAGTTACAATCTCAAATTTTATTATGATACTGATTACTCTCCAATACGTGTGATATATCGTTGGAAAGGGGTTGAAGTTGAGAAGTTTTTGAAAGCATTCGAAGTTCTCGATGTGCTTCTATTTTTTTTTTTTTGTAATGTGATAAAGTGTTTAACTTAATCATTTTTTTATGGAACCTCGCCATTTCTGGATATAATTTTTTCAACCAATCATTTGTCTCACATATCGAATGTAGATGAGCAAACAAACATCATAGATTATATTTAAGTTTCCTTGATAAAGATACAGTGAAAAATAAAAAAGTTACAACAGTTAAAATGTAAAAATCTGAGTATTAGATGTAAGATTATAAGATATCTGGATGTTATATGGGCTACATAATATAGTACATGAGCCCACCTATCTGCCCTCCAAGTTTGGCGAACCTTCTAGAAAACACCCTGCATAATAATAAGGTATATTTGCACTATTTTATTCGGAAATTAAACTTACCAAATTAGTCCAAATTTTTATTGATTAATATTGTCACTGTTAAAATAATTAAGACATAAAACAAGGTAGTTTTGCAAGATCTAGTAACCGATAGTGCTCTCTGTAATCCCAATTGGGACATACTTACTTCAGAAATGCGACCCTGCGTATGCCAGCCCTGGATCTCCCTTTCACACTCACTGTGAGGAAATCATGTTCTAACCCACTTCAATTAACAAATACCAACAATTTGCTTCCGTATCCAATCCTACTGATACAAATTAACGCTTAATCTTTCTTAAGTCTTGAAATGACAAGGGGGACCAGCAGCCCGAAACCTCCTGATCAAGATAGCGATTGGAAAGGAGCATGTCAGAAAAGGAAACATGTCAATCTCAATAGCAACATGTAACAACAGTCTGATGGCGGACCTATTAAACTGCAAAACTAAAATAACTAAAAGTTATGAAATGCGAGAAACTGGGATATTAGGTCAATGGGATCGCATGTTCCAGTGAAAAGTAAAACAATTCGTTCGTGAGGATTGAGGACAGCATTGTTTACAACACACTGCAATTAACCAAAAATAAGAACATTAAATGAGGACACGAAGACGAAAATGTTGAAGTACTTTATGAGATTTTGCCTTAAGCAATGCACAGAAATACTTCTAACAATATAATGATAATATCCGACTTCAACGCCATAATTGCTGAAAATTTTTGAACAAATTGTGAGTTCAGACTTAAAAAAAATATACCATTCGATCCTCCTTTGTTAGTCTAGAATGATTTGCTGATACTAAAAATTAGCACAAGTAGTGACCACAGATTATTGAGAAGTAAAATACTGGAGAATATTCACAACCAAAAGCCCTAAAGAAAATTATATAAGAGAACTGAAGTATGTATAAAAAAACTGATGTCATAGAACTTGAAATTATTTTATGTATTTAATATACAGTGATGGGCAAATGTGTGGAACCAAGCAAATATCTCTGGGATTATTAGAGATGTCAAAATGAAATTTGGAAGGTGGATACTGCAGTAGATTACCTATTTGTTCCCAAATTTTTTTACAATTGTGAACTTCCTATTTTATCGGAAGTAATGTTGATTTTAAAATTTGCAATGAAACACCCTGTATAGTATTTTAGTTTCTGATGAAACATTTTAATGCAAATACAAAAATATTGGCTTTGATATTGTTTACTTCAATACCTAGCGAGATATTAACAGAAAAGTAATTAAGGAAAGGAAAAATCTAATATCCATTAAAGAAATACATAATCATAATTATTAACTAAATCTAAGTGATTTTCAAAACATTGAAATTTAACTTAACTAAACTTAATGTATTAGATGTTCAAACTAAGCACCATTTATTTCTTGACAATAAGCAAGTCGGTTTTTAAATTCTCTAGTAACATTAGCTATTACTTCTGGTGTAATTCTCTGGATGTCTTGAGTTATTCTTGCAGCTAATTCTTGCAAATTATTTGGTCTATCAACATATACCTTAGACTTTAAGTAACCCTACAGAAAATAGTCTAGTGGATTAAGGTCGGGACTTCGTGCAGGCCATTCATAAGTACCCCTTCTTCCAATCCATCTGTGATGAAATGTCCTATCTAAATGATCTCGAACAATGCGAGCGTAATGGGGTGGTGCTCCATCCTGCTGAAACCAGATATTATTTGGTAATTGTCTATTTACCTTCAATGCCGGAATAACTTGTGTCTCCAAGAGCTATAAATACCGTTTAAAGTTTCTTGTAGGAAGAAGGGTCCCACGATTCTGTTGTTATAAATGCCGGCCCAAACGTTCAATTGTTGGGGATGTTGTGTATGAGCTTCTTGTACCCAATTAATCGTACCATTTAAACAAAATGTAGTGTCGTCTGAAAACACCACATTTCTTATAAAATTATTATCACGGTTACAAATATCCATCATCGTTTCACAAAATTGCAAACGTCTGTCGAAATCGTCTTCGGAGAGTTCTTGAACGAGGCGAATTTTGTATGGATGATATTTTTCTTGCCTTAATATCCTTCCTACTGAACGACGGCTAGTTGCATGCATATTGGCGAGGTCGGTAGTAGATAAGTGAGGATTTTCTTCCAAAGATATAGCAACATTTTGAGCTACACCTTCATTACTTGCACTTTTTAACCGTCCACTTTTTGGTAAATTGCTAACTGTTCTACTTGTGTCGTACCTTCGCAAAGTTTTCGTCACTACTAAACGGGATATTTGTGTATTCGGATGAAAAATGTTAAAAAGGTCACAAAGTTCTTGATGCATCCTTTTCTTCTCCCCATACCCAATCATCAGTAATATTTCTATTCTTCCTCTTTCAATTAATTCGGCCATTTTAAGATCAAATTAAAACAATACAATCTTTTTACGTTCAAATAAAAAAAAACTAATAACTCATTTTGACAACTACTGTCACTTCTGCAATGAATTTCACTAAAGTTAATTCAGATTTAATTTGCGCCTGATTTATACAAACGCAGGTGTATTCGACTGTGGAACAAGCAGTGCTGTTGGCTGCGACGGTAAAAGGCCACCGATTGGCCAATAGAAATACAAATTCTTACCGAGCGGTTTGTTTATATCGGGCGTAAATGAAATCTGAACCGAGTTTAGCTACCATCGAATTTTTCCTTTCCTTAGTTACTTTTCTGTTAATCTCTCGGTAGGTATTGAAATAAACAATATCAAACCCGATATTTTTGTATTCGCAATAAAATGTTTCATCAGAAACTAAAATAGTATACAGGGTGTTTCATTGCAAATTTTAAAATCGACATTACTTCCGGTAAAACAGGAAGTTCAAAATTGTAAAAAAATTGGAAGCAAATAGGCAATCTACTGCAGTATCCACCTTCCAAATTTCATTTTGATATCTCTAATAATTTCAGAGATATTTACTTGGTTCCACACATTTGCTCATCACTGTATATCACTAAGTATCGGAGCTGAATTCGTTCTCATAGAAAACTGGTATTTTTTGCATCTTAGCAGTCCAATATTTAGAGTTTAGCAGAACATTTATAATATGCAAAAATTTCACAAAACATACAGCTACATTAGTGGTCAAAATATTCTTATAACAAATGATTTAAAACAGCTTTATGTTGAAGTTAATTAGAATTTAATTATGCATGTTACATGGAATAAGTTTCCCACCTTCAACTTCTTGCAATTAATAAGTAATGTAAATATTGCAGCGATAGTGGATTTTGAAATCTTAACTAAACATCAAATTATACGACTATAAAATACAAAAACAGTTGACCGTTTTTATGAATGAAAGAATAAGAATTAACAGTTATATGAGTGGGAGTACGTTACAAACTTGGGAAATGATCGAATTCGCAACAGATGGGAATATCGTTCTTTAATTTACAAACCTTGTGTTTGGTAATTACGGCAGAAATATATTAGTAATTATAATTATTGAATTCATTTCTTATATTACGTATTTAATAATAATTAAAGCAGTTATGGAATCCACCAAATTTAGAAGTTAAAGTCCAATTGCTAAATTACTTTGCGCAGAAAAGTACGAAAAAACCATATCACGTCTGGGTACAAAAAAATTCTCATATTAATTTTACAATAGATAACTATCAAAAAATATAACAGTCAGTAACAGTTGATTAATGTTAATAGAATATCCCCTTATTGTTTGCTAGCTTCTTGAATTCGGTGATAATGGTCAACTAGATTATTTGACCCTTGGGATATATTTTTGAATAGAACCATGAAGCAAAGTCACGTTAATTTCTTGTAAGAACCTTATAGCTCGTTTAAATTATGCCCCAACCACTGCTGCTCGAGCTGCCGGCAGGCTACTGGAATCATTGCCCATATAGGGTCGAAATCTCGTCTACATTATGCCGAAGTGGACTGTAGGCAGGTAAGTATGAAGAGGATTATATAAACACCATACTTCTCCTAATGTTGCGACAGCTACTCCCACTGCTTAGCGCTCCCCAAAAGAGCGGTTTTTGAGCGGCAGTCAAAGGACTGACCAGTTCATCGATCGTTTCTAGTCCAGGTAATTTAAATAAATGCTGAACAAAATTGTTCTCTGGGCTGGCTCCTAACTTTTCATCGATGCTTTATAGTCCAGGTGATTTAAATATATGCTGGACAAAATTGATATCTGCAAAGGAACAATTGTAGGCATTTGCCACAAAATGCAACAGTTTACGCCAATTTAAAAAAATATATTAAGCTTATATTGCTTTTCCATAGAAGTAATTAGTTATTGCAAAAACTATGATTTTTGCATTGTGCAGAACAACAAAAGAAAATGTGTCGATTCTATTCCATAGATCTTGCTGTTACCTAGAATTTTTGAAATCACATATTGCCATTACAACTTATTGCTCAAGGAAAAATATTAATATATAAGATTTTGTCAATTTCTACTTATTACAAAAAATAAAACCTGATTTTTTTTAAATGTTTTCGATTTTTCCATATACATCATTTTAACGCGCAAGAAAAACAAGTAAAAAATTTATAGTTTTTCTTGTCACTGAAACAAATTATCATTATACTATTTAGGTTATAAGCAGGAACGTACTACATTTTTTACTATGATCATTATTGTTTTCTCCCAAATTATTGTATAAAACTTAAAATATAATATAACAATGTATCGGTCTTTCATTGCCTTTTCGATATTGCAACAAAAAGGTACAGATCCATATTAAAAACAATAACGACCATTTACTTTATTTAACGATACTGTGAAAATATTATTCCTGGAGTTAAAAAAAATATTGTGAAATTAATAGATGTATCGTTAAACTATAGTAATAGTAATCGCGTTTCGTTACCCAAAATAGTAAATTGACATACTAGGAGTTTTCTTGTAATCGTGACTTAAACATTGATTTGTTTTTTCAATTTTTGTTTCGTTTTTGGATTTTTGAAACTACCAGAAATATCAATACTTTTATTGTTCAAAGTACTTCCTCTTAAAGGAAATTTATTACTCCACATAAGACATTTCTTAACATTTTTCATTAAATTCACTACTTTTACTCAACTTCGATTATCTTTATTGTTAATAACCTTTTTGTAGAGTATAAAATTTCCTTCAAGAGTAAGTATTTTGATCAATAAAAATATGGATATTTATGGTATAACTAAAATCCAAAACCGGGCACTGGCTGAATGTAAAAACTCACTTTCGCTCGCACTGCCAATGTCCTTTGACTTCCGTACAAAAACCGCTCTTTTGACGAGTATCAAGGAGTGGCAGCAGCAGTGGCCGGAACTTAGAGAAGTATAGTGTTTACATTCTCGCACTGCCTGCTTCCATGCCCAAATCCCTGCTCACTGCGGGATCATCTAAACGAGCCATTAGAGAAACATGTGCTGAGACAGACTTTGTTCGTTTTGTTGCAAGAGGGCTTGCATTAACCGTCATAGGTAGCGCGATGCAACTGTTTAGACAACCTTTCATGTATGTCGATGAAATATAAAGGTGACTTGCAACAATATTTTACGGCAACCCATTCCTTTACCCGCCAGGTATGGGTCATAGCCGTTCTACTGTAAATACTAAGTTACTGCGTTCTCCATGCAATCGTCAAAACTTTCTGCGATCATTGTAAACCCAAAAAATCATCACATATCACAACACGGCTCCATTGCCCATTCCAGTTCAAACTGGCCTTACTCCATACAAAACATGCAGCAGGATGTTTAAATGCTCAACAACCGTATTTATCAAGATACCGATTCCATAGAGCAATTTTATTGTAAATCTCCAAACCAAGCATTTTCACTCTATGTGGAAACTCTATGTTGTTTAATCGCAACCATCAAAAGACGGTCTGCTCAAGCTGAAACTGTTGGATGTTTTCGGTTCAGCTAGGTCAACACTGTAAGACTATTATCTCACATGATAAAATAGTATTCCCGATAATTTTCACATTGCATCTCCTTTGGAGTTTACCTAATTGA
The DNA here is from genome assembly GCA_034190945.1 of Octodonta nipae. Classification (NCBI taxonomy): domain Eukaryota; kingdom Metazoa; phylum Arthropoda; class Insecta; order Coleoptera; family Chrysomelidae; genus Octodonta; species Octodonta nipae. The sequence continues at coordinate 98,241,258 of CM067218.1, read as the reverse complement.
CAACAAGATGCCAAATACCTATTCAAACTGAAGAGAATCCTCATTACACATGTTAGTTTTTGCCCACATTAATATCATTTATAAAAGTCAAAACAAACAGAATAGCACAGAAACTTTCATTGAAGTTAATTGACTTTCTTGAAATTACATTATTAGTTTTTGAAAATCTCTATGTAGAACAAGTGTGCTTTAAGTTTCCAAGTGAAAAATTGTATGTATCGAATCTGAAGTTCTATCGCTTAAATCACACAGAAAAATAATTTTTTACCTTATTTATTCTTGCAGCACAGGATTTTTTTTTCTATAAAGTCTATGGCTATACTATATAAACACTAGATTTGGAACAAAAAATCTCTTTGAGCCGAATTTCCGTTTTCATTATTTCATTTTTACAGGGCTTTGAGATCACATTTTTTCGTTTTTTTTGCCTTTTTCAGCTATAGCTTATAAGCTATTGAAGTTAGACAAATTTTGTAACTTGTCTGATGGATTTTTTTTGAATGATAAATCTGGTTTTTATTTGTTCTGAGTTCTTTGGGAATAATATATATTTTTTTTTTATTTAGATTAAAGTGTCTCGACTACATTATGGTCATTGACACAGTTACAGTGTTTATTGAAATTAATAATACAATATTTGTTACTAGGGCTATGCTAAATATTTACAGTTACTATTTACATTACATGTATTTACAGTTTTTATTTATATTTTGTGGTATAGATTAGTGCTGCGAAGAAATTGTATTGCTTTGTCCTGCTGCTCTGGTATACTAAGGATTTCCCTGAGAGTGTTCTTGGGTTTATGTTCTCTGCGTTCATCTCTGTACTGTTGGCATTCTACTAGGATGTGTTCAACAGTGAGTGGGCTGCTTGGGTCACAGTGCTGACTTGTTGGTGGATTGTCCCTGGTCAGCAGGAAGCTGTGTGTAAGGTGCGTGTTAGGCTTTTTATTTTGTCGAACCTTTTCATGTTGGGGACTTTCGCGGCGTTTACATGTGGTTGGATGTTACTCAGTTCGGTGTTTGACCTGTTCCAGATTTCCTGCCATTTTTGTAGACTGTTCTCATTTATAACTTTTTTGAGATCTCTGAGAATACATAGATTAATCTTTATAGTGCTCCTTGATTCTTTCTTTGGCTGCTTTGTCGGCTAACTCATTTCCTTTTATGCCTATATGTGATGGTATCCATATAATAACTATTTGAGTTCCTCGAGATTTTAGTTGATGGATGGTTTTGTGAATTTCTTGTACCAGAGGATGGTTTGTGTAGATATCTTTTAAAGAGTATACTGGGGATAAGGAGTCGGTGCATATTGCTACTTTCTGATTGTTTCGTTCAATTGTCTTCGATGCTTTTAATATGCCGTACAGCTCTGCTGTATGTATGCTACAGTGGTTTTCCAATCTACTCTGTTTAAGGCATGTTTGAGTGTTGACAACCGAGCATCCCACTCCCTGGTTTTTCTTGGCAGCATCTGTATAAAGGGTGGTATCGGGTTGAATTGTGTTGAGGATTTGGAGGAAGGCTTTTTTCAGGATAGTAGGTTCGGATCGTGTTTGCTGTGTTCTGTTAGGGTTGTGTTGAAGGTGGGCAACATGAGAGTTCATGGTGGGATATCCGAAGTTGTGATAGGAGTTATTCGTTGTAGGTCTATGTTTTCCATCAAAGGTTGAACGTTTTGGTGTATTGGATGGGATGTGTGGAATGAAGAAGTTTATAAACTGGGTTGCTTGGAGTAGTCGATATTCTCGTTGCGTATGACAGGAGTAGTTTCTGTTGTCTGAGGGGGAAGGAGAGTTCTCGTGATTCACCGTGAAGTGATTCTATTGGGCTCGTTCGATATGCACCGAGACAGATCCTTAGCGCTGTGTTTTGAACAGTATTTAGTATCTTTCTATTTGTTTTTGAGGCAGACATGAATATTGGGCTGCAGTAGTCTAGCTTAGAGCGTATTAATGATCTGTAGATTCTTAGCAACGTTTTTTCTTCCGCCCTCCCCCATTGTTGGTGTGCCAGGGTTTTGAGAATATTTAGGCGATTTAAGCAGCTTTTCTTGGTTTCTTCTATATGAATTCTCCAGGTTAGGCTGCTGCCGAATGTCAGTTCATGAAATTTGATATGTTTTACCAGTTGTAGCGGAGGTCCGTTGATTGTTAGCTGTGGGACTTGTGTGTTACTACGTCTTCTGCTAAATCTTATTATTTTGGACTTTGTGGACGAGAAGTTGAAGCCTTGTTTGCCACCCCATTCGGTTAGGTTATCAATTGCATTTTACAGGAGCTTGCAGGTACTTATCATGGACTTAACCCGACAGAATAGAACAAGGTCATCTGCATATAACGAGGGTTTCACAGGGAGTTGTACTGAGTTGCATATATCGTTTATAGCCAGCAGGAATAGTGTGGTACTGAGTACGGAGCCTTGTGGCTCGCCATTTTCAGTAGAGTGTGAGTCTTATGTTTTCCCATTTACTTTTACGAAGAAGGTTCGGTTTGTCATGAAATTTTTTATGAAGTGGAAGATGTTTCCAGTTAGTTTTGTTTCTTGGAGCTTATTGAGGATGTTTTCCTTATGTTTGGCGTCTAAAGCACTCTCTATATCTAGAAATGCTGCTATAACGTCTTGTTTGTCTGATATGGCGCTAGCTATTTCTGCTTGAAGTGCGATGAGGTTGTCCATTGTGCTACGATTTTGTCGAAATCCTGATTGTGCGCCTGATAGTATGTTTTGCTTTTCTAAGTACCACAGTAGCCTTCTATCGACCATTTTTTCTAAGACTTTGCATAATGTGCACGTCAGTGAGATGGGTCTGTATGACTGTGGTACGGGTGGTGCGTTTTCGTGCTATTTAAAGGAATTATTATAGACTGTTGCCATTTGATTGGAAATTCTCGTTGTAGCCAGATTTTGTTGTACAGTTCTAGGAATTTTGATAATGAACTGGTTTTCAGGTTTTTTAGGAATAGGAGAGGAATGTTATCTGGTCCAGCTGCAGAATTTTTTGAAGATGCTAGTGCGATTCTTAGTTCTGGAAGTGAAAATCTGTTATTTATTGGGTTGGTGGTGAAGTCATGATATGGCAGTGCGTTGATCGTCGCGCTGTTGTTCTTTGATTTAGCATGATAATATTTTGCAATCTGGTTGGCTATCGCTTGACTATCAGTGATGGTTATATTTTGATGAACTAGAGCTGGTATTTTGTAACTTGTATTTTGTCCTTTCATCTGTTTTATTTTACGCCATATCTGTGTGGGGGGTGTTTCTGATGTCATTGTGCTGGTGTATTTTTTCCAGGAAGTTTGGATTTTGCTTTAAGCTTCTTGAATGTGATTTAATCCTGTATGTTTCTTGTCCGACGATATATATTCAAGGCTGTTTTACATTCTCGTACTGCAGCGGCGCAGTGTTCGTTCTTTTCGGTTCAACTGTATTTTTTTTATATATTTTTCTGCGGAGATGGTTAGACTTTGTGTGAGTTGATTAACGGCTTCGTTGGTATCGTTGGAGAAGTTTATTTTTTCTAGGTTTTCGGCTACATGGCTACTGAATCCTTCCCAGTCGGCTTGATTAAGATTCCTGCCAGTATGTTTGTAATGTGGTTTAGCGGTGTTTTTTGAAATTGTTATTGGGAAGTGGTTGCTGTCGTACAGACTATCTAGTGTGTTCTCTGTGAGCAATGGTAGTGTTCCTGGGTCACAGAGGCTAAGATCTATTTTAGAAAATTTACCCGATGCGATGTTGAAGTGTGTGACCTTACCAGTGTTTAGGAGGCATATATTTGAATTACTTATTGGGTACTCAATTATTCTACCTCTTCCAAAAGTGGTGTCTGATCCCCACATTGTATTGTGCTCGTTGAAGTCTCCCACTACTACAAATGGCATGGGAATTTGTTTTAGTAAATCGGTTATTTCGTTTTGTGTTAGTTTGTGATTTGGAGGGAAGTATATGTTACAAAGAGTAATTTTTTGAGGGCACCACATGGTGATTGCCACTGCTTCCAAGGAAGTTTGTAGCACAAGTTGTTCCGAGTACGTATCATTGGATACAAATATTGATACTCCACCACTGGCTCTGGTGCAATTTGTCCTTATATGGCGATACCCTACATAATCCTTGATGTGAGGGTTGTGTTCATGTTTGAGGTTTGTTTCTTGAAAGCAGAGAGCATCAGGTGTAGTTTCGGCGATAAGCTGCTGGATTCGTGCTAAGCGGGGATAAAACCGGTCACAACTCCATTGTAGTAGTGTGAATGCTGTTGGAGTGTAATTAGTATGGGGATTTCTGAGACTGGTAGGAATCGTCCGACAGATATTCCTCGTCCTTATGGTCGTCAGATAATTGTGACGAAATGCTGGGTAGACTCTCGGTGTCCTCAAGGTGTGGATAAATCTGGTAGAGGTTGTGAAGTAGTGATTTGATATCGTTGGTGAATTTTAGGGCTTCGTTGTATGGGTTGCTATTACCGTGTGAGTTTTCTAGAAATGCTAAGAGGTTGTCTATCTGTAGGTGGAAAGGTTCTGTTGTTTCCTGGTAGGCATCAATTATATTCTGTTTTGTTTGTTCAGAGAGACTTGTGTCTGTGCCTTTATTTTCAGTTGTACGCTTCATTTTCGTTCTTGTTTCTTTAGTGTTATTTTTACTGGCTGGTAAGTGTTCAGGAGGGGGCATCTTTGAGGCATTGGGTGGGTTAGTTAGATCGTTGTCAACTAAGTCACTTTGCTGATCGCTAAGGGATAGAGTGTCTGGGTGTATTCGTTTTTGTCCAGTTGATTGACCTACTTGCTGCTGGTTCATTTCTGTTGTTGTTGGTATTTGTTTTGATTTTGTATTTTCTAGAGGTTGGGTTGACTGCTTGGTATGATTTAATAATGTGTTGTCTCTAGTGATATTTGGGCAGGTCGTTGCGATATGGCCGACCTGTTTACACAGAAAGCATTCCATTTTGTCAGTGGAAAAGAAGATTCTTTTTTCAACTCCTTCGAAAGGTATTGCTAATGACGTCTGGAGTTCGAAATTATTTGTCGGTGGAAAAACGTATGCCTGTCTTCTGAAGCTAAGGATATGACTGTAATCATCTCCGGGTATACCCGCTTTTGGAAATGATATTGGGGATGCAGTGTGTAGTCCTAGGCTCTTTACTGCATTCTCTACTAACTCATGTGGGATGGAAGGCGAGATATTTGAAATTAATATTCTCTTTGTTGGTGAGATCAATCTTGTAATATTTAAGGTATTGTTACCAATTAATATTGACGAGTGTGTTTTCATAAGTTGATCTACAAGGGCAGTACTTGTTAAATATATGCATATTCTGTTGTTGGAGATTCTCGAAGTGAATGTTATGCTTTTGGATCCTATATTTCCTACGGCTTTTAAGTAGTCGTACAATTTAAGGCTGTCTACTGCATCTAGTACAATAGCTTGATCTTTTTTTGGGAATGATGGTTTTGGTATTTTTTTAGCTACTGTGAGATAGGAGTTTTTGAGAGTTACATTGTTTGCTATTGATGTGTTTTCAGACAGTTTTGGAACATAAGTTGTATTATTGACTTCTGTATTGTCCATGTAGTCAAAGACAATACTATTTTTAATAGCTATTTTGCAACCGCCGCTTCGGCTGCCGCGTATTTCTGGTTGCCGACCTCGCTCCGGTGCAAGCGAGGTCTTTGCTTAACCTACAATATTGTTTGTTTCTAAATGTCTTTTTATTAATCACACCCAACGGTTAAGTAATTAATTGATCTAACACATGAGAGTTATTTTCACTGTAGTCCACACATTACTTAGTTCACTTTGTGAGATTCTAACTGAATTAAATTTGTATCTTATTATTTACAATGCGTAAAAATTCCGAATAATAGCACGGAATATTCACACACGTCTACAATCGTCTCTCATCCGATCGGTACTCTCGGAATAATATTAAACATTAATTAATCTCAAATTGCGATTACGATATTTGTTATTGCGAATCCTTTTAATTTTTTAATTTCTTGTTCATTTTGTGTTAATACCATTGAAAACGGGGTGTGATTTAGACCTGGAAACGTTTGGACTTTTGAAATATACAGACTTTCAAGTTTGTCTCATGGACTACAAAAATTTCTGAACATATTTTTTGTAGCGTCAATACTTGAAAAGGAAATGTAACATTACATTTTTGTCGCAGAGTATAACTAGCAGTGTATTCCAAAAGCCCGTTAAACAACAAGTAAACGAAGAAATATCTGAGGCTTGAATTATGCAGAACCCCTAAACTGGACGTTAGATGTGTCGTTTATCTACAACAATTGTTTTCTTGTATCTGAAACACGAGTATGATATCAAATATTAACACCAACGGATAGGATAAAATTATCTTCAAATGTAAACAGTACACGCACAGGTATTATTATACCTCTGTAGGAATTACTGTTGTACTATATTTGCTATTGAAACGTAATACATATGTAATATTTTACTGGTTAAATAAATAAGTACCTTTCTTTTCTTCTGTAGCATTTTTTGTTATTGCGATAAACTTATTGGGTTTTTCGCATTGGAAAAAAGATTCTCGCTTAGTATTTGGTATTGATTTGTTTTGGCGTTCGAGGCGAGTTGCTAAGGGCGGAATCGTACGTTCTAAATGAGTTAATGACATTTATGGGAAGAAGATGAAGAATATTAGATTCGAGGACTGTAGGTTTTGAGCATTAATGTTGGATCGTCGAGGAAGAATAAGATTATAAGTAGGGAATTTAGAAATGTTGGTATTAGAATTTAGATAGATTGGTAGGAGTTAGAGTCAGTTGTCGGAGGAAGGGTTGTTGGCCGTTGACCGTTCTTGCGAACGGTTGGTTGGCCGTTGACCGTCCTTGTGAAAGGATCTGTGTAGGAGTACTTGGAGATAGAGGTTATGGTGTAAATTGTGGTTATAGATGTCTACAAGTGTAATCTGAATTTATACTGGCAATTTTATGCCATCCATGATTGGGATTTAGTTGGATACACATTAATCGTTGGTTCCGTTAGTGGATTTGTGATATTTTTGGAATATAACGGAAACCACCCTCGTGTGAGGATTTAATACAAGCTCATCACTCACTCTCTCGTGTATCTTCAGTTTCAGCAACGATTAATTGATGTTTCCATTGGCAGTTTGGTGATATTTTTGGAAATTACTGGAAACACGTTCTCAGTTGTGAGGATTTGATTGCTGAATATTTGCATGTACTCTCGTTGGCCTTCCTGGACGACTAACTGGTCAACATCGTATTTAAGATCTTTAGCTCACTTAAGACCTTGTTTATTTTCAGTATATGGGGCTATCAATTTCACTTTTGCTTCGATTTTACAGAGGACAACTGAGTGATGTGACTTCGCATGTGTAACAGGGTACCGTTGTAATTTGATTTTTGCTAATAATTCATTTTTCACATTAAAGAGAATTTATTAACTGAATAATATTTTGAACTTATTAAATTAACCTGATTATTTAGTCAAACTTTTGACTATTAATTTGCTCATATAAATTAGATATTTATACATTTCTTGTAGTGCTAAATTTTGAACATCATTTCATGAGTAATGACTTATTAGATATTGATAATATTTGGTATTTTGTGAAAGCGTCGTGAGAGCTCAAACTTCGAGTTATTAATTAATTCATTTTGGATGTTTTAAAGATAATATTTATGAACTCATAATTAATTTTTCTCAAAGTTTAAATGTATTTAAATACTTTTGTCAGTAACTAAATTTCAGAATAACAATAGGTTTATTGAATTTAATATAATTTTGAATTATTCATTATTGACTTTGATATTATTTTGAATATTGCTCATTTAAGTATCTCATTTCTGATTTTACAAATATTGTGCATGTTGACGGATCACAACATATTTTGATTAATGCTTTTGATAACATTTGTTTATTTTATCTAGGTTCACTTGATCATTAATTGATTATTACATTTGTTGATTTTGGCAATAATTTGAACTTAGTATATCAGATATGTAATGTTGATTCTTGGTTGAACTATAGATATGTGTATGTAGGTATATGAAGTCTGCTACATGTCGACTAATGTCGACATTTTTGAAGGATTGTATTGAGATAATTTACAAGTTCATTAAATGGTTTATTGTTTTATTAAGAGTTTTATTGAAGTAGGATTGTTGTGACGTAACTGACAATATACTGAGGTTTTATTAGCTATGGAGCTTTTATCTATAGAGTCCTTGTAGCCGCCGAGGTTTGGTAGGTTAGCTGGGGTAAATAGGCAGAGAATCTACCTGGCGCCCAGAACATCTTTATATTGGAAAGTTAACTTACAGTTGGCTTGGCCCTTGTTTGTTAACCCACTCCCGTCTCCACTGAAGCTGCCGTGCACCCTGGTGGCAACGTCTACCAGGTGGGCCGTAATAAGGTAGTAGGTTTGGTATTACATTACAAGCGTGTAAAATCATTATTTTTGTATTATTAACTTTTTTTTAAGTGATAATATTGATGTTTGCACAAAAAGCCAATAAAGAAAATTAAATTTTTTTATAAATTTTTATATTGTCACGCATCAAAAGTTATCAGTTATTTAAGCTTATGATACGTCATTGGCTTTTTGTGCGAGCATCAATATTTTACTTACAAAAATAATTACTTTACACGCCTGAAACTTTTCAAGTATTGACGATACAAAAATATGTTTAGAACTTTTTTATAGTCAGACAAGCTACAAAATTGCCATTTAACTTTTTCTTCTAACTCAATAGTTTATAAGCTATAACTGAAAAAGAAAAAAAAACGAAACATATTGATTTCATAGTTCTGTAAAATATCAAATAATGAAAACGGAAATTCGGCTCAATGAGAGCAATATTTCTGCTTTTAAAGGAATTTTGTCCTCGAATTTTCTTCAAATTTTAGTATGTTACTAAACCTATTGAAAAACCGTTATCCTAAGAGGAACAGCCCCCTAGAGCCCTTAGGGCCCTGGATAAGGCCAGTCAAAGAAACAAAAAATGCCGTTTTTACCCTATATTTGACAGGCTGTATCTCGGAGCCCAGTAAACCGATTTCAACAAACCAACAGTCATTTGTTTTGTAATTTTAAGAAGTTTTTTCGGAAAAAAGTTCAAGTCTCTAGTTAATGACGCTAATTTTTGGGAGTATTTTAAGTAAAGTTAAAATTTAGAAATCGAATTTTAATCCGATTTTAGTTTTCTCGATGGCATTTTAAAAGTTTTAAAAAACACCTTCAAACTGAGATGTGGCGAGTTAAAATCCGTTAAGTATATTCGGAGATACAGCATATTGAAAATGGTCATTTTTGTAAACATCGCGTTTTACGCATTTTCAAAGTGCCTGGTACTTGGTCTGGTAAACTTCAAATTACACAAAAAAATTTTTGGAGGAATTTTTTTATAAAAATAATAACGTCTTATTGGAGATTTTCTTGGCCCGAGCCTCTATCTACCTCATTTAACCCTCTAAAAAATGAGTATTTTGCTACTGAAGTAAGCCAATTTAATAAAAACTTACGGCTTATTTCTATCAATCAGAGAGCCTGAAGACATTTATATATTACAGATTATAAACGTAGAGATTAAAACATTTGATTTGAAGGTATCAATTCTGTAAACGTTAATTTTACCTATTTGTGAAGTTACTTGAAATCTTCTATCTCTGTTCTAGACAACCTAGAACTTTGTTTAACCTTTCAAGTTACAAGAATTTGTATGTAGTTTGTTAATCTTTTACAGTTTTGCATTTAATTATTGGAAACTTAGAACTCACGCTTTGTACTGTAGAAATTCGATTTTTGGCGAATTTTGAAAATGAAATTTTTTTGAAATTTTTAACTTTACTTAAAATGCTCCCAAAAATCAGCATTATTAACAAGACACTTGAAATTTTTACTGAAAAAATTACTTAAAATTACAAACAAATGACGCGGTCAGTTGAAATCGATTAACTGGGCTCGGAGATATATATATATATATATATATATATATATATATATATATATATATATATATAGTGTACAGGTAGATCAAGAATTAAATATTTTCGATTGAGAGTTATTTATCTGAAAATAATAACTTTAATTATTAAGAGGTTAATGTTCAAAACAAGTCAAATAACAATAATGATAATTCACATTTAATATTAGATGTAATACATAACACACCCTTTATGATAATAATTATAAGCAGTGATTTGACGGTGAATTATTAAACATAGGTAAATTGTTTTTTGTGGAATTTTTTTTTAAGTTATAGCTTTTATTAGTTTCATCTGTACCCATTGTACCCACATTGATTTAAGGGTCATTCATTGTCTAGAGATTTCTTTTCATCCCGGTAATTCCCTTATTTTGTGCTTCGTTGTCAAAATTAGTTCGATGCCTTGATCTTCAAACTGGTCTGTTCTGCACTATTCTGCAGTTCAATCGTTATTTACAGACGCTTAAATCTGTCTGATCGACGTGCCTTCTCTTTGTTCATTTTTTTACAATGCTCCCTGTCTTTACGACAGGGCCTTCTCGATAAAGCGACGGAACTGTACAGTTGTATTTTTTTTATCCACTTGACGAATTGCCCTTCTGGAAACTTGATGTTCAGGAGCCTTTTAATAGCGGCATGATCAGTTTTTAAGAGATTTTTTGAGGTCGTAAAGATATTTGAGGAAATGATCAACAGAAAACTGTTACAAACATCGTGAACGATCAATATTATTTTATAACAAATCTTGACATTTAATTCTAGAGATTTGTATAGAAAATATATTCTACACTTTTTTGAACACATTTTTCATATTTCTGGGAAAATTTTACGTTTTAGAAAACTATTCTAAATCAAGACAAAATATATCTTAATAGAATATAACTTAAAATATCCAAATTGATTAAGACGTATTTGAGAATTCAGTAAAGATTTATTGAAGCGAAAGTTTCTTAACGGGAGCCCACATTTACACATATGAAAATACATGAGCAAGAGAATGAATTGGATAACTTGAGATTTCATTTGTTTCGACACCGACACCGCACCCACACCACAGCGACACTGACACCCTCACCGACACCACACACTTGAAATACCCATACAATTCAGTTCACTATCTGAGAAACAAAGACAAGGTAAAATAAATTATGAGTTTATTTTTTTATAGAATATCAATAATATATAGGAAATAAATAAATATAAAATACAATTAATATAGAAAACTTGCACAAAATTTGTTTTTCTAATAAAAACTCCAATTCTCTCTTGGCGATATATTGCATTACGGTCTTGACATATATCTGAAGTCAGAAAGAAGGCTATTAATTTCATACACGTTTTGTTAAATTTTTGCCGCATTTACAATTCATCGGATATGCGTTTCAACCTGCAAGTTAATTTTTATTTGGCACTTATAGAAATTTAAATTAAGAATTCAATAACACATTAGGATTAATACTTGAGTCATATTAAATAGTGACAATAATTTTAATTCTCCTGAAATTCATAACCATTACTAATGATAACATAACTAAATAGAAACAGAGCCTGGAGATAACAAAAAACGGAAAGTATAATTCGTAAGAAGCTTTCGCTTCCATCGTTCAGTCTCAAATGACTGCCGCTCTTTTTTAATTGCTTTTTCCCGTTATTTCAGTAAAAAGATAAATCTCATGATAGAGAGTATACGGTGCTTTTTCGTGATGTTTCTTAAAAAATTCAGTATTAATCATCAAAATTGGTTTAGCCGTTTTTGAGTAATCAGTGAGCATACATAAAAAAAGAAGCCGTTGAATTGATACTCTCTTACTTTTTCGAAGCTAGTTAAAAATATGCACATGAAGCTGCATTCTAGAGTAGATACTAGATGAATGCGTCATACTAATTCTGAGAAACGGATCTCAAATGTTGACCATTATGCAACAATCCTCCAACAAATTAAGAGTGGGGAAGAGCAATGAAACCCTAAGTGTTAAGCCCAACACACAGTCAGAGAGCTGCTGGACTGGTCTAGATTTGGAAGTCGCAAGATAGAGACAAACTGCAAATAACGACAGACACGTTTGTTCAGAATAGAACAGAAACAAAAAATGATGAAATTAGGTATTTTATATAACAATATTTTAGGCTATTGTGCTTTTGCAAAAAACATTAGCCTCTATTGCATGTGCAACAGTATCACTGATTAAGAATTTACGTATTGTATAAATAACTTTTTGCTACGCCCAGGTATAAGTCTTAATTAATGGGTGGAACACTGATGGAATGCATTAAAAATTACTAGCTTTGAAAAAATATTTTATCACTCTAACTTGTATTAAACAAAATTCTTCAATATAGAAATTTCCTATTATTTAAGAGAGTTCAACAAGAATGCATCTTGAGAAGTTATATGAACCTGGAGAAGGAAGGATGCCTTAAATGGAGTGTATTTTGGTATCTATTTCAATTGCTAATTGGAATTCGAATAACGCTTTGGGTCTTTGGTCAGCATACTGTACGTCTACTATAATCTTTATTTCTCTCCATAATCCACACTATAATGGCTTTTGGTGTCACTAAAGCCTAGGCTTAACATCGTTATACGGTGGGTATTTTGTTATCTCGATTAATCTCAATGCCTAATATTAAAATAAATAACAAGTAGGAATTTTGGCGTAACAGAAACCTTCTCGCATATTCACAAATGATTATAACATAAAAATATGTGTTTTCTTCCATTCATTGAACAAATAATTACTTAATTGGAAATAGTTTCATAACTATTGTTGTTTTAGGTCTTAGAAAACTAACTGAATATTGGATATTCTCCATGTATTTTGTTAATTAATATATTTTAGCTATCAAGAGGTTTTTACTGTTCCAATTAATTCATTGTTTATATATGAATGATAGAATATCTCGAGGAATTAATCATTAAATTAAATACCTATTTTCTAAACAAGTATTTTTGAAATATTCTATATAAATTTATATTATTTGGCAATTTCATTCAACTTACACCATTGCCATGATATTTTGAAGTATATCTATATCTCTCTTTGACTTCAATTTAAATTTTCTGTCATCCATTTCAACCTTTTTATAGGTGGTTTCCGGGAATTCATCCGCGTAGTGGATAATTGATCCTTGCCGGGATCGATGGTAAAATGACGACGTTTCAGTAGAGTCACATCTGCCCTCTTCAGGTCGGTTCGCACAATTCTCGTAGCCTTCTGCTTTCGCTTCTAGTTACTCGAATACTAAGATTTTCAGGAGCGCGCGCGCTGTTATGTAGTCGCGGCTCGACGCCTATTGGTGGGCACCGTGAACAGCTGCTTGTGATTGTCCCTTGGCGCTCAGTGGCCACACCTCCCGCGTGGTTATTGATTGGTTATTTCCGGTTGAGTTGTTATAGGACGGGTCCGGGCCGGTACGGTGTTTGATAGAATTTTACAACAATTCGATAAGTTCTGGATTCCATTGCGTGCTGTTAGACTGTGAGGCATCGTCTCTATTACCTCTCTTACGAGTCTTGATTTCAGGTGTTCTATATTTGCCAGTATTCTGGTGTTCTCAAAGTCTATTCGCTGAGAAGTCGTGGTGGCGTGTTCCACAATGGATGTGGTTGAGAAGTCCGAAATTCTATGGGTTGCCAAAAGTACATAAAGAAGGTGTACCTTTGAGGCCAATAGTCAGCTCAATCGGATCCCCAACACAACAGCTAGCCAAATACCTAGCCCAACAACTTCAACTGTTTGCAGAGGGAGCAGACTCATACGTGACAAATTCGACATATTTCATCGAAATACTTAGAAAAACGGTCTAACCACTAGAGTGTCTTCTTGTAAGTTTTGACATAGTGTCCCTGTTCCCCACATTCAACATCAATTGCTATAATTTGGGAACACCAGGTTTTGTTTTAGTCCAAGGAATGAATTCATATATGTTTTTAACGTACTTATATATATTTCTACGTGCTACTATTTCAATAATTAGAATATTTCAATCAGTCTTCTGTCTTGACAATCTCCAAAAATATTTCTATCATCTCCCATAGTTTCTTATCTCCACAAAATTCGCTTTTTCTATATTAACCGCTTGCTATAAAAAAATAATTTTGATTTCATTTAATTTGCTCATTATACCCGATGATTTCAAATTTAACGCTATTTTTATTTTTATAATTAATATTATAATCCCAGATTTCAATTTCGATTTATATAATCAAAAATAAATTTTTTATAGCTTGATTTATATTTATTATTTACAAATACACTAATCCATTAAACTTCGAATTCAATGCAATTCAGTTTATTTCCAGTTAGTTAAATTTACATAATGAGTACATACACTTGTAAATTTCTACAAGTCAAAACTTAGAGCAAATGCTGCAGAGGTGTACAGGGACACCTATGGGCAGGTCTGGAATTCTTATTACTAGTATTAACTTATAATTTAAACTTAAAATATAATACATTTTTAAATATTCTATTTTATTTTCGTTCTTATTTATTTAGTCTTTTTTTATTTAGTTAGTTATTTAGTTATTATATATAGGTACACATATACACAAATATATTTTATTTATTTTACGACAAAAAATAAGATAATGTTAACTTCTATAATCTTTCCTTTAAACATTAAATCGAAACCACTCTTAAAGTTTATACTTGTTTAGGAGGATTTCAGAGTTTTCAGTTCATTCAGAAATTTGGTAAACAATTGAATTGCTGTTCTATAGTTACATTTTCAACTAACTGGTTTGTTCTTTTTTGGAATTTGAAGGTTTTTTTTCTTGAGAGATTTAGTAAATCTTTCCCTCAGTTCATCAGAATGATACAATATACAATTACATCCAATCAATTGCTCTAAATTTAGAGGATTGTTTAGTGCAGTAAACGTATTTTTATTTACAAACTTTAAGCTTCTTTTTTCTAGTCTTTGTAACACATAACACATAACCTTGAGATTAAAAAAGGTAAATATTTAAGTTTATTTAAAAGTTATGATATCTGTTTCTCCCATTTCAATTGTGAGTCATTATAAATACTAGTTTAATTTTGTCTAGTTGATTTAATTCTTTACTAATGATATGTATATGTAGAGCTCATAAGAGGCCTTATTAGGATCGTTAATCGACAATATATTATTCCAGTTGACATTAGCAGCAGTAGTTTTTAATTTTGTATAATTTAAGGAGGGGTTTGCTAACTCGTTAGTGTACTTCTGGATTTACATACGGAAACAAAGAAAACATAGTGATTACCTATAGAATTCGTTTGTTAGAAGTTTTCATTTTTATTGATTATTTTTTTTATAAATATATTGTCAATACACGAACCTTTCATCCATTTTCAGTAGATTAAGTGAACAAATTAAGTTTTACAAGACCTAAATTAAAGTCGCCGATAATCAAATGGTTCTTAGTATTTTTTTGAAATTATTTTTTTAGGGAAAAAATAAATTTACTTTCATGCAAATCATTTGGGCTTCTGTAAATAGCATAGATGTCAAGAGTTTTATTATTGTCTATAACCATTTTGGAATATATAATTTTATGTTTATCAAATATAGAAGATATTTCTTAAATATTGTCTTTCATAAGGGTAACTACAAAGTCATACTCATTTAGGGTACTATAATTTTTATACATTTGTTTCCTTAATTAAGAATATTTAACTTCCAAGACTCAGAGCATACAAACACAGAGGGCTTAAATTATATACAGGGTGAGTTTTTTTATGATCAGTATTGGGATCTCGGAAACTAGTAGAGATAGAGCAATGGTTAAATTAGAAAAGATTTGCAGTTTTACTGGCCCAATTTAATGACACTTTCGGATTTTGTAAAAAGTCATAGCTTACTAGATATTTTGAAAAAAACGAAATTCTGTCGCTTTAGTCAAATCCCTTTAGCTCCTTTGTTTTTGATTTTATAAAAAAGTGTAAATATGAAAATTGAAGGGAATTGTATCCCAAATATGATTGTCATGTTTTCGTTTGCGTGACAGCTCTCGTTTTCGAGATATGACACAAACTTCTCATTTTTTGAATGGAAACCATAGTTGGCTATGACCTTTTTAGAGGTTTTCAACGATATAATACCCGATATAGATAATCATAAAAATAACGTAGTTATGGATGCTTTTCTCTCTTATTTTCACTTTTAACGTAGGTAGCAATGAAAAAGATTGTTTTCACTTTGACGTTTCCTCATTTGAGAGTAATTCCATTAGTAGTGCTGAACTGACAGTCGATATTGACAAGTTTTCGTGATAAGATTGAATATTCTAACGAAGAAAAACTTAGTAGGGTGGGATTTTATATCATATGCCTAAAAACTCAGTTCGTGTAGCTGAAGAATACTTTCATAGATATTTTAGTGGTCGTCAACCTGCTCTATGTACATTTAAGATGCTTTACGATAGTTTACGCAGATATGGATCTTTTACTAAACCACCAAAGGAACGTAATCAAATTAACGAAGCAGCACAAATAAATGTTTTGGCAATGGTAAATCAAAATCCATCTACAACAACTCGTGAGATTGCGGCAGAAGCTGGCACATCTCAACGAACTCTACTTAAGGTACTGAAAGCGCACAAGTTCCACCCGTACAAACTTTCAGTTTCTCAAACTTTGCATGCTGGTTACGAACATCGACGTCTTTTGTTTTGTGCATGGTTTAGAGACATGTGCCTTGACAATCCACAGTTTCCATTAAAGTTGTTATGGTCAGATGAAACTAGATTTACTAACTGAGGTATGTTCAATAGACACAATGAGTATATCTGGGCTAAAGAAAACCCTTTCCATGTAGAACAAACACGACCACAGATAAATCTGGTTTTAATGTTTGGTGTGGTATCACAGGGTCTACTATTCTCGGGCCTTTTATCTATGACGAATCACTTACTGGGGAGCGCTACTTGCATTTCTTGCAATACACTTTTCAAGACATGTTGCATAATTTGAATTTGAGAACTCGTTTAGAAATTGAGTGGTTCCAACATGATGGAGCACCTGCTCATAACTCGTTATTAGTAAGACAACACTTAGATATCTTTTTATACTCTTGGATAGGAAGAAATGGCCCGGCGAATGGCCACCCCGGTCTCACGATTTGGCAGTTATAGACTTCTATTTATGGGGTGCGTTAAAAAATAAAGTATACAAAAGAAAGTATGAGACAGTTGGTGACCTAAGGGAGGCGGTATTACAAGCAATTGAAGAAATTGATAGGCGGTCTGTGAGGAAAGCGGTAATGTCAATCTTAAAAAGATGCAATTTTTGTCTAAATAACAATGGTGGACTTTTCTAACATAAATTGTAACCAATATTATGTACTTTAATTTCTTAAGTTTTTAGTAAGTAAGTACCTACTTATTTAGTTTTTTCGTTATAACTGATATACCCAATAAAAATATCGTTCAATGTTTTTGAAATAATTATTAATAAATCAATCTATTTCATGGCTAACTACGTTAAAAGTGAAAATAAAAGAGCAAAGCATCCATAACTCCGTTATTTTTATGAATAATTATATCGAGTATTATATCGTTGAAAAGCTCTAAAAATGTCCGATTTTTTGAGGTCATAGCCAACTATGGTTTCCATTCAAAAAAGATAAGTTTGTGTCTTATTTCGAAAAGGAAAACTGTCAAGCAAACGAGGACATGACAATCATAATCGGGATACAATTCTCTTCAATTTTGATATTTACACTTTTTTTATAAAATCAAAAACAAAGGAGCTAGAGGGATTTGACTAAATCGACAGAATTTGGTTTTTTCAAAATATCTAGTAAGCTATGACTTTTTACAAAAATCCGAAAGTGTTATTAATTTGGACCAGTAAAACTGCAGATCTTTCCCAATTTAACTATTGCTCTATCTGCGCTAGTTTCCGAGATCCCGATACTGATAATAAAAAAAACTCATCCTGTATATATGTATATGTATATATATATATATATATATATATATATATATATATATATATATATATATATACATATAAACTATTTCTCAAGATTAGAATTTAAATTTCTGATTTTATTTTGAGGTGAATATATCCGTTGGTTAGTATATGTCCAGTCTTAAACTCGCAGACTTTTCGCCAGGGTCTCACTTGACATTCTTAATGCGCTGTGAACAGGGAGCTTTATATAGAGTTAATCTACCGGAGCTTTATATTTATATGCCTCCGTCGGAGGTCGTATCGCGTCTAATTGGTAAGTGTTGATTTCGCCACCTTCTCTGTCGTGTCGTGTGGGTCGCTTGTTGACGGGTTTGATATTTGTAAAGTTAATTGTGTTTTACTTCGTTGTTGAATAACTGTCTTCCATGTATTGGGGAGGTGCAGGGCGTCGTCTCTTTTGTTTAGTTGTCCACTTTTCTCGATTTTGAATAGCATCTCGTATTAGTCTTGTTTTGTAATGTCATTTGTTTAATTTTTACAGCTAATTTATGTTGACATAAACGGGCTGAAATTCTCCTGTTCGTTTCTCCGACATATACTTTGTCGCACGTTCCGCAAGTTGTTGTCAAACATAAAATAGGCACTGCTATATAACAAATCGAGGGAGCAGCAATGGTGTCCCCACTATCACCAGCGGTGGCTAATCTCTTTATGACCTATTTAGAAGAAAATGCAGCAAACCTGAAGCCTAAGTTATGGATAAGATACGTCGATGACGTATTTATCATATGACCTTTTGGCAAACAAGAACTGCTCAAGTTCCTAGGGCACCTAACCTCGATACACTCTAGGATTCATTGTCATGATGTTTCTAATCGGAATTGCGGAGTAAAAAATAAAACAAATTGTGAATTTCTGCTAAAAACGTTTTATATAAAAATGATTGTATAGATTCATGTGTGTTAAGTCAATTTTTATGTCATTATTTTATCATAAAAAAAAAGTTATTAATATAATTTTAATACAAATCTAAATGTACTTAAATATTTGGCATTAGTGAAAAAGTATTGTTTTTTTTTCAACAAATCATAAGAAAATTTTTTTAAAAAAAATAATTTTTCAACAACTTTGTGTTTCAATTTTTTTTTATAGGATTCATATGTTTGCCTCTATATTCAAAATTTAAAAAATAACTTTCCTTTTGTAACAGTATTCAAATTTAACATTATTACAGAAATTAAATATTTTTTTTATGTTAAAATTAACGAAGGCTAACGTATAAAGAAATTAATGATTACAGAAATATAAAATAACATAATTACATTTCTTGATACAAAATAATTATGCAACTGAAGAATTATTATGAGTTAATTTAAGTCATTTCACTTCAAAAATGTCACTGCAGGTGCGTATAGTTCGTTTTTATGCTGCTGCTGCATTCGAATTTCTTTGATTAGTTAAATAAATCAATATATATATATATATATATATATATATATATATATATATATATATATATATATATATATATATATATATATATATACATGTGTTAGGTGGTTTCCGGGAATTCATCCGCATAGTTGATAACTGATCCCTGCCGGGGTCGATGGTAAAATGAGGACGTTTCGGCAGAGTCACATCTGTCCTCTTCAGGTCGGTTCTCATAATTCTCGTAGCCTTCTGCTTTCGCTTCTAGTTACTCGAATACTAACATTTTAAGGAGCGCTCGCGTTGTTATATAGTCGCGGCGAGGCGTCTATTGGTTGGCACCGTGAACGGTTGCTTGTGATTGGCCCTTGGCGCTCAGTGGCCACGCCTCCCGCTTGCTGATAGGTTATATCCGGTTGAGTTGTTATAGGGTGCGGGCCGGTACGGTGTTTAATAGAATTTTCCAACAATTCGATAAGTTCTGGATTTCATTGCGTGCGTTTAGACTGTGAGGCCTCTTCGCTATTTCAATTGCCTCTCTTACGAGGATTGATTTCGGTTGTTGTATATTTGCCAGTTCTCTGGTGTTCTCAAAGTCTATTTCTGTGACGTCGTGGTGGCGTGTTCCGAAATGGATGTTGTTTTTTCTTGCTTTCTTATAGCGTTCTTGTGTTAATCACGTCTAGCTTGAATTCTTCTGTTAGTTTGCCCCACATAGGTTTTATGACAGTCTGAACTTGGAATCTCGTACACTCGCTGTTGTTCTAAAGGGATCCTCGTCTTCGGAGTCCTCAACACCGTGCTAATTTTTCTGTCTGTATTGAAAATGGTATCGATATTGTGTGGCCGTAGAAATCTTGCAATACTGTCCGTGGTACCCTTGACATACGGTAAATAAGCCTTGGTCATTGGTGTCTCATGCTCCTCGTCTGTTTGTCTCGGTTTTAACTTTAGGGCTCATTGAATATATCCGTCTGTAAA
Source organism: Octodonta nipae (assembly GCA_034190945.1). Classification (NCBI taxonomy): domain Eukaryota; kingdom Metazoa; phylum Arthropoda; class Insecta; order Coleoptera; family Chrysomelidae; genus Octodonta; species Octodonta nipae. The sequence continues at coordinate 98,220,960 of CM067218.1, read as the reverse complement.
TCCGTTTTGTCTCACAACTCTTTTTAAACTGTCCATTTCCTGTTTGATGTTGTCCTGGTGAGCTAGTCTTTGTGATCTGGTTACTAAAGTCTTGACGACGGCTTGTAGTTGGGCTGGGTGGTGATGAGAATTAAGGTATCTGTTGGTGTGAGTTGCTTTCCTATATACTGTATGGCCAAGGGTTCCATCTTCCTTCCTATTTATGAGAAAATCAAGGAATGGCAGTTGATTGTTGGCTTCAACCTCCATGGTAAGTTTTTTTTGTGATGTATGTCATTAAGGTGGTCTAAAAATGTGTTGAGATGTTCCCTCCCATGAGGCCAAATAACAAAAGTATCATCCACATATCGCAACTATAAACTGGGTTTAAGTGTTGCTGTGCTTAGTGCCACGTTCTCAAAGCTCTCCATAAAAAGGTTCGCTATAACTGGTGTGGCTATCCCATTGGAACTCCTTCCACTTGTTTGTATCGTTAGTTCTCGTAACCAAAATAGGTGTTCATCAGACAGTGCTTTGTTAAGTCTACAAGGTGTTGGGGTGGTTTGTATTTTTTTATTATGATATCCAAGGCTTCGTGGATAGGGATGTTGGTGAAAAGGGACACTACGTCAAAACTTACAAGAAGACACTCTGGTTGTAAGATCGTTTTTCTAAGTATTTAGATGAAATGTGTCGAAGTTTTCACATATGGGTCTGCCCCCTCTGCAAACGGTTGAATTTGTTGGGCTAGATATTTGGCTAGCTGTTGTGTTGGGGATCCAATGGAGCTTACTATTGGCCTCAAAGGTGCACCTTCTTTAAGTACTTTTGGCAACCCATAGAGTTACGGACATCTCGATGACTTTTCACGTGAAATGAGTGGCAGTTGGAGATTTTTGTCGATCCTACTTTATAGGATTTTGGCCATGGTTGTTTTCTTCAGATAAGTTGTTAAGTCAGTAGTAATTTGTTTATATGCTGGATCTTATAGCAATGTTTGAATTTTGTTTGAATAATTCGCTGTAACTCAAATTACAGTCGCATTTCCTTTATCAACAGGTAGAATGACAATGTCCTTGTTGACGCGAAGTTGTTTCAAGGCCTCAATCTTTTCTATAGATAGGTTCCTTTTGGGTGGTTTAGACTTTCTTAGAACATGTGACACATCTTGTCTAATTATTTCAGCGGTGTTCACATCTAATTTTGAAACTGCTGTTTCCACGCCACATATTATGCTCTCTGTTGGTATGTGAGAGGGAGCAATAGCGTAATTGAATCCCTTAGCCAACACGCCAATCGAGGTAGCGTTCAATTGGACTGAAGATAAGTTATAAACGGTTTTATTCGTTTCCAATTGCCGTGAGGTTTTCCGAGAAAATTTCGTTTTTGGGCTTCTGATGAAGCTTCAATTTGTTAAATTTTGTCTGTTGTTGCATTCTTGTCAGCTCTGCATTTGTTTCGGCCCTAAATTCGCTAATCTCATCGAATTTATCCCATATTATCGGGTGGAGTGTATTGCTTACCTGTAGGTGGATATCTAAGGATTTATTATTAAAAACATCCAAATCTCTTCTGACATCACGTATGGCTTCTCCAAGTAGGACACAAATAGCTTTCCATAAGATATTCTGTGTTTTTCTGTTGTTCTTCCAGTACTTTACCGTCATGTTTTTCGGAATAACTCCTTCATCACGGCATCGTTGTAAAAAATGTAGATCGCAGAAAAGTTTGCTTCTTTTCGCGCGTAATTTCTCAAATCTTTTACACAAATGAAAAGTATTCTCCCCGTAGAGATTCACTATATTTGTTTTTGAGTCAAAACCGAGACAAACAGACGAGGAGCATAAGACACCAATAACCAAGGCTTATTTACCGTACCACGGGCAGTATTGCAAGAATTCTACGGAGACACAATATCGATACTATTTTCAATACAGACAGAAAAATAAGCACGATGTTGAGAACTCCGAAGACGAGGATCCCTTTAGAACAACAGGGAGTGTACGAGATTCCATGTGCGGACTGTCATAAAACCTATGTGGGGCAAACTAACAGAAGAGTTCAAGCTAGACGTGATGATCACCAGAACGCTATAAGAAAGCAGGAAAAAACAACATCCATTGCGGTACACGCCACCACGATGTCACACCGAATAGACTTTGAGAACACCAGAGTACTGGCAAATATAGAACACCCGAAATCAAGACTCATAAGAGAGGCAATTGAAATAGCGAAGAGGCCTCACAGTCGAAACGCACGCAATGAAATCCAGAACTTATCGAATTGTTGGAAAATTCTATTAAACACGGTACCGGTCCGGACCCGCCCTATAACAACTCAACCGGATATAACCAATCAGCAAGCGGGAGGCGTGGCCACTGAGCGCCAAGGGCCAATCACACGCAGCCGTTCACGGTGCCAACTGATAGGCGCCGCGAACATATAACAGCGCGAGCGCTCCTGAAATTGTTAGTATTCGAGTAATTAGAAGCGAAAGCAGAAGGCTACGAGAATTATGCTAACCTACCTGAAGAGGGCAGATGCGACTCTGCCGAAACGTCGTCATTTTACCATCGATCCCGGCAGGGATCAGTTTTCAAGTACGCGGAAACCACCTAACACATTTAGTGCCCGCGAAAACTTAAAAACATATATATATATATATATATATATATATATATATATATTACTTTTCGCAGATGATGCAGATACACCCGAATCTGACGCCGATGAATCCGAAGAACATTGTTAGCACTGATGAAGGACAATTCACACATTTATTTTTGATATAAAATGAATTAAATTTATATTTTTGTACTCATAGTAATTCTACTGTTGTATAATCATCAATAAATCTGATTTTGTGATTTTATATTTTTGTAATCATTACTTTTTTTAAATGCGTCAGCCTTTATTAATTTTGGCATTAAAAAATATTTAATTTCTGTATACAATTTAAATTTGAATACTGGCACAAAAAGTATTCTTTTGAATTTTCGATGTAGTAAGTAAAAGTAATTTTCTAAAAAAGGTCTCTTATGATTTTTTGAAGAAACCACAAAATTTTTGCTTTAATGTCAAATATTTAAATAATTCATTACATTTAGATTTGTAAAAAATGACAAAATATCAAATTTCTTGATAAAAAAAACCCAAAAAATATGCCCATATACCACACATAAATCAACTCAATCATTTTTGTATAAACCATTTCTAGCAGAAATTCACAAAATGTTATATTTGTTACTCGGAAATTCCGACAAGAAACCTCATGTCTATTGTAAAGTCACGTGACCTCGGCACAGCTAACGCGGCAAGCAAGAAGGCAGATACCTGTTTATAAACACTGTGTCTTCCACTACAGCTTGTCTATAGTGCTACTCACTTCCCCCTATATATAATTTATTAGATCACCTGGCAGGTAGATAGTCCCACCAAAACGACCTGTCTTTTTGAGAAATTTATTTTTTAATTATAAATAATACCCCAATAAAATTTCAAGTTGCCTCAAATACATTTTTTATAACTTTTTGCAAAATATTTTTCCACTAGCCTGGCCATGTTAAAACGCCGACTAAATCGTCTGGCTTATATTTTATTATTCTTTAAACATTAAACTACAACAAAACAACAAAAATTGCATATTGCCTCAAATATATTTTTGGAAAAAAAATATTAACAAAATAGGGGTTTATGTAGCCCCGCTACTCACCAGCCAGGTCTGCAGTTCATGTTGGGGTATTATAGGAGGGAATGTGACAATTTTGCAGCTTGCCTGAAATATCTACCCAAAAATTGGTGCCAGCTCTCGACTCATTGAAAGAGGTCGAATTATTGGTTTACGGGAGGGGGTGTTTCATTTCGAGAAATCGCTAACCGCACGAACAGAAAACCAACTACTCTTAGGAGATATTGTCAACCAAGGTTTGATTATACCCAAAACCGGAGAAGGGTATTTACCGGACGTGGAATGGGCACAAATGAGGTTCAAGATCGAAGTCTAAGAATTATGGTCTTTAGAGACCGACTCTCGAAATTTGGCTGATGAATGGTTAGGAGAGCAAAGTCATCTTATAAGTGTGAGTAGTTTACCGCCATATAAGGTCTTTTGGACTGCATCATTATCGACCCTATCTTGTGCTACCTTACACAGCTGAGCCTCGGCGGCAACAGTAGTGCAGAGAACGACAACACTGGAATGTAAAGTGGAATCAGGTCGTCTTCTCTGATGAATCTTGATTCTGCTTTGATGGACATGATGGCCGAAGACGGGTTAGACTACGTCGAGGAGAAAGATGTCAACCTCAATTTGATGTTGAGCGACATGTACACCAAACAGTAGGCGTTATGGTATGGGCTGCTATTGCACATGGAAGCAAGTCACCTTTATTCTTTGTTCGAAGCAACATGACACACAACGTAATCTTCATGAAGTAATAGCCATATGTACTATGTACTCCCTTACCAAAGTTATGGATCCCATATTTCAAGAAGATAATTCTCGAATTCATGTTGCTCGAGTTAGTGTAAACTTTTTTGAAGACACCCAAGTGAATATGATGTCATGACTGCCCACAGAGCATGTATGGAAGGCTCGGAAATTTTCCCAGCTCCCACGGACTTTGGAGGTTCTTAGACATGAAATACAGGCAGCTTGGGATAGTATTCCTCGAGAAGAAATATACCACCTTATTGAATTAATGCCAAGACGAGTTGGGAAGTGTGGACATAACAAACACAGTATTAACAAATTTTGGTATATTTTATTCAAATTTTAGTCATTTACTGCTGACTATAGCATCTATGTTTTACCAGAACAATTTCTTTGTCAGTGAGCATATATCCCACATTCAAAGAAAGTAATTATGTTAGTCTATTTTATTCAATCTTTCCTTGAAAATTTCAACGTATATAACCAGTTAAAATAGAAATATAATTTCAATTAAGTCAGTATTGAGTAACATCATTTTAACCAAACTGGGAATATGTACGGCCAACCACCACCTAATTAAATGCTATGGTAAGTGTATTCATTGTTTGACCGTCTTGTACATTTGTGGATGATTTCGTAAAGTAAGAGTAAATAATTCCACCTAAGACTATAATTAGAATAAATCTCGTAATTTATTACTATTTTCTGCATTAAATGAGTTCATATTAACTTACCTTTGTATTCGGCAGGGATGATTTGTATGTAATATTCCAAAAGCAGCATCCACAAGAAACGGGTTGTTATTGGATATTTTCGTCCCATATCTTGACAGTTTCATTAATTCACTACACATAAAAACCCACGAAACGTTCATGTGATGAATCAGGTTTATTGAAGTTCCATGAATTGATACAGAATAACAATAGAATCAGTCTGCGTCCAATTATCTGATTCAAACTGAATCGAATTTCGTTAAATCGTCAAACCAATTTACTCAAATCGAGTTTAGTTACACGAATTCATGAGAATTTGGGCGTGGGTGATACTAAACATTTTAAATTTTCTATGTATATTTATAAACAAAATTGTATGCAAATTAATAAGTATCAAAGCAAATGTAATTATATGATAAGTGACAGAATTGCCTAACTCAGATTTAATGTGGGTTTGTGTTTTCCCATTCGACAACATTGTTAACAGATATTATCAATTTAAATTGGCAAGGGTTAATAAAATTAAATTTACAACCAGATCGCTATCTAAGAAGCTGTTCTGACATACGAAATATTTAAATGCAACACTTTCCACAGTTTTAATTAATCTATGAGCATAATATTCAATGCAATTTTTTACCGTCCAATCTTGCGGTTAAAATTATGTCGAACCTGTTTACTGGTCTAGTTTAATCAAAACACGTACGTTTTCGGTTAAGATTATTACCTCGAATGCAACAAACTTGCAACGAATAATACGTTTAAAGCGGAAGACGGTACTAAAGAAACTTTAAATTCATTATAACAACACATATTAAAACAAGAATATTTAGTATTTTATTCCATCAAAGAAATGTTTTTTTATTGTTCTTACGTTTTTGAATCTTTCAAAAATAATGTTTATTTTTTTATTTACAAATTTTACACTATCTGAAACAAAACACATAATTTTAATTTTTGACAAATATTTTCACCATATTTGTGATTTCCGTTTCCAACGTGGAATTACAAATATTGTATCAATTAGTAGGTACATCAAACAAAACAAAGCTGTAATAAAACTCTCGAAATTCACCTACGCAATTCAGGAACATTAAATTCATGCCAATATATGATTTTAAACGATCACAATGAAACCGAGTCAAGATTTTTCAAAGTGTAGTTATTGAATTGAACTGTGAAAATCGTTTATGTACGTTTGTAAAATTTGAAATGTTTTCCTAACCTAACAGATTTTACTAAAAGTTATAACAGTATACAGTTAGGCGGTTAAGACTGATGTTTGTTTGATGCTATGGAGTATGATTAGTTAGTACAAGTTTTACTGTATTTTAGGTAATGCTGTTAGATATTTCGAAAACCTTTTTATTTTTTTGTAATATTTGCTTTGTTCGACCTGACAGGTTTACGTTGTTCGCCTTTCTTTGCTATTGTTTGTTGTATCTCAAAACTTGCCCTGTTTGTTAGCCCTGGAATCGATATTTTGTAGTTCATTATGACGCTATAATAGAGCGAAACAGTGGTCACAAGTGTGTTTAATTACAATTAATATCAAAATACTGTGTATTAACTCATTATGGCTTCCTCCATGCAACGGTCCATGTTTATCCATCCAATGTTTAACAGTCATATATTTTCTTCTTTATTTACTTAGTTAATCATACATAATTGAAGCGCAAGCTTCTTATCGGGGGCGCATATTTACACATATGAAAATAAATGAGCAAGGGAATGAATTGGAAAACTTGAAATTGCATTTATTTCGACACAGACACCGATTCCGACACCCACTCATACAATTCAGTTACTTTGTAAAAAACAGAAACCAGGTAAAACATATAATGAGTTTCTTCTTTTATATAACATCAATAATATATAGGAAATAAACTAATATACATTCAATCAATATAGAAAACCTGCACAAAATTAGCTTTTCTAATAAAAACTCCAATTCTCTCTTTGCGGTATATTAAATTACGGACTTGACATATGTCAGAAGTCAACAAGAACGATATTAATTTCATATACCTTTTGTTAAATAGACCTTTACATTATTGAAAAAAATATATGCCCTTCCGTCAATTTTTTGGACAGTTTATACCACGTTTATACTTGTTTATAACGTGAATACGAGAATTTCAATGTAATTTATTAATTTACTATAAGTAGTAAAGTTTTAATAGTTTTAAACTTAAAGTGAACTATCAGTATAACCATGTTAATTAATATGTATAACATTTCATCAATAAATAATGAAGAAAAAAGCATTAATATGTTGGTGCCATATGTACACTAACTCATTTAGGGAGAATTTATTTTACTGTATTAGTTTGCCAAAGCCTTGTATCGAATATCGTCGATTGCCTATTAGATCAACGAAACGAATAAACAGTTAAAAGTTTTGAAGACGCGAGATGTAACGACCGACATCTAGGATTTTCGGGGAAACTAGCACATAGAGATTCCGAATCTGGAGCCGTTCCATATAAATGCTGTTACCCGTAATTCCTAGGTTAGAATGACACGATGTCGGTCTTTACATTTCGCGTCTTCAAATTTAACGACAGCTATGTCATAAATACATAAAGAAGTGTTCAAGAGGATATTCAGTTGTGGGAAGCGCAACTGATAAAGTTTCCCTAACCAGAAACAATATGTATTATATATATTGTCTTGCGTACAAAAGAATGACACCTCGAAGAGAGTATTCAGTATTTCTGACAGGTGAAGTAACCTGAAACATTTTATGGTGACATTCTGTCCTAGGAGTTAAGGGAGAACAGTAATTACACGGAACGGCTCCAGATTCGGAACCTCTGTGTACTGATTCTCTTGAAAATCCTAGATGACGGTCTTACATCTCGCGTCTTCAAATTTAACGAAATGCATCAAATGCATAAAGAAGTGTTCGAGAGGACATTCAATTGTGGGCAGCGCAACTGATGAAGGTTCCCGACCAGAAACAATATATATTATATTAATATATAATATATATTGTCTTGCGTACAAAGGAATGACACCACGAAGAGAGTACTTTTGTCTTTATTTGTGTATTGAATAATTATATTATATCGAGTTTTTGAATATTATTTTCAAAAATCTACGCTTTTAATAACTATGTATTGAAATTACTATTTATATTTGACTATTTATTTTGTACATCAAGTTGAAGAAGAGAGGACACAAAGTCGTTTACATATTATATAAAAATAATTAGTTACAAAGTATATTCTACAAAACATTCCTTATACGTTCTTTTAACTGTTAAATTATTAAAAAAATAATTATTACCTACTTATTAAATTAATATTATTTATGCTATACAAAGAAATGCCCATGTAGGTACTTACAGTATACGTCATCATGAAAGAGTTCAGAACATCAAACGGATTCTTCGTAGTAAATGTTCAAAATTCTTGCTATTACGTCTGCTTTCCCCATAAATGAATAACATGTCAGGTGTTTCTTTAACTGTATTATCTGTCACTATTTATCTAGAACACTATATAATTCAATTGTCTTCCTAGATATGCTTGAAGAAGCTTTAATCTAAAAATCGACTGCAGTAGTAGTTAACTACGAAACAAGTTATATTCACTATATATTTATATTAATTTACTTTGTCGATCAACACATTATTTTTAGTACCAAAATAAAACAATAGGTTAAAACAAGAAAAAAATATATTTGTATTTCCAAATAATTATCCTTATCATAAGTCTATTCATTGGACAAAAACATTTTACTATTATTAATTTTCAGATAAAACTGATTGTTTTATTCGTAATTGAAGACATGTAACGATTACGCTTACTGATTGGAGTACCATAAATTCCATAGATAAACCGAAGATTACGTACGAGAACAATAATGGGTATAAAATTTTCCTGAAAAATTTTCGCTGATTACATTGAAAACCGAGAAAGAAAACATTCCTCTGTAAAAGGCAACTCATTTAAAGAACGAATTTTTGGGATGATTACTTCTACTTCATCTTGATTTACAATGGGATTAGAACGTGTTTCGAATAACGTCTACAAACGAAGTCAGTTACAAGAATTATTCCCGAGATTACCAGATAGAAAGAATCCGCCCACGATTATAAAGTTAAAACGCCAACAAGGTAGATTTCTTCACTGGGTGAATAAGGGAGAATTTTATATTACAGGCAGAGTGAATACATTCTTAAATTAAATGGAGTTAAATTAGATGTTTTTGGAATTAGTTGACTTATACATAGAGTTTTATGGATAAAGATTTTACGATTTAATGAAGCAGTTTTTAAATTCATTACATTTTATAATGTAATGTAACTTTCCCCTATAGTATAATTGTAATATAAAGGTTCATTACATATATTAGAAGGTATCTAATATTATAATACGAGCAATGCTTGTATGTATATATATATATATATATATATATATATATATATATATATATTATTTTTTTGTTTATTGTTTATTTTTCAGAAAACTGTTTAAAATACAAAAATGAAATGTGACAAGATTATCCAAAACATATTAATTTTATACAAATTCAATGATTTTTATTTATTATTATTACATTTATTTATATTTATATTTATTGCATACCATTTTAACATAAATATTATATACTATTATACAGATTACATTAAATTACATTACATTTCATAATCCATAATGACACCTAAGGCAAAGCCTTGTGTTGTGTCACTAAGAAAAATAATTTAGACGATAACAACAATCAACTAACTAAAATTACAATATAACAGAGATTTTCCTATATTTTTTTGTGAATAATGTATACAGTTTAGGAAGAGTTTAAGAGCACATCCCGACAAGTAAGATTAATTTTTTTAGAGTGGCATAGTTCTTTGTCACGAATTCTTTAAGTTTCCTATTAAACGAATGTTTGTTAAAGCAATTTTTTACGTCCAATGGGTAAGGTGTTATACATTTTTATACCGTTATAGAAAATACTTTTCTGCCCTATAGTTTTATTGTATCGATCGTATTTATATAATTGTTGGTAATTTCTTCTTGTTTGGTATAAGTGTATTATTTTCGATAAGTTATTTGAATAGTGTATAAGTTTAATTGCTGCATGCATGTAAAGTCCTTTTACATCCAAAATCTTTTCATCAATGAATATGTTTCTAATTTGTTGTTGCCTCTGCATTTTGTATATGATCCTTATTATATAATTTTGACAGACCTGTACTTTATCTAAGGAATTTTTATAAGCAGATCCCCAAGAGCTTACACCGTAACTAAGTATAGATTCGAGAAGACTTCTGTAGACAATTAATAACACATTTTTATTCAAGATATTTCGCAGGGTGTAAAATCTATAAGGTACGTTTTTGATTTTTTTGGCAATATATTCGGCATGCAAATTCCATTTCAGGTGTTGATCAAACATCAAACCTAAATATTTGCAGGCTTCTGTCCGTTCCACAGTTTCATGAGTTCCTACTATAGTCAGCTGGGGTAAATTTGTTTTTAAACCAACAGAGGTTGGAGCGAATGCCACAGATTTAGTTTTGTATATATTAAGACATAAATTATTTAAGTCCAACCACCTTTTCACCTCATTAAGAGAATTTTGGGCTTTTGCCCAAGTTATTTCCCATGTTTGGCCTTCACAGATTAATACAGTGTCATCAGCGTATGCTAAAATTTCACAATCGGGATAATATAATAAATCATTTATAAATATCAAAAACAGTGTAGGTCCTAGAATAGTCCCTTGTGGAACACCAGTTTTTATTATTTGGATATCACTCTTTTTATTATTAATTTTTACTTGTTGCGGACGATTTGACAGATAATTTTGAAATATTTTAATTGCGTTTCCCCTCAAACCTATACGTTCTAACTTCTCAATAAGTTTTATATGTGACACTGTGTCAAATGCTTTTTGCAAGTCAAGAAAGACTGAGATAGTTTTTGTGTTATTATTCAAATTTGATATGATTTTATTAGTAAGTGTTTGGATTGATTTTTCTGTACTTATATTTTTTCGGAAGCCAAATTGATTTTGTGAGATTATACTATGTTTATTTAGGAAACTCCACAACCTTTTGTTGAGACATTTTTCAAATATTTTTCCAAAATTGTTTATGAGGGAAATTGGTCTATAGTTGTTCAAAGCATATTTTTCACCTGATTTATATATTGGAGTAACGCAGCTTTCTTTAAAATGTAAAGGAATTTGTGTGGTTTCGAAAATTTTATTTATTATGTAAGTTAGTGGTTCAGTAATATATGCTTTTAGTTTTTTTATTTTTTAGTTGTAATACCATCGTTTCCAGGTGCCGTATTGTTTTTTAATAATGCAATTATTTCATTAATTTCTTTGAAATCAGTTGGTTCTATAAACATACAAGTATTCTTATTATTTTGCCTGCTTGGTATAATTGTAGTTGAATTCGTATCTGAACATTTTGTTATGTTTTCTCCTACATTTATAAAAAAGTTAAATTCATTAGCAATTTCATCTGGCGTATTGACTATATAGTTTTCTTTCTGAATTTGTTTTATATCACATTTTGATTTACTTCTATTATTCGATATTTCGTTAATGATGTCCCACGTTTTTTTATAATTTTGTGAGGATTTCTGGAGCTCATATCTATAATAATCGTTTTTTGTAATTTTTATAAGGTTATTTAATATGTTTCTGTAATTTTTAAACTCTTGTTGGATAAAATTATTATTTTTATATTTAAATGCTTTCTTTTTTAATTGATCACGCTTCCTAATAGCCACTAGGATACCACTAGTAATTCAGGGTTTCAGTTTTGTTTTTTTATTAGTTATTTGTATAGTTTTTGTGGACAGAGATATTACGTTATTTACTTTTCTGTAAAAGACATCTGTAGCTACTTGCGGAATTTCAGTTGCGTAAACCTCACTCAAATCAGTATTTTTGATTTTTAATTCCAGAAGATTATCATCTATAATATTTAAAGTTTTAGCGGACAATTTAACAGCAGATAAATTATTCGAGTGAAAAGCTAGATTATAAAGCAGAGGATAATGATCTGTTAAACTATTTTGAAGAACTAACGATCTAAAACTAAGTACTTCGTTAGGTAAATTCGGTTTTTTATAAAAAGTAAAAATGTGATCAATGGTTGTAGATGAATTGGAATCAACTTTAGTCTGACTACTTATTTGAGAGATAAAACCATTTTTCCCTAACATATTTAAATATTTTGTTGCATTTAGTGTTTGTGTATTTAAATCGTTAATATCAATGTTCATGTCTCCGATAATAATGGTAACGTCATTTTTACATTTTTACATAAAGTTAGGAGATAGTTGTCCAGATCGTCTATATATATATATATATATATATATATATATATATATATATATATATATATATATAGAGCTCTCTTGATGGTCCGGGTGTTCGTCCGTTGGAAGTTTTGTCTCTGTAAAGGAAGGGTCGCCTGACGTTTCGCCAAAATCTCACTTGGCATTTTCATAAGGCTTTTCCTCTTCTTCCAACACGAAGGTTGGCTGCAGGTTCGGACCTTTCCGGACTACTTCGTATCCGAGATTGTCGGCTAGGTCGTTCTCCGTTTGGTCTGCTCTCCGTGGCGTCTGAAGTGGACTTCAAAAAGACAGATCTGCAGAACCTTAACATCATTTACAGTTATCTACTAGAAATTGATAACAATAACTCCTATAAACCTAACCAAACGATGGTTCTGTTGATACTATTGATTGAAAATTGATATTTACACACTTCTCCTTCATTTTCTTCCATTCATTCAACTTTTTAAGAAATTGCATCAATTATATTTCTATTTATTTTAATGTTAGTTAATAAGATTAGGAGAAGATAAAAAAAAATTAATTCAAATCTTAATTTCAAATATTCATACATTTCTAAATCATTTCTGTCTATCACAGTATCATTTTCATAGCTTGGCCCGTACAAAAAACATTTTTTGATGTTTCTAATTGACAGACAATTCTTGTCACTTCACATACTCACAAAGTATGAAACTATTCCTATATTAGCATTATTACCTCTATTTTTTTAAGTGATGTACTATTTTTTATATTATAACCTCGATTATTGTAAGTAACTCTCTTATAATAATGTACATTGTATAATTTTGTTATTTTTAGTGACTGACGAAGGATAAAAGTATATCCGAAAGCTTTCATAATAAAAAGAGTTTCCTAAAACCTGTATTTTTGCCAGGCTGCTTTCCCATTAACTGAAGTTTCTGTTTTGTCTATTCAGCCGTTACAACACATTTTGTTTATATATGTATATATATATATATATGTTATATAAGTTTATAACACGAACTTTGTGTGAACTTGTGTAGCAACTATATTTCGTCGTTCCCAGCTGAGTCAGCGACACGTGGAGTATCACGTTACAGTACCGCCGAGCATCCGTGAGAATCGCCGTGTCGACAGTGCTGATTCATCATTATAAATGTTATAAATTGTAGAATTTCACTTAGTCTTCATTCATTATTACTCAGAACTTTTGTCAGTTACATTGTTATTTTTCATTTTTATTTCAAAGTTATAATTGTATTTGTTTTAATAAAAAAATCTTTTTAAAAAGTTAATTAATTGAAGTGTGATATAACAAATTGGCGCAGTCAGTAGGATCCGTCAACGTTACTAGAACACGAGCTTACTTCTAACTGGTAGCGGCGGATTCCTATCCCTCAACGGAGCAAAGAACCTGGAAGAAGTCCCAACTGCGATAACAAGGAGAACACGGATCTTCCAATGTTCCTGTTGATGTGAGTAGTAGTGAATCGTCTAGCGTTTAAGATTTTAATAATTGATTTATTATTTGATTGATTTGATATTTTGATTATTTGATATTTTTTTATTCAGTGAATTGAATCACTGATTTATTATTTGATTACATTAATATTTTATGATTTAATTGATTATTTTGATTTTATTCATTCGATTGAGTGAACTATTTGATTTATTGATTTTATTTACATTTTATTAATACCATTCTATCATCCAAATAACTTTGGTATTTCCCCATTTACAAATTTATTGATTATTGATTTTTACACCATTTATTTTATTGATACCATTTTTTCTATCCCATTTTATTATTTTGATTTGAACCTTTTTCGTTTTGAATTCTATTAGATCAAAATGGCACAAGCACAAAACAACACCGTTGCCGAAGAAACTGAAAAATATAGGTTGTCGGAAATATTTTCAATAATTCCAGAGTTTGAAGGCGACCAAATTTCTTTGGCTACATTTATACATGCGTGCAATTGTGCGTATAACATGTCTAATACCGAACAAAAATATTTGTTGGTAATTCACATCAAAAATAAATTAAGGGGAAAAGCGGCGCAGTTAATTAACTCTAGGAACCCCGCGTCGTACCTCGAAATAAAGCAGCTTCTAACACTACACTTTGGAGACTCTAGGGATCTGTCTTCTTTAATTCACGATCTCCAACGTTTGAAACAACTATCAAACGAATCCCCCTTGACATTCTATAACAGACTTCAGGTTTTGAGTGCGAAAATGCACTCTTGTATCCAAAAAGCCCCTAGTCTAAGCAACGAGCAGAAAGATGCTCAAACCAGTCTTGTTGACACAATGGTCCTAAACACCCTACTTACCGGTTTAGAACCTCGATTAGGCCAAATTATCCAGTAATGCCAGTAATCCGAAGGATCTTCTTGAGGCACATTCACGAATAAGAAGAGAACTTCAATTATCCTATTTTGAGGAACAAAAAGTAAATAAATCCGTTCCACCTAAGCCATCTTTTCAGGCTAGAAAACCAAATCCACCTCCTAAATGTTTAAATTGTGGGCGATTAGGCCACATTGCTGCCGACTGTCGGTTAAGATTTCAAAATAACCCTCAGCCTTTTAACCAAAATAATAGGCCAAATTTCATTGGGCCGAATCAATCATCGAGGCCAAATCCTATCAACAGTAACACAAATCATCAAGGTCAACAATTTAGACCTAATAACTTTCAAAGACCTCCTTTCAAACCGAACAACTTTCGACCGTCTGTAATACAGACAAACCCAAATTTCCGTCCTGAAAGGACCCACCATTTTAATCACCATCAAAATGGCAACTATCACGAATATTATGCAGACGAGTATGATTATTATACTGATAATAATCAGCAGCATTTCGATGATAATACCCAAAACTATGAAAGCTATGGGTTTGAACAAACGGTAGACAATACCCCTGTCGTACCTTTCAGCCCTAATGAATACCAGGATTTTCTAGCGCTTCCGAGCCTAGATCAACCCCCAGATACGGCAACTACCCTCTCAGAAGTCCAAACTCAAATACAGAATTTGAATTTGGAAGACTTCAATCCCGATCTGAACTTCCCAGAACAAACATTTCTTTAAGTCCCCTTCTGACAGTAAATTCCAAGAACCTCTATTATATCAACGACGCTTCTGGAAAATTTAAACTCCTAATTGATACCGGAGCTGGTATCTCCATTTTCAAAGAAAACACTGTCAAAAACTTTTCACAACGATCTCCCGAAAGAGTAACAATTCAAGGCATTACTCATGAGAAAATCCCGATCTCACAATCCACCCTCATTCCTTTCGCTCTAGGCGATCCACACAAGGTCTTTATCTACGATCTAGATATTGAGTTCGATGGGATATTAGGTCTTGATTTTCTTGAACATTATGAATGTATTGTCGACTTAAAATCCAAACAATTAATTACTAACTTTAAAACTATTCCCCTACATAAAGTACCCGATCACGACCAATCAAATAAACAACCAACAGACACCCCCAGTACTAACGCACAACCTCATACGCATAACAATCACATAACAATCCAGGCACGTACCGAACAAATTTTCAAACTAAAATGTGAACTTAGAAATACTGACGCAGTTTTACCGACACAAGTAATTGACAAAGTACGACTTCCCAACGCTGTTGTACGTGTTAATTCAAAGGGAGAATTTCTGACTTCGATAATAAACGCGAACGCAATGCCGAAAACTGTTAACTTTTCCAATCTTCATTTAGAACCCCTTGACTATACACACCCTCTCTTAAATCTGAATACACACCATTACTGTGAATCTACAAACTTAGACAGAAACTTTACTATCAGGGAACAAATTCGGACAGAACATCTTAACGACGAAGAGCGAGAACTTATCACGAATCTCTGCTTAGAATTCGAAGATATTTTCTATCTCGAAGGCGATGTTTTGACGTTTACTAACGCCGTCAAACACTCTATTGACACCAATAATGCCAAGCCCGTTTTCACGAAATCGTACAGATATCCTCAAGTCCATAAGGAGGAAGTGAAAACCCAAATTTCCAAAATGCTTGATCAAGGCATTATCAGGCACTCTTCTTCTCCTTGGTCCTCCCCCGTATGGGTCGTCCCCAAGAAACTCGATGCTTCTGGTAAGCAAAAGTGGCGAGTTGTTATCGACTATAGGAAGTTAAACGAACTAACTGTAGACGATAAATATCCTCTGCCCAACATTTCTGATCTCCTCGATCAACTTGGTAAGTGTCAATACTTTTCGACACTGGATCTCGCTTCCGGGTTCCACCAGTTGGAAATCCTTGAGGAAGACATTCCCAAGACCGGTTTCTCTGTTGACAATGGCCATTACGAATTCGTTCGTATGCCATTTGGTCTGAAAAATGCACCTTCTACCTTTCAGAGGGTCATGGACAACATTCTTCTGGGCATCCAGAATGAACGTTGCCTGGTTTACATGGATGATATCATAGTCTATTCACCAACCATCCATGAGCATATGTCCCGTTTGACAGAAGTCTTTAAGCGTCTTAGACAGTCAAACTTGAAAATTCAACCTGACAAGTGTGAGTTTCTCCGTAAGGAAGTTGCTTACCTAGGTCATCTGATCACCCAAGAAGGAGTAAAACCAAACCCTTCAAAGGTTGAATGCATCCAGAATTTTCCTCAACCCCAAACTCCTAAAGATGTTAAATCTTTTCTTGGTCTCGCCGGTTATTACCGACGTTTCATCCCAAATTTCGCCAAGATCTCAAAGCCCCTAACGAAACTCCTGCAGAAAGACGTCAAATTCATCTTCGACGCAGATTGCAAGTCTTCCTTCAACGAACTGAAGCAAGCCCTTGTATCTGACCCTATCTTGATCTACCCAAATTTTGAAGAACCATTCCTGCTCACTACTGATGCTAGTGCTTTTGCAATTGGAGCGGTTCTCTCACAAGGCCCCGTAGGAAAAGATCTTCCTATAGCATATGCTTCCCGTACACTCTGCGCTGCAGAAACTCGATATTCCACTATCGAACGGGAACTGCTAGCCATTGTTTGGGCGGTCAAGCACTACAGACCGTACCTTTTTGGGAGAAAGTTTACACTCCTGTGTGACCACCGTCCGCTTACTTGGCTCTTTTCCATCAAAGATCCTGGCAGTCGTCTAGCCAGATGGCGCCTTAAGCTAGAGGAGTATAATTATAAGATAGAATACAAACCTGGCAAGGTAAATCAGAACGCTGACGCCCTTTCCCGAATTAAAATCAACTACTTTAAACAATGCACCGACTTTATTTCCAAAATCAACATCTTTGCAAATAACGAAACCGACCCAGAACAACCAAATTCCGATAATGATCAAGAACCCGACGAACATGACGAAAGAATGACAACAGAGTTTAATCGATTTGTTCAACTATATAAAACCGAGTCGATAATCGATTACTCAAAAATAGAAATTTCTAACGCCCAACTCCTAGACAAATCTCACAAACGAATAGTCACTTTCTTCTGGCAAAATAAACTCAATGACTTGCATGACAAAATCATCGAAGATATTTTCGAAGAAGACCCAAACTTCACTACTGACACTCTAAACGTTCTAGCCAGCAAAACTGTAAGGCATAGAAAATATCTAATTGTCCCTTTACCCTTTGATCCTGGAACAGTTGTTGCCCATCTTTTCAACATCCTCTATAATAACCAAGACCAGTTCGACGAATCCGAAACTTTTTGTATTGAAAACAACGTAGAACTACCGATTCTTGAAACACTATCCTTTATACTTGCAGACAAAGACGTAAAACTAAAAATTTGTCAAAATATTGTGATAACTCCTTCACAAGACGAAATTCCCGTTATACTGCAACAGTACCACTGCGGCAAAAATAACCTTCACCGTGGAATTAACGAGACCATCCGACGCATTAAAGAAAAGTATAATTGGACTGGACTAATCAAAAGTGTAGAGCAATTTATTAAGTCCTGCGAAACTTGCCAAAAGGTAAAGTTCTGTAGAAAAAACTTAAGTGCTCCTTTTGTCATAACTGAAACACCAAAAACGCCCTTCGAACGTATCAATATTGATATTTTCGAATATCCAACCAGAAATTACGCACTGACTATTAGGGATGAACTCACCAAATTTACTCAGGCTTACCCAATTGGTGACAAAACAGCTAAAACTGTAGTAAACACCCTCCTAATATTCTTCCAACATTACGGTACACCTCTTCGCATCCATTGTGATTATGGACGTGAATTTGATAACACTCTCATAAGGGACCTGTGCGAACTATATGACATAAAACTATCCTTTTCAAGTGTCCACCATCCCGAATCAAACGGTTCTATCGAAAGGTTTCACGCGACTTTAGCGGAAATGATAAGGGCAAATACATCTGAACATCCGGACGAACATCCATTCAACGTCCTCCCTTACGCAGTTATCTGCTACAACAACACTAAAAACAAGACTACTGGTTTCACGCCCTACGAACTCATCTTTGGGCACACTTCTAGTAGACCCCCCGAAACAATATACGATCAGGAAAAACTCATTTCCAAATATGTTAGGGACCTTAACAACAGAATGAACTACTATTATAGACTTGCCCGCGCAAAAACTGACCAACAAAAACAAAAATCTAAAGTTAGATTTGACAAACATGTTTCGACTAACCAACCAGAATACAAAGTAGGCGACAAAGTTTACGTGAAAGAATCTCAGATTAAAAGCAAATCCGAAAACAAATTCAATGGACCGTTTGAAATCACCGCGATAAGAAAAAACTCTGCCACCGTTATAAACTTACAGACTAACCAAATCAGTAAAATTAACTTTGACAGACTAAAACCATATTTTGAATGAATCCCTTCTTTTCAGATTCTGTGGACTGTTTTCAGTCGTGAACCTCCAACAATACTCTCTTACTCCCGTTAACAATACAATAGGAGTTTTCTTCCATGAAGAAGGCACACTTAAAATTTCAAACGACAAATGGACACTTCTTGTCTTCAAAGACCTCAACCCTTTCAGAGATGCTATTTCAACTAATGACGCTATACTAAATCGAATTCTAGAAACTATTAATGAAAACACAACTAACACAAAATCATTTAAACCAAAAGTACAGACACACGTGAGCCTCTTGAAACAAATTTCAAAATCCGTTAACTCCAAATATACAGACATTTTCGCTGACACTCAAACTTATCCTACCAACAGAAGAAAACGCGGACTTATTAACGGACTGGGCTCAGTTTGGAAAGCCATTTCAGGAAACTTAGATGCGGCAGATGGTGAATACATAAACGATTGTATAACCAAAATCACTAAAGACCAACACCAAACTCAAGAATTATTAAAAAAACAAATATCCGTAACTACTTCAGTCATTACAAGCCTTAACAACACCTTACAAAAATTTCAATCGGAAGAGAAACTATTCTCAAATAATATCGAAAAAATAAGACAGTCACTTCTATACATTTCGAACGATCTTGACTTTCATGAATTCCAAATCAATATCCTAGATCTGTGTGAAAGCCTAATGGAGAGCTATATATTTATCGAAAACACCCTAAACGATGTTTTAACTGCAGTCTCTTTCGCCCGCTTAAAAATTTTACATAGTTCGATTATAAGCCCAATAGATTTGGTCGATTCCCTTCAAAAAATTTCTCAGTCACTCCATGAAAATAATTTACCACTTCCTATTTACAGTTCAAATGTTGCTCAATACATCGATTTGATAGAATTGGAAGCATTTCAAATCAACACTAAAATCATTTTTGTTCTCAAAATTCCTTTAGTTGATCCTGAGATTTACACTCTTTATCACCTTTATCCTATCCCAATTTTGGATGATCGAACAGGGTTTCATCACATACTTTCAATAAAAACGAAATTTATCGCGAGAGATGACGATTCGTTATTATATACATCCTTCGAAGACCTGAGTGACTGCAAGCCATTAAACACACAGCATAAAATTTGTTCCAAGTCAATTCCACATCCAATAGACAAAGATGCCATCTGCGAAGCACAACTTCTCAGACAGCCAATCACACTTCCCGCAACACTTCGGTATTATATGCAGAAGATTATAATATCCAAGATCAACATAAACTCGGTTGATCTCCATCTCAAATTTCGGCGAATATGCAGAGATTATAATACCAGGGTCCACGCCAGACGGACCACCAAAAATAGCATCACACTCAAATATCATCCAGTAAATATCCCCTACAACTGCTGCGACGACATGCCTACCGTCAGTCAACTTCCCAGTATCGAACCCCTAAAACTACAGGAACTAGATGTCCGAGACCTTAACATTGCCAATCACAAACTCAGCCAGTACTCGAGAGAATTGGATCAACTGATGAACCAACCATTCCTGGAAAAGCACACCTCCTTGTTCACAATTAGTGCAATCATGTTAGCAATAATTGTTGTTCTCCTGCTCACCGCCACAGCAATCCGGAAAAAGTTGAGTAAGTTCACTAAACCTGACCCTACTAGCGAACAAGCATCACTACCATGTCCAGCAAACAGTAACTCCAGAGGAAAGCTTCACAGCCTACTACGCCCTACCGAAGACATAGAACTTCAGAACTTGCCTTAAAAGTTGATGATACAGCATCAACTTTTTCAAATGGATGGAAGTTGTTATATAAGTTTATAACACGAACTTTGTGTGAACTTGTGTAGCAACTATATTCGTCGTTCCCAGCTGAGTCAGCGACACGTGGAGTATCACGTTACAGTACCGCCGAGCATCCGTGAGAATCGCCGTGTCGACAGTGCTGATTCATCATTATAAATGTTATAAATTGTAGAATTTCACTTAGTCTTCATTCATTATTACTCAGAACTTTTGTCAGTTACATTGTTATTTTTCATTTTTATTTCAAAGTTATAATTGTATTTGTTTTAATAAAAAAATCTTTTTAAAAAGTTAATTAATTGAAGTGTGATATAACATATATATATATATATATATATATATATATATATATATATATATATTTGTAACTGAGTTCTGGAAAACGGCACTAACGATTTTTTTTTTTTAATTTATTGACAGTTTGACAATCAAGGGCTTTATAATATCAAGGAGTTCAATACTCGTACATGGTAATTTGGTAACCTACGTAAGAGTGAGATTCCTGTTGTAAAAATTCTTTCAATACAAATTGTATTTGTATGTTCTTAACATGTAACTATTTTATGCTTCCGTCATATTTTCCTAGCATTATATTTTTATAGCGGGACATTTCATTTTTCATGGTGAAAAAGTTGGTACGGTAGGCAATTTTTAGATGAGTAAGATCTCATGATTTTGCATGTTAATTTCATGCAAATAATCTGATATATTGTGTGTGGTGTATAATTATACAGGGCATGTGAAAATATGTTAGATGGTCAATATAAGTTGCTATGCAGGATGACTAAAATATAGCGTCAAATGGAATTAGAATATAGTTAGAAAAAAGCGAGCAAAAATAATTTTATAGCTGGAAATTAATGATAGCTGACATACAGGGCGGAGTAAAAGTATTGCAATGCAGGGTCGCTAAAAAAATGTTAATAGAATGTTACACCTATAGAGTAGCTTATTAGCATTAGCATGTACAGGGTGCTTGCAATATAGGATGTAACGGAATTATAATATTGTATTGTATGTTCCGAACAAGTATCTATTTTATGCCTTCGTCATATTTTCCTAGCATTATATTGTTACGAGAATTCTGTCGGATGGTGCAATCGGCCATCAACCAATTTATGAAACCTCCCCAATTGATGGAAAATCATCATGGACTAATTAGGGGAGAAGGCAATCGCATTAACACTAGCCTTAAGAGGGGAGCTACAGATATCTTGCAAACCTTGAATGCCTCTGAGCAAGAAGACTACGAACAACTGGTCAAACATTTGGAACTGAGGTATGGACAAACGCATTTGGAGCACGTTTATCACTCCCAAATGAAAAATCCCTACCAGAAATCAAATGAATCCCTTCAAGAGTTTGAAGCTGATACTGCCCGTCTGGTTCGCCTTGCCTATCCAGCTACACCGGAAAATGTGATAGAAAGGTTAGCAGTGCAAGCATTTTTGGATGGACTTCGGGACCACGAAGCCAGACAAGCATTGACCCTAGCTCGACCGACACAATTAGTGGATGCACTGGCTGAAGCTCTAGAATTCGAGGCTGCGAAAAATACCTGCAGAGGTCAAGCCAGAGTCCGAATCGTTGACGGAGAATCCGAAGATGGCGGAAACGATGAAGCCTCTTTAAGAAAGATAATAGAAGAAGTCCTTACCGAAAAAAGACTAGTGAGATGTCGGAAGTGTCGTAAGGTAGAACATGTCCAGAGTCGTTGCAAGGAGAGCAACGGAGTCCAGACTTTCTCGGCGGGAAAACTAAAGAAGGCCTATGTAAAGGGACCATCGTCGACCTGTAGCAAACAAGTGTCAACTACCAACGCATATGTCGCTTCGCTACTCAACCACGTTAACAGAGTCTTCGTAGATGGCCTTATTAATAGGAGGCAATTTACAATGCTGCTGGATACTGGCGTGACGAAAACAGTAATAAGGCCCAACATTGTTTTAGAGACAATGATAAAACCAACAAAATGGCAACTGCAAACAGCGACAGGAGAAGCAGCGAAAGTCCATGGTGAAATAGAGGTTGAGATGACCTTGGGAAACACAATCTTCCTACACCGGGCATTAGTGGCAGACATCGAAAACGAAGTAATCATTGGAATGGATGTCATGAGCTCCAGGGGATTCCAGTTAAACTTCAAAGATGGAATTCTGCGAGTGAATGACGAAGAAGGGGTGCTTCATGGAAAAGATGACATAATGCTTCGAGCCATCTTAGCAGAGGATGTGAATGTTCCGGAAAGAGCTGAAATCATTATAGATGCTTGTTTAGATGGAAAAGTTAAAGCTGGAACAGTAATGATGTATGATCCCAAACTTAACGACGGAAATGTAGGCAGAGGAGTCGCACTGGGGAAGACTCTGTTTCGTGCCCGGGAGATTGTGCTAGTAAGAATAATGAACCTGTATCATTACTCGGTTGTGCTAAAGAAAGGAACAACTTTGGGCCATTGTTCAACAGTTTCCTCTGTAGTCAGAAGCACACAGAATGCAGAAATGCCACCAGGTAAACTATCTGAGGAACTGGAAAGACTCATCGCCAATTCATCTAGGAATTTGACTTGAAGAGCGGTTATTAGCAGGTGGAACTTGCTAAAGAAGACCGAGAAAAGACTGCTTTTACCATCGGCTCAGGACTTTATCAATTCACGGTGATGCCGTTTGGACTGTGTAATGCTCCAGCAACGTTTGAAAGATTGATGGAAACAGTGTTAAAGGGGCTTTCATGGAAAACGTGCCTGGTATATCTTGACGACATTATCGTGGTTGGAAAATCTTTTGAAGACCACGTAGGGTTGCTGGAGGAGGTATTTCGGCGACTTCGAAGTTCCCGACTAAAGTTAAGCCCGAAGAAGTGTCAGCTGTTCCAAGAAGAGCTGCAATATCTTGGACATGTAGTTTCCGCACAGGGAGTAGCTGTTGACAAACAGAAAATCAAAGCCGTCCAGGAATGGCCGATACCTAAAGATATCCAGCAGTTAAGAAGTTTCCTAGGGTTATGCACGTACTATCGTCGGTACGTCGCCGGATTTGCCCACATCGCCAAGCCACTTACTAGACTCACGGAGGGGAAGGTGCAGTACCAGTGGGACGAGGAATGCCAACGATCATTCGAGACACTGAAAAGAGCATTGACGAGTGCCCCCGTCTTAAGTTATCCTTTGCCAGATGGGAACTTCGTTTTAGATACCGATGCATGCAATATCGGAATTGGTGCGGTGCTTTCGCAGATCCAAGACTGTCAGGAGAAAGTCATCGGCTATTTCAGAAAGACCTTGAGCAAGCCGGAACGGAATTACTGCGTTACTCGCAGGGAACTCTTGGCTGTGGTAAAGGGGGTAGAACATTTCTACAAGTATGGTAAAAGATTCCTCCTGAGGACTGATTATGCAGCACTGAAGTGGCTCCTGCAGTTTAAAAACCCCGAAGGTCAAGTGGCCAGGTGGATTGACCGGTTGCAAGAATTCGACTTCCAGACTGAAAATCGAGCTGGAACAAGCCATAAGAATGCTGATGCCCTATCGAGGAGGCCATGCCCTGATGATTGCAAACATTGTCAGCGAGCAGAAGAAAAAGGGGCTGTTCTCTGTAGAACTACGGCCATCGATGACCATTGGCAATCTGCGGAGATCCAAAAAGACCAGAAATTAGATCCAGATTTGAAAGAAGTTATCCGGTGGAAGGAAGAAGACCGCAAACCTACGTGGCAGGAGATTTCCCGATACTCACCAACCATAAAGTCGTACTGGGCTCAGTGGAACTCCCTCATCCTGGAAAATGGACTTCTCAAGCGCGTCCTAGAAACTCCAGAGGATGGAAACGACAGAAAACAGATTGTAGTTCCCAGAAATAGGAGACCAGAGGTTTTACGAGAACTACATGGTGGTACAACTGGAGGACATCTGGGAGTAACGAAAACCCTGGGGAAGTTGAGAAAACGTTTCTATTGGATAAAGTGCAAAGTGGATGTCAAGGACTGGTGCCGAGATTGTCGGCTAGGTCGTTCTCCGCTTGGTCTGCTCTCCGTGGCGTCTGAAGTGGACTTCAAAAAGAAAGATCTGCAGAACCTTAACATCATTTACAGTTATCTACTAGAAATTGATAACAATAACTCCTATAAACCTAACCAAACGATGGTTCTGTTGATACTATTGATTGAAAATTGATATTTACACACTTCTCCTTCATTTTCTTCCATTCATTCAACTTTTTAAGAAATTGCATCAATTATATTTCTATTTATTTTAATGTTAGTTAATAAGATTAGGAGAAGATAAAAAAAATTAATTCAAATCTTAATTTCAAATATTCATACATTTCTAAATCATTTCTGTCTATCACAGTATCATTTTCATAGCTTGGTCCGTACAAAAAACATTTTTTGATGTTTCTAATTGACAGACAATTCTTGTCACTTCACATACTCACAAAGTATGAAACTATTCCTATATTAGCATTATTACCTCTAATTTTTAAGTGATGTACCATCTTTTAATATTATAAACCTCGATTATTGTAAGTAACTCTCTTATAATAATGTACATTGTATAATTTTGTTATTTTTAGTGACTGACGAAGGATAAAAGTATATCCGAAAGCTTTCATAATAAAAAGAGTTTCCTAAAACCTGTATTTTTGCCAGGCTGCTTTCCCATTAACTGAAGTTTCTGTTTTGACTATTACAACACATATTTGTATATATATATATATATATATATATATATATATATATATATATATATATATTTGTAACAGAGTTCTGGAAAACGGCACTAACGATTTTTTTTTTAATTTATTGACAGTTTGACAATCAAGGGCTTTATAATATCAAGGAGTTCAATACTCGTACATGGTAATTTGGTAACCTACGTAAGAGTGAGATTCCTGTTGTAAAAATTCTTTCAATACAAATTGTATTTGTATGTTCTTAACATGTAACTATTTTATGCTTCCGTCATATTTTCCTAGCATTATATTTTTATAGCGGGACATTTCATTTTTCATGGTGAAAAAGTTGGTACGGTAGGCAATTTTTAGATGAGTAAGATCTCATGATTTTGCATGTTAATTTCATGCAAATAATCTGATATATTGTGTGTGGTGTATAATTATACAGGGCATGTGAAAATATGTTAGATGGTCAATATAAGTTGCTATGCAGGATGACTAAAATATAGCGTCAAATGGAATTAGAATATAGTTAGAAAAAAGCGAGCAAAAATAATTTTATAGCTGGAAATTAATGATAGCTGACATACAGGGCAGAGTAAAAGTATTGCAATGCAGGGTCGCTAAAAAAATGTTAATAGAATGTTACACCTATAGAGTAGCTTATTAGCATTAGCATGTACAGGGTGCTTGCAATATAGGATGTAACGGAATTATAATATTGTATTTGTATGTTCCGAACAAGTATCTATTTTATGCCTTCGTCATATTTTCCTAGCATTATATTGTTACGAGAATTCTGTCGGATGGTGCAATCGGCCATTAACCAATTTATGAAACCTCCCAAATTTGATGGAAAATCATCATGGACTAATTAGGGGAGAAGGCAATCGCATTAACACTAGCCTTAAGAGGGGAGCTACAGATATCTTGCAAACCTTGAATGCCTCTGAGCAAGAAGACTACGAACAACTGGTCAAACATTTGGAACTGAGGTATGGACAAACGCATTGGAGCACGTTTATCACTCCCAAATGAAAAATCCCTACCAGAAATCAAATGAATCCCTTCAAGAGTTTGAAGCTGATACTGCCCGTCTGGTTCGCCTTGCCTATCCAGCTACACCGGAAAATGTGATAGAAAGGTTAGCAGTGCAAGCATTTTTGGATAGACTTCGGGACCACGAAGCCAGACAAGCATTGACCCTAGCTCGACCGACACAATTAGTGGATGCACTGGCTCAAGCTCTAGAATTCGAGGCTGCGAAAAATACCTGCAGAGGTCAAGCCAGAGTCCGAATCGTTGACGGAGAATCCGAAGATGGCGGAAACGATGAAGCCTCTGTAAGAAAGATAATAGAAGAAGTCCTTACCGAAAAAAGACTAGTGAGATGTCGGAAGTGTCGTAAGGTAGAACATGTCCAGAGTCGTTGCAAGGAGAGCAACGGAGTCCAGACTTTCTCGGCGGGAAAACTAAAGAAGGCCTATGTAAAGGGACCATCGTCGACCTGTAGCAAACAAGTGTCAACTACCAACGCATATGTCGCTTCGCTACGCAACCACGTTAACAGAGTCTTCGTAGATGGCCTTATTAATAGGAGGCAATTTACAATGCTGCTGGATACTGGCGTGACGAAAACAGTAATAAGGCCCAACATTGTTTTAGAGACAATGATAAAACCAACAAAATGGCAACTGCGAACAGCGACAGGAGAAGCAGCGAAAGTCCATGGTGAAATAGAGGTTGAGATGACCTTGGGAAACACAATCTTCCTACACCGGGCATTAGTGGCAGACATCGAAAACGAAGTAATCATTCGAATGGATGTCATGAGCTCCAAGGGATTCCAGTTAAACTTCAAAGATGGAATTCTGCGAGTGAATGACGAAGAAGGGGTGCTTCATGGAAAAGATGACATAATGCTTCGAGCCATCTTAGCAGAGGATGTCAATGTTCCGGAAAGAGCTGAAATCATTATAGATGCTTGTTTAGATGGAAAAGTTAAAGCTGGAACAGTAATGATGTTTGATCCCGAACTTAACGACGGAAATGTAAGCAGAGGAGTCGCACTGGGGAAGACTCTGTTTCGTGCCCGGGAGATTGTGCTAGTAAGATTAATGAACCTGTATCATTACTCGGTTGTGCTAAAGAAAGGAACAACTTTGGGCCATTGTTCAACAGTTTCCTCTGTAGTCAGAAGCAAACAGAATGCAGAAATGCCACCAGGTAAACTATCTGAGGAACTGCAAAGACTCATCGCCGATTCATCTAGGAATTTGACTTGAAGAGCGGTTATTAGCAGGTGGAACTTGCTAAAGAAGACCGAGAAAAGACTGCTTTTACCATCGGCTCAGGACTTTATCAATTCACGGTGATGCCGTTTGGACTGTGTAATGCTCCAGCAACGTTTGAAAGATTGATGGAAACAGTGTTAAAGGGGCTTTCATGGAAAACGTGCCTGGTATATCTTGACGACATTATCGTGGTTGGAAAATCTTTTGAAGACCACGTAGGGTTGCTGGAGGAGGTATTTCGGCGACTTCGAAGTTCCGGACTAAAGTTAAGCCCGAAAAAGTGTCAGCTGTTCCAAGAAGAGGTGCAATATCTTGGACATGTAGTTTCCACACAGGGAGTAGCTGTTGACAAACAGAAAATCAAACCCGTCCAGGAATGGCCGATACCTAAAGATATCCAGCAGTTAAGAAGTTTCCTAGGGTTATGCACGTACTATCGTCGGTACGTCGCCGGATTTGCCCACATCGCCAAGCCACTTACTAGACTCACGGAGGGGAAGGTGCAGTACCAGTGGGACGAGGAATGCCAACGATCATTCGAGACACTGAAAAGAGCATTGACGAGTGCCCCCGTCTTAAGTTATCCTTTGCCAGATGGGAACTTCGTTTTAGATACCGATGCATGCAATATCGGAATTGGTGCGGTGCTTTCGCAGATCCAAGACGGTCAGGAGAAAGTCATCGGCTATTTCAGAAAGACCTTGAGCAAGCCGGAACGGAATTACTGCGTTACTCGCAGGGAACTCTTGGCTGTGGTAAAGGGGGTAGAACATTTCTACAAGTATCTCTATGGTAAAAGATTCCTCCTGAGGACTGATTATGCAGCACTGAAGTGGTTCCTGCAGTTTAAAAACCCCGAAGGTCAAGTGGCCAGGTGGATTGAGCGGTTGCAAGAATTCGACTTCCAGACTGAAAATCGAGCTGGAACAAGCCATAAGAATGCTGATGCCCTATCGAGGAGGCCATGCCCTGATGATTGCAAACATTGTCAGCGAGCAGAAGAAAAAGGGGCTGTTCTCTGTAGAACTACGGCCATCGATGACCATTGGCAATCTGCGGAGATCCAAAAAGACCAGAAATTAGATCCAGATTTGAAAGAAGTTATCCGGTGGAAGGAAGAAGACCGCAAACCTACGTGGCAGGAGATTTCCAGATACTCACCAACCATAAAGTCGTACTGGGCTCAGTGGAACTCCCTCATCCTGGAAAATGGACTTCTCAAGCGCGTCCTAGAAACTCCAGAGGAGGGAAACGACAGAAAAACGATTGTAGTTCCCAGAAATAGGAGACCAGAGGTTTTACGAGAACTACATGGTGGTACAACTGGAGGACATCTGGGAGTAACGAAAACCCTGGGGAAGTTGAGAAAACGTTTCTATTGGATAAAGTGCAAAGTGGATGTCAAGGACTGGTGCCGGAAATGTACTGTTTGTGCAGCAAGTAATGGGCCTCAGAAGCGTCCAAAAGCTCCAATGAAGCAATATAAGTCATTCGAAAGAATAGCCATTGATGTTGCCGGTCCATTTCCTGAATCCGACTCTGGAAACAAGTACATTGTGGTGGTGATGGACTATTTTAGTAAATGGGCCGAAGCATATGCCTTGCCGAATCAAGAAGCCTTGACCGTTGCTGATGTCCTTGTCAAGGAATGGATCAGTCGTTTTGGTGTTCCCTTGGAGTTGCACTCAGACCAAGGTAGGAACTTCGAGTCTACTCTTTTCCAAGACGTCTGCAAACTCTTGAAGATCAATAAAACACGGACGACAGCATTACACCCGCAATCCGATGGAATGGTAGAACGGATGAATAGAACCATTAACCGCCATTTGTCAAAGGTAGTCTCTGACCACCAAAGAGACTGGGACCAGTATCTGCACTTGTTTCTAATGGCATATCGTTCGCCTGTGCACGAGTCCACGGGTCAGACCCCGGCCAGTATTATCATGGGACGAGAATTAAGACTACAATGCGATTTGAAGTTTGGATGTGCCCCAGGAGAAGAGACGGCAGGTGAAGACTATGTCAGCCAGCTACGTCAAAAGATGAAAGACATCCATGAACGAGTCCGGTTAAACATCGAGAATGCCAGTGCCCGAATGAAGGAAGCCTACGACATCAAAGCGGAGAGCGGAGAATTCCAAGTTGATGATCTTGTTTGATTGTATAACCCGCAACGTCGTCGTGGATATTCGCCCAAGCTACAGAGATCTTGGGAGGGGCCGTACCAAATTGTGAAGAAAATCAACGATGTCGTCTTCAGAATAAAGAAGCTACTTCGGGGAAAACCAAAGGTCGTAAATTTCAACAGGTTAGCCCCTTATGCCGGAAGGCATGACGGCGAAGGTGACCAAGCCCAAGTCCGCAGCATCCAACCACCCGATGACGAAATGACCTTCGAACAGTTTATGGCACTGTACTCTAATGGGCAGAAAGTGCAGCACGACGTGACCACAGAGGAACCCCGAGACCTGTTTGAGGTGCCCATAGAATATACCCTGGCTCATTGTGTAGTTCAAGATCTCCGGATGTCCAGAGGAATAGCCAAGGTGTTTGCCAAAAAGTACGGCCAGTTCCAGAAGCTACGGAAGCAAGATCTAGCGGTAGGGAAAGTCCTTCATTTCGAAGATAAACAACCAGGGGTACCAGAGACATCTTTTATTTGGTAACGAAAACATTCTCGGAAGACAAGCCAACATATAGCGATCTTTAGAAGACTCTGGTAGAATTGAGGAATGTGATGATGGAGAAGAATCTGACGAAATTGGCGGTCCCAAAGAGAGCCTGCGGGTTGGATGGACTGAATTGGAGGGCGGTGAGAAGTATGATGGAAACAATCTTTCGATTCAGTGGCATCAACATCCTGGTATGCTGTCTCAATATTCGCAGCCCAGGTTCGAAGACCGTTGACTGCTAGTTACACCAAACTTCCCGTTGTCGAACTGGAGAGTCCTGCAAATATCGTCACACCAGGAAGGATTCTAGGACATTCCGGGACGAAATGGTCTTAAGGAGGGGACAATGTTACGAGAATTCATCCGACAGCTGGTGCAATCGGCCATAAACCAATTCCGATAAATTCGTGGAACCCGAAATGTTTGTCTCTCCACAGGCGGACCGCTGCTGTTACTGGGAATTTCCTTAAAGCTTCCAGAACATGATGGAATTTCCCGATGGTTCGTGGACGTACCAGACAATTCCAAGATAAATGTTTAAATAAGAAACAGCTGGCGATAGGAGGCATTCAGTTTTCGTCTTTGGTATTGAACAGTTAAGATAAAATGTAAATAGTAGTTTCTGTGAATATAAATTTGTGTAACAGTAGTGGAAATAAATTAGAGTGAGTTAGACTGTGTTTTTAAATAAATCCAAGAACTGAACTGAACCCGAGTGTGAAAATAAAAACATTATAATATTTTTATAGCTAGGCATTTCAAGTTTACAAGGTGAAAAACTTGGCACGGTAGGCAAATTTTGGTTGAGTAAGATCTCATGATTTCGCATGTTAATTTGATGCATATAATATGAATTGGTGGTGTAAAATTATACCTATATGGTAGCTTATTAGCATTTGCATTTACAATTTACAGGGTGGTTGCAATATAGCATGTACTGGAATTATAATACTGTATTTGTATGTTACGAAAATATAACTATTTTATGCCTCTGTCATATTTTCCTAGCATTATATTTTTATAGCTAGACGTTTGAAATTTTCAAAGTGTAAAATTATAATTATACAGGGTCGTTTAAAATATGTTAGATGGTCCATAAGAGTTGCTATGCAGGATGGTTAAAATATAGCGTCAAATGGCATTATAGTATGGTTAGAAAAAGCGAGAAAAATTATTGTGAAGTGTACCCCACATACAGTTGGAAATTAATGATCGCTGACATACAGGGGCGGAGTAAAAGTATTGTTATGCAGGTCGCTAAAAATGTTAATATAGAATGCTATACCTATAGGGTAGCTTATTAGCATTTACATTTACAGGGTGGTTGCAATATAGGATTTACTGGAATTATAATTATACATGGTGGTTCAAATAAAATTACACCAGGTGGCCATAAACAAATGCATATACAGGGTAGTTATTACATATGGTAGTGTGAAATTATAGTTATACAGTGTGATTTAGAATATGTTATATGTGGTAGCCTATAACAAGTTGCATATATAGGGTGGAGCGGAATTATAGTTATACAAAGTGTTACCATAAAAGTTAGAATATAAATGTTATATAGCGTAGCTTGCAACGACTTGCATAAATATATAATAGTTGAAATATAGGGCGAAGTAGAACTATAGTTACAGAGGGTAATTGAAAGATTTTGGAAACAAAAGTGTTTGTGGAATGGTCAAAAACGGTCACATATAAAGGGTTGTTGGAATATCGAATCGAGTGGAATTGTAGCGTGATTAAAAAAATGTTAGAAAAAAATGTTTGAATGGGTTTTTCATAAGAAGTTGTATATATAGGGTGGTTGGTTTAAAATAGTTTACACAGCAAAATGTCCCGCATTTGGATATATATATATATATTTACATTTACGTTTATAATAAAACCTTGAAGTTATGAGTGAAGCTAGGTCACCCAGGTACTTTTATATAATATAGTTAGTTTCCCTATGCATATACATTAATTAATTTTAGGAAAAAATAAATTTAACTATGCAAATTTTACATATATTTCATTTCTACGTTTCTGTTGTTTAAATTAATATGCGATAATTTTTAATACATTAATACGAGTCTGCTAGGTTGCCTATTAGAATGTAGCCGCAATTTATAAGTATGTTTGCATATTATTTTTTAACGTATTTCTTTCATAGCGTATTTTAATTAATCCTATATCATATAATACCTGATTTTTTGCTATATACTATGGAATATGGTTGACCAGTTAAAAGGGGCCGCATGCAGAGGTTGCCAACAGTCAAAGTTACTGTAGCTTGGAGATGAATTCATGAAATTGGCCTGTCACACCTACACATTGCAGAAATATTATCCACATTATGCGGCGAACACACAAGGCCAACCAAAGCCAATGTATGATTTTCACTGTAGCTCATAGCCAACGACTAATATAATAAAGTACATGAAACATGAAAAGTACTAATTTCATAATAGTAAAGAGTGGATTAAAAAATATATTTTTTTACAAAAAAAACATAAGAAATATAGTTCGTATTTTGTTTAGATTTATCTCTATCTTTACATATATGTCAGCAATTATTTTGCATCCAACATTTAACATAGTTCCTCGAAATTTCCTTGGACTTCCATCGTCTTGAAATGATTGATCTCACAACGTTTCAACTGCTTTGGATCTGCTATCGTCATCAGGTGAATGATGGGAAATTCAGATTATCCGTCGTATTTATACCCTTAACCGGTCATGCTCATTGGATAGCTTCAATCAGCGTCGCTGTACCTGGCGATTGGTTGTCGGTTAGACGTAACGGCAGTGGCTCCAGAGGTCTCCAAACTTTTTTAATTTGGACACTCGGCTCGCTGATTATATTCTGATGGAGATTATGTAGGGTGCCTCTATGAATTTGCTTTTATACCAGTACTGTTCCTTGTGAATTATCCTTGCCTGTTGATGTTATGGTGTTCAGTCCATGCGTGATTATCTAATCCAAATTTTGTAGCTCCACTTTGAGTAGCTTGGGGCGGTCCTTAACCTTGGAACTTGGGCCAGAACATCGCTTAGTCAGTTTCGACGTGGAAAATCTCTTCACTAAAGTACCATAAGAAGTATCTTTCGATATAGTGATAGTGTTACTTTCCATTTCGAAAACGTACAGTCCGTTGCAGTATAAGGCAATGAATGCATCACCATAAACAATCTGTTCGAAGAATTGTTTTAAGTGAATTTTTAACATCTGTGTTAAAATACTTTTAACTTCTGTATTTGTTCCATTTACAAACTTTTGACGGTGTCAAGAATAACGCATTTTAAAAAGAGCTATAAAATACAAAGCGAAATTATTTGTTTGCATTCTTTCAGCTCAAATTGTTTGTTTTATTATGGAATCCTCATGTTCTTATATATGTATTAATTTTCGTTATATTCTAATAAAAAGGGACATAATGATTTGGGTATTTTGAAAGTCTAAATTGCCAAGCAGAGGCGTAGATCAATCCCCTGCAATGGTTATTGTAGCCAAAAATTTCATGCAATTTGCATTGGTGTTCCTGCCAATATCCCCAAAAGCTTTGGTAAACTATAACTATGATTTGAAACTGTCCCAGGAGGTAGCAAAGGTAACAACAGTTCATCAAAAACGTACGCAACCGCAACTCAAAAGAATTCTCAACGAAACCTGAAGTTCTAACTAAGATTAAGCTCATAAAGTTTCAGATAAATGTATCAAGTGTAAAGAACATGGGCGGATACAAGGAGGGGGCGATGGCGGCGATCGCATCCACCGAGAGCCTCAAAGTTAGTAAATTTAATATTACAACGAGGTAATCCTAACTCCGAAAGCCCAGAAGAAGTTAACTTCTATGGGTTTAAACCTCAGGATGACTATGTTTAATGTAATAACCCAAGAAATTTGGGTTTAAAATTTTAATTAGGTAAATTTAGAACAGGATCGCCAATCCCCCTGAAGCATGAAATCGCCTCCCCCCGGAAGCATGTGTCTGGATCCGCCCCTGGTAAAGAATATCAATGAAGGGGGTATAGCGATTGGATGCAATGATGAACATGAAATTTTAAAAATAAAAGTATGATTTGTGCTGAATTAAGTGACGAATATAAAATAAAAGATGTGAAAGGTGTCATTCCTAAGATAAAGATAGTTGGAATGCGTTGTAAGTACAATGAATCAGTTTTAGTTGATGAAGCAAAATGTATCAGTCTTTGTGGAAGGATCCGAGTGTAAAGTTCTCAAAATTTGGCCAACACAAAAGAACAAAACCGTATTTCAAGCTATTATACAAACTCATCTGTCTACATAGAACAAAATTAAATCAATAGGTAACGAACAATTAATCGTAGGTTTGGATGTTTGTAATGTATATGATGATGTAAATTTGCGAAAGTGTTTTAAATGTAGTGGTTATAACGAAACCAAAACTGCAAAAATTCTAGTAGTTATAAGTTGCCATACTGTTCAACAATGTAAAGCTGATGAAACTAAGCTGAAATGTGCAAATTGTCTTAAAATCAAAGAAAAGAGTAAAGATAAAAGTATTAAGATAAGTTGGACTGTGTTTTTAAATAAATCCAAGAACTGAACAGAACCCGATTGTGAAAATAAAAACAATCCACGAAAGTACAAATACGTTGAACCAAATTTTCAAAGTATACGTGAGTTTCTCCACAATCTTTTCTATATTACTATAACTTTTCTTAATTTAATAAAGTACTAAATATTAACAATCGTATTTTAGAACTGATTATATCAAATCAAAAATGTGAAGCTAATATATCAGATGATATTTGGTTAGAGAAATTGTCCATCACTTTTAATAAACAACTGTCTTTGACAAAGATAGTTAATATCGAAACGCGTCAGAAAAGGTTTTTTAAAAAACCAAATAGAGTGGAAAGTGCAATTCAAGGTGATTTTAGTTCAGATAAACAACTGTTTTAACTTATTAAAGAATCTTCTAGGGAATTTGAAATATTTACTTTCCGGAAAGCAAACTACCCAGAGCTATACAAAAATATTTGAAACTGCTATTCGTCTTTTTTTGACAATGTATCTGATGTAAACATTGCATGAGAATTATTTTACAATTTAATTTATGAGATATTTAATAATTGTATTCCGAAATATGTTCCTCGCACTAGTAAATATCTACCCTGATACACTGTCGATATTATCAAAAATATTAAAACTAACTCTAAGGCGTTAAAAAGATACAAGCAACTAAATAATGAAAATCACCATCAACAGTTTAAATTTCTACGAGCAAAAATAAAAATAGATAGTTTATTTGAACTATCTCAGAAATATATTATAAAGAATGATGCGAATATGTTTCAGGCTTACATTGACTCTTAAAAGAGTACGTACCTACCAACGCTATTCCGACAAATATGATATAAAATAATGGGGATTGATTAAACATACAACAAATCGTTGATGGTTTAACTAACATTTTGAGCACTGCGTACACGATCCCCTCAATTAATAACTATTACTCCGATGATCAGTTGAACTATAGCTACGACACTAACATTTCGAGATTTTTCAATCGGAACCTCTATGTGCTAGTTTCCCCGAAAATCCTAGATGTCGGTCTTTACATCTCGCGTCTTGAAATTTAACGAAATGTGTCAAATACATAAAGAAATGTTCAAGAGGACATTCAATTGTGTGAAGCGCAACTGATGAAGGTTCCCTAACCAGAAAGAATATATATTATATATATTGTCTTGCGTACAAAGGAATGACACCTCGAAGAGAGTATTCAATATCTCTGACATTCTAACCTATGAATTACGGGTAATAGCAATTACATTGAACGGCTCCAGATTCGGAACCTCTATGTGCTAGTTTCCCCGAAAATCCTAGATGTCAAATTTTTGTTTCCTTTGAACGCAATACATTATATTGTTTCTAGTCGAAAACCTTCATTAGTTGCACTCCCCTCAACTGATTGAATTCTCGAATAAGTACATATAACTGAATTTAATATTTTATCGCGAAATGAATTCCAACATCCAGGAGTTTCAGGAAAATCTAGCTCACAGAGACTCCAACTCGGGAGTAGTACTGTGTGTAACGCTGTTTCCCTGTGATTCCTAGGATAGAAATCATACAAAAAAATTCGTAGATCAAACCTTTCAAACAAAGTATGAGACTGACTTTTATAGATTTTTCAATCCATTGAACGCAAGACAATATATTGTTTCTAGTCGAGAACCTTCAACAGTTGCGCTTCCCTCAACCGATTGAATTCTCGAATAATTATTTATGTAAATAGTATATATATAACTGAATTTAATATTTATCAGTTGAGGGGAGCACAACTCATGAAGATTCTCGACTAAAAAACAATATATTGTCTTGCGTTCAATGGATTGGAAAATCTTGAATAGTTAGTATCGTAATTTCTTTGACAGGTTTTAGTAAACCTACGAATTTTTTCGTAAGATTTCTATCCTAGGAATCACAGGGAAACGGCGTTACACACAGTACGACTCACGATTTGGATTTTCCTGAACCTGGATGTCGGAATACATTTCGCGATAAAATATTGAACTATAGCTACTTAAATATTACTTAATTTACAACCCCCGAAATCCTGATTAGATTCCAGCGTCAATAATTCGCGTTTCTGCAGCTATTCTTGCTACTCCTCTGACAAAGATATTTAATTTTCCTGTAATAACCGGGACCCAAGCACTCTGATTTTACTTTACAACGCCTTAGTAAAATCGCGACTTTGGTTTGGCATGCAGAGTATAATAAGTACAGTGAGATAAATAAAATTCGGGGCGATTTTTGAAATTTCGAGCTTATAAAGTTTACGGTTCATATCCTTCTTCAGGTTTTCCTCAATCTGAGCTACTGAAGAGATGCTGGCTTCTTGTCTGCACGATTGAAGGAGAGTTCACTCAGTTGTCTTTCTAAGTAAGTTGTTAAGAAACCAAACATATTGCAGTAATATCTTACATCAATTACCTCTGCATGTTCCTCGACCTAGCCGGAATACTGATAAGATGTTTTATCTACCAAAACCAAGAACTAGTTTCACCTCTCTATTTTATTTGCGAAAGTTGTAACTCTGTAAAATTAGACAGTTTTAATTCCTCCATAAGTGTAATAAAAGAAAGTAAAAACCTTTTCTATTAATCCGATGTATAATGTTTAGTAAAGAATTCTCTTTACTTTTGATAGTTCTATGTTATCCTTGTCCTATAATTCGTCTTGGTACTGTAGGATAGTGTAATAATAATTAAAATAAAAAGAACATAAACAAAAAATCAATTCTAAACAAAAATATTAAAGTTAATCTTGCTGTCAAATTACAAACTTTAAAAAACTTGTGAAAGTTTTTTGACAATAAAAATAAAATGACTTAAAAATACTAGATGGTAAACTTCTTTTTAATTTTATTCAAAGCAACTACTTACAATGCGACCGGAGCTCAGAATGCCCATAATATTCAATTCCACTAACAAATTCTTGACCATAACTCTAGCCGGTTTTTGGACTACCTTAGACTTTCCGAAACAATAAAATCATATAATCCATCAAACAACCAACCTAGTACTTCACGATAAAAGAGCTGGAGTGTTGCAGTATTTTTTTCTAAAGTGTAAACTCCTTTTTAATTTTATTCAAGACACACATAATCACAATGCGACCGGAGTTCAGAATGCCGATAATATTCAATTTAACTAACAAATTCTTGATCATAACTCTAGCTGCTTTTTGTACTAACTTAGACTGGCCGAAACACGTGCCGCTGTTGAAAAAGCCCCTGTAGCTAAGATGTCTAAAACGATCAAACAAGTCATTCACAAGGCAGCATTCGAGGCGAAAAAAGCATACAACAAAAGGTTAAATATAAGATAAAACAATGACGCAGGAATATATACAATAAAGGAAGAATGCTCACAGAACGGCTATCAATTCTAAGATTAAAGCTTTACAGACAACTAGTCGAGAAGTAGAAAACACATGGGAAACAATCGAATAAATATAGTTTGGGAGGTACTAAAAACAATAAAAAGGTACAATGTGGATTTTATAGGATTCACTGGCATAAAAGAATGAGTAGGTACATTACAAAGGACTGAAATCCAACTGGAGATCTTTGGTCACTGTGACTTCCCCCCAATAACCCCCAAAGAAGTTCAAGATGCAAATAGTGCGATAAAAAACCGAAAGGCCCCATGTCCAGAATCAATTCATGTTAAATTGATTAACGCATCGAAACTCTTTGAGTTACGGGCAGTGATTTTTGATAAATACCTTAGAGGCTACGAAGTTCCAAAGGAATAGAATACCTTTAAGGGCGAAAATATACAGACGTATCTACAAATACAGTATCGAAGTGGAACTAGGTGAATCTGAAAGGCAAAATTGATTGAGATCTGGAAAATCTCGCACGGATGGAGTATAATTAATTAATATTAAGTATATTAAAACTTAAAAACTTCACTGAGGAAAGTACTACAAGGGGGCTCACCACTCATTCAATCAACTAAGTCAAGAATTTATGTTAACTAAGGGTCTGCGCCAGGTATGCTTAACAGTGTTCACAATCTAGTTAGAGCGGGCAATAAAATCTTAGAGAAAAAGCAAATGCGGAGGAATCTGTATAGGTTCAGAGAATGAGACATTGTTAACCTTTTAGGTTATGATCAACTATTGTAGCTGAGGATAAAGAATGTAACAATTGGGGATTCACTATAAATATATCTAAAACGGAGTACCTGAAGGTAGGAGAAGGTAGGCCATCTTTTATTAGCAAATGCGTATGGATAATCATATTCTCAAGGGGTGTTGAAGCTTCGAATACTTCAAACGGTAGAAGTTTAACTGTATTTAGTCTCCGGTCTCGATTTGTTGCAGCTTTAGTCCCACACATATCTGAACAGGAGATCCAAGTCAACCCAAAGTCTAGGAACCCTGTATATGGACGATGTTACCGGTCCATGAGCGGACCCGGAGCTGTATTTATAGGTGTCCAGGCGCGGATGAGAATAGGGTTTGCCTCAGATTCTAGGCAGTTTGACTCCCTTTCCAGGGTAGGAGTCCCCCGTTCGACACCTCAAACAGCCATCGTCTATCTCCGCTCTCTCACGGCATGCACTTGAATAAGACTCAGAGTTCACATATCTCCGCCAGGAGCCATACCTAGTTGTACCATTTGCCCCTGCGAGGCCAACACCAGACGGAGAGCCACTGCTAGCACGCACGGTGGGGTTTCTCGCCCCCGCAGTACCAATTTGGTCCTTACAGAGATTGCAGAAGTCAAAGAGTGGAGTAAAGACCCCTCCGTTCGTAACTAGCGCAGGCGGGTCGCTAGGTATACCTACTCTCCCATGCTTGCTTTACTAAAATGGTATTTCCACGAAGTGGATCACAGAGTGGGCAAGAGGGCGATGACCCGACATCTCAAATAACGGTGCTCGCTGTTACCCTAGACATTGTTGAAGCCTCGTTCTCGAAAGAAATCGAACCTTGACGACTACTTATGTTAACGGCTTACAAGTCGGCCTCGTTCCCTTTCGCTCAATCCCAAAGGATAGTGTGTCCGGCGAACTACTTGTGTAAAATCTTGACAAGTCACAACTGTGGGCCGGGACCCTCTCCTTCCCCAATTACTAACGGGCACCGCCTTATCGCCAGAAAC
Organism: Octodonta nipae; assembly: GCA_034190945.1. NCBI lineage: Eukaryota > Metazoa > Arthropoda > Insecta > Coleoptera > Chrysomelidae > Octodonta > Octodonta nipae. Next base: position 98,180,587 of record CM067218.1, on the reverse strand, counting down.
GAAGTCTGGGATCGAGTGCCTAGACTACGAAAGTTTTATGGCTAGCCACTGGAAAGTGGATTTGACTGCAACTACATGGTATTGTCTGGAGAGGTAATATCATAACAAAACATATCATTTACTATTCAATTGTTGAAAGTATTACGACGTATGGCGCATACTTATGGGATCTCACACAGAGGCAGTGGGGACGTGTTGTGATATCTCAAGGCTTGGTCATTTTAGAAATGATAAAATGTGAGATATCAAGAATGTAGAACGTATAATCACGGACAGTGTAGAGAGAAAACGCTTACTATGGTTTGGTCATTTGCAATGAATATCAGACTGGTGATAGCCAAAACTTATATGGAAATGGACCCCAGAAACAGAAAAGAGAAACAATAGTAGATGTTGTAATGAGGATGTCCTAGAAGCAGCGACGGCTAGGGATTGGAACAATCGCTAACTATGGACAGTGGGACGTGGGAATTGGCGATAGCCGTAGAAGACTCGCAGTATATATAAAAATTAACACTTACCAAATTATATGGCAATCCACCATTTATTATCTTTGAAACTACTAATCCCAAAATTTTTAAAACAAATAGGGAAAATAAGGTTTCAAAAAAGAAAATACTCATTATAATGGACTATAAGAAACTTGAAAAATAGTATGGAAACCTTGGTATTCAAGTCTTTGCTTAAATTGTTGATATTGGGCTGCATCGATATTATCAAGCTCAGAAAGGAATTTACCCAGTAATAAGTCAAGTTTAAGGGTAAAAAACGATTTATCTCGATTTCCGACAAAACTATAAGTCCTATGGAAATAAGTTAAATGGCAAAGTTTGTACTTACACTTGTTTCACATAACCTCAAAATTTATCTGAAAAAAATCAAAAAGCCAAGTTCTTTTGTTTTTTATTATTCTCTGTTACAAAATAATAATTACACGAAATTTGGCGACATCTTAAATTTTTAAGTCCCAACCACACTGTATTTTTTTTATTTAAAATATTTATTTTTTTCACCTTATTTTCACTTAATCTCGAAAAAGCACCCTAATTTTCAATTTTGCCTTTTTAGAAAAGTTGTTTTTTTGGTCGCAGAAATCTCTTCTTTCTGATGGTGTCAAAAATATATACATTACTATGGTAAATGTTCTCAGAAAATGCAAAGATGCGAACATAAAGTAGTAAGGGCCAGACCCTTCTAGCACCTTCCCACTCTATGAAATACCTTTTGATGGGCTAAAATTTTCCTTATTTCACTCAGGTATATAAGCATAATTTTAAAATAGCAATAAATAGGCATTTATGCATATAATTTAAAGAAGATTCTAAAACATTCTGAAAATATTGTAGATGTTTTATTAAATATTAACTTTATTATCTTATTTGGTTGTTAATTATAGTAGTATATTTCGACTTGTTATTATTTTGTGTATCAACGTAACATGGAATCTTATGTTTTTCGAGTAACTAAAGCAAACATTTTAATATAGAGCTCAAAATTGTACATAATGATTAAAAAAATCGTTTTCGTTTATTTTTTCGTTTCATTTACCATAGCAATGTATATTTTTTTACACCATCAGAAAGTAGAGATTTCAACAAACAGAAAGCCACCGATATTTTGTCGTGAGAATTTTCGATTAAAAATTAGGGTGCTTTTTCGATATTAAGTCAAAATAAGGTGGAAAAATATATTTTAAATTACAGTGTGTTTGGTAGATAAAATGGTAAGTTTTCACCAAATTTCGTGAAATTTTTTCGTAATAGATGAAAATAAAAAAACAAAAATTTGGTTTTTAAATTTTTTACATACATTTTAAAGTTATGTGAAAAAAGTGTAAAGAACGTTGTAGATCTTTTTTACCTAAAACTTTGCCATTTAACTTTTTTCCATAGGACTTGTAGTTTTGCCGGAAATCGAGATAAACGGTTTTTTATCCTTTTTATAATAAACAACTATAGCAAAGCTGATTCTCAAGCAAATTTATTCGAGCAGATAATATTTTTTAATGAATCTAAAAGTTCATTGTTATAGTTAAATATTGACTACGTACTTACATTCAAATTAAATTTGGAAAATACTTTTCGCCTTCTGAGGAAGAAAATGATGAATGAATAATGAATGAATAAAGATGAAATTATTTTGTATTCCAAACTACTATTCAAGACAAAGAAAGCATAGAGTAAGGTCGACAATACACGCAGAAAAATGTAAATTAGAACCCAGAAGCCAAAAAGAATGAAAAAATCAAATTTTCTCTTTGAGTACTAAATTCTGAAAGTCTTTTTGGGAATTTTTTGTATTTTTGTTGGGTTCACATTGAATTTATATGCTCTTTCATGAGCTTCACTTTAAAGCTTTGAACGTCTTTGATCGTCTAAGTCTCTCTATCTCCCTGATATATCTGTGAGAATATGTATTTCTGAAGAGCTTTCCTCACCTCGTTCCTCTGGCAGCTAGGCTCGGTTTGCTGCGTAAATTCATATAGTATTCTTTCCACTGTCTGTGTTTTTGCCATAGACGTTTGAGGTATAAAGAGATTACTTTTGTTAAATTTATATCTCGAACTACGAACTCGTCAGCCTCAGGGTTCAATGGCTGACTCAAGCTCCGAACTGATTTACTGGATGAGGGATTGGGCTCGTAGACAGATCAACTCCGATTTTCTCTACCTGTGAGCGTGTTATATCTAAGACCCTCTGTTCACCAGGGTTACCGGGTGGCGTTTGCTCCGCAGGAATTTTGACAAATTAAGTCGACGTAGAGTTGCCCACGCCGTTTATTCTGGATAAAATCACTGGTTCGGCTATATATATATATAATATAATTTTCCGTTTAAAATAGAGATAAGAAAGACATTACAGCAGAGTTCAACATTTTAAATGATACTGTAATGTTTGTATTTACTCTTCGGGTTCCTGGATTTATTTGAAAAACATTCGAACTCGCTATAATTTATTTCCACTACTTTAATTTATATTCACACAACTAGATTCAATTTATCTTGAACATTTTTTATTCCACGAAATATCGCATAAATGCCGATTCCACCCAATTTCGGATAATTTCCCGTCACAATGTATTGTGTGTACTTGAAGCTAATAGTTAGGAACCATTGGTTCAACGAAATGCAAAATCAGACGATATCTCAACTCGAAAAAATGTAGGGCACTATGTCCAAAACAATGATACGCCAATTTAAAAGGTACAAAATACAAAATTTATAGTCCCGATATGACAGGACCTGAATTGAGATAATTGTAAAATCCGATCCCCTTCGTCCAATATAGAATATGTCGCAAACAACAATTGCCCAAGAGTCTAATTTAAAAAAAAAACGGTACATGTACGCTTCTTTCCAAATATTGTTCTTACTGAGAATATTCTAGCGTTTCAAGTAGTTATAACAGTATTATGTTAACCAGATTTACTAGAGAACCTGGATATTTAAATGATGAAAATTTCTAACTTTATGATATTTCCCTATGATTACAAACTAAATTAATCCTGCTTCAAACTTGCTAACAAATTTGGTCTTGATATTTGGTAATGTTATCATAATGTGTTTTAAATCTTTAATCGGAGTCCGCTCTTATTTACATGTTAATTCTTCTCTGATGGAGAAACTTAAAAAGCTTTCACTACGCTAAAATTTTCTTCCCTTTGAAGATTTTATGGAATTGTCCGGCTGAAAATACTTATATTGACTGCTCAAGATTATAATGGCATATTTTACGTTTTTTGTTTGGTTCTGTTTTGCAGAATACCTTTGCAAATTGGCAGAAAATATTCAACATCATTAAGGATCACGAAAACCCCAAAGTCCATAAACATAATTTGATTATCATAAATGTGATTAAATCACCCAAAGCGCTAACGATGTATGAAACGTGAGTTCCAGTTTAATTACAACTCCACACAGTTAATACAGAAATTTCCAACGTATTCGGGGTTTCCGAGTTAAACATTTTTTGTCATTTCTCTCAGTTATATTTTAATATGAAAGTAAGTATTCTATGTAATAAAAAGGACAATGTTCGATTTTGTATTCATATTAGAAAATAAACCACCTACTTTTGACTATTTCTATTTGATCGCATTAATTTTAGTAATAACCCCATACAAACACTTGCGAGTCTGTGATTGTAAGTAAATCTCCACCCCAAACAATTTATATGTTAAATTGTCCTTGTAATAAATACTTATAAACCTTTTACTAAACTCCACTTACTGTTGACAATATCTTGAATCGTAAAGTTCATAACTGAAATGCTTCGATAATGTATATATGAATAATTTCCATAGGAGTATCTTTAACCCATTAGAAATCCAAGGCATCTATAGTCATTTGAGTAAGCAAATAAAAATTTTCAGAACCACACAGCTTTAAGTCCGAGAGTCCTTTAATTATACAAGGACTTACGAACTGATTTACTTTAAATTTTATGCTAAAAGCCTTTAATTACATTTTATTCCCCAATATTGACGGAAGCTAGGCATGCAAATAATAACCTCAATCTTTAAATAATATAACTTATTTATTGGTTCCTGGCACACATTCGATATATGTACCATGTGTCCCAGATAAAAGCAACTACAGGCGGATTTATGAAACAAAAGATATACAGAATGGATTAAATAAGGGAAAAAATTGTGCTATTCCAAACCCAATTAGGTGCTGTATCGAAATTAAAAATATTTCTCAAAAAACCGAAAAAAATGTGGTTTTCGAAAAATTGCAATATATTCGACATTTTGTAAACAAATTGGATTTGGGAGTTTCGTGTGACTTCGCACAATCGATTGACGTTAGCGAATATTTTTTAGTCATTTTGAAGATCTGGTTGTGGTCTTTCGGGATATCGCTCAAAGTTATCTTGAGCTCGTTCAGCGTTCCTGTGACCAAAATGAAACATTCATATACAATTTGAAAACAGCAATATTATATGTGATCTTTGGAATTTTTATAGTGTCCTGTATATAAAAGAATAAAAGAGTTTCTTCATTAATGTTAAACGTTTAAGACTTTAGAGATGTAACTTTACTTGAAAAATAAATAATAAGTAATTTAGAAAATCCCATAACTCAGTTTAGAATGGTAGTACCGAGGTGTAAAAAAATAATCCTAAGTTTTGTTCTAAATTCAGTTTTTCGAAACAGGCAAACTGCTCAATACATCACATTGAACTTTGCAGAGTTTTGGTCAATATATAGAACTATAAAAGATTTGCTAAACATTACTATATTTGTTTTCTGTTTCTCTTCCCATTCCAATGATGAAATACATTTTTTTGCAAAAAGTCTACAAAAAAGCAAAAAAAATCTTATAACTAGAAACATGAACATTCAGATGACCTCCATACGACGAGTTCCTGCTGAGCGACAGCATCTTGAAAATCACTAAAAATGTTGAAATTGCTTCTTTGATCCCTTTTTTTTCAATAGCCTATTACTAGAATCCCACTCAATTTGAGGACAGAAGGAAACTCTGAAATCTTTGGACTTTTAAATATACAGTTTTTGTTCTCAGGTGTGGGGTTATTTCGCAAAAAATCCATATAATAAAAAAAGATGCAATCAATAACATTTAGGAAACAATTCTTGTATTACAATATTGTCTCATTACCGTTCGTTCACTTGCGGTTAATGCCCCGTAATTTCATGTTTTTTCTGCATTTTAGTTATCGACTACAAGAATTGAGAATCGTTTGAAATTCCTGCTTGGAAATTACATATGATGTTTAAGTAATAAAAATATCTTAAAAACTTTAGGCAAATAATACTTTTCATTTCCATAAAATTAAAGATACTGTCCTGAAATTAATTTGTAAAGAAAAATGCAAGTTATTAATTATTTGAACCGTTGTTTTGTATTGTAATATTTTTATAGAAGCTAGGTCCTGGGATTTATTTACACACTCAGTCGAAAGCCGCCGGTCTCGAGCTGCTAGAAAAATAACCTCTTGGACCCCAGGAAATTTCAAATTTCGGATGATTGCCGATGCCAACAAATATCGGATAAATGCCCGTCACAGTATCAGTAGTTCTAAAAGTGGTTGTAGAAAATTGTCAAAATTTGGAACTGATAATAATTTATGGATGCCAAATTGTAGACACATTTCCACTTTACATCTTATCTTTGTAGATTACCTTCAGTTTGGACATTTCAATCATCCAGTTATTTTAATGTTAATAATTAATAATTATGAACCTTACAAACTAGTGTATGCCATTATAATCTCAAGAGATATGTGTCTGACTACATAATATGACATAACTTTGCAACCAAATGCGGCGAGAAAATGTCGTTGATTTTCATACATACGCTCGTACTCCAAGACTCCAAGGTTTTCAAAGTAATTGGTAATACATAAATTGTAGGAAATTTTTTCTGAAACTAGATATTGACAAAAAGCAGTAGTTAAGCGCCATTTTTCCAATATGGCAGCGATAGCGGCAAAGATTCGAGGTGGCAAAGTTGATATTCGGAGACTCTAATTTGCCACCTCTTATCTTTACCAATTTTTCAAATTTCCCAGAAAACTTTCCATGTAACCGTCTTTTGAACCAAATAACTAGATTATATGTGTCGTCTTTTTTTTATTTTGAGAAAAACCATAATAAAACTAAAATAAAAATGTTATAGGTGATTAATATTGTTATAAAGTCCGTGGCTTCAAATAAATTTTAAAACTAATATTCACTTTCACTTTTCTAGAACTTTTATTTACATCAAATTATACAGAACAGCTGATTCACAATAACATTACAATATACGCTAGTCGTCGCTGTATAACTAACTTGCGATCGTGGGCTGCATCCTGTCGAAAATTCTCGTAAAATCAATAATCAAACAATTTCGAGAGCATTTTTTGTCCTCGAAGCGTTCGGTGTCGTACTGAAATGAAACAGGGTCGGCTTAGGTAAATTTCGTAACAGAAACATCCTCTCCATGGTAGGGAGTCGATCTAAATGGACCACCTTCAACTTAGCTTTGTGGTTTCGACGAATCCGGTAAACGACGTCATTAAGCCTCTTGACCACCTCGTATGGACCATCCCAGGCGGGTGTAAGCTTTGGGGATTTACCCTTGCTCCGTTGAGGGTTCTACAGCCAGATTTCGTCCCTCTCCTGGAACCCGACTGAGTTAGCCTTGAGGTCGTATCGCGTCTTCATCCGGTCACTGGTGGCCAACATCTGCGTTCGGGCTAATTCGTGTATTGCTAGCATGTTATGTCGGAGCTGGTCGGCATAATCGTTGATGTCTTGAGAAGGTTTTTCTGGGGAGCCAAAAGCCAAATCACAGGGTAATTAGTATTGTTATGTACGGCTGAGCGTTATGCCAACAGGAATAGGGAAATATGCTCATCCCAATCACGCTGGTTATTTTTGACGACCTGGGATAGCTGTTGTTCCAAGGTCCTGTTGAATCTTTTCACCATTCAGTCTGACTGTGGGTGCAATGGTGTTTTTCTCGTTTTCCTAATCCCCAACATCGTGCAAACCTTCTGAAATACATACGATTCGAAGTTACGCCCCTGGTCTGAATGAAGTTCTATCGAGACGCCAAACCTGCTGAATAGTTGTATTACTAGCACCATCGCTACCGTGGTTGCCTCTTGGTTGGGTATCACATATGCTTCAGGCCATTTGCAAAAGTAATCCATTGCGACCAGAATGTATTTGTTCCCCGTCTCAGACTCGGGAAACGGACCGGCGACATCAATGGCAATTCTCTCAAATGGGACGCCCACATTGTACTGCTGCATTCTGCCCTTGGTCCGGGTCTTCGGGCCCTTACTGACTGCACAGGTGGCACCTTTGCGGCGAACTTTGTCTAGGGTATTATTCATGCCCAGGTGGCCTCCTGTAATCCCATCAGTACTTCGGTCAGGATGGCTGGTACCTTTTTCTTCGGAACTATCAGTTGGGACTTGGTTTCTTGTCCATCAGCGCTTTCCCAAACTTGCTTGCACTCTTAGAGAGTCCCATTGAGCCTATAAAGATTTCAGCACGCCTGAGTACCTCTAGCTACCTCGTCTCATCGTGGCCTGGGTGCCCCTCTCGTTTTGACTGACAAGATTGGTTCGATGTCTGGATCAGCTATTTGGTCCTGGATGCACTGTTCCCTTGTCCAGTCTTCATTGGCCTGCACTCGGATCTGCCTGATGGCTGTTCCGTCTTCAGACAATGTCCGCATTCTGCTCTACAGGGTCTTCTTGAAATCGTATTGCTGTAATTTCTCCACATACCTGGCCAGTTGTCCTTCCGGGGTCTTCATGTCCAGCAGCCATGATGTGTTCGGGTTAAGAAATGACGATCATGAAAATGGTCTACAGCTCTTATTATTGCATGAAGATCTTTTCTGGTGACCAATAATTTCTTTCCGGTTTCGAGAATCTACGGCTTTAGTACCCGATCATCCTTTCTTCACTATCTTGCACCTGGGATAGGACGGCCCCCAAATCTGTGTTGCTGGCATCGGTGTCTAAAATGAACTTGCCGGACTGTGTAGGAAAGGCTAGGATTGGGCTGGAACATAGTGCTGCCTTCAGTCGTCTGAATTATGTTTCGCAATCCTGATTCCAACTGAAGGTCTCTTTCTCAGTGGTCTGCCGAGGTAGAGGCGCGGCAATGGTCGCAAATCCCTCAACAAATCGCCTGTAGTAGGAAAAGAGGCCCAAGAAACTTGACCCAAAAACTCTACTTCTTTTTGGAACAAGGAACACTTCTTCGGGTTGAGTCTTAGGTTGGCGTTATTAATTCTGGAGAATGCTTCGCCCAGGTTCTTCAGATGGTCGTCGAATGTCTGACCCGTGACTAGAATGTCGTCGAGGTATACTAAACACGGCCTCCATGTTAACCCACTCAGTACATACTCCATTAGCCTCTCAAATGTAGCGGGTGCATTACATAACCCAAAGTGCATGACAGTGAACTGAAACAGCCCTTTACTGGTGGAGAACGCTGTCTTCTCTGTGTCGTTTGCGTGTAGACCAACCTGCCAACTCTTTAGGTCTAGTGTGGAGAATGAACGGGAGCCTGCTAGTGTGGTCAGAGTGTCATCAATTCGGGGTAGTCGATAGCTGTCTTTCTTGGAGACGTCGTTCAGTTTCCTGTAATCCAGGCAAAATCGGGTGGTTCCATCCTTCTTTTTAACTAGGACGACGGGAGCGGACCATGGGCTGATGGATGGATCAATAACTACATTTTGTAACATGGACTCGATGTTTTCCTCGACTGCCTGTTGTTGCCCCAATGGTAGTCGTCTAGGTGGTATTCTGATGGGTTGAGCCTTTCCTGTATCTATTCGATGCTGGATGATGTTGGTGCGACCGGTGGTTCCAACTTGACTATTAAAAGTTTGTCAGTCCTTTGTGATAAATTGCTTAGCTTTCTTCTGGTTTTCTGGTGTTAGGTGTGTCAAATGGTCAGCAAACTGTTGTAGGAACTCTTTACTGGGCCCTGTCTCCTTCGTCGTCCGACGTCTGGTACTCTTCTTCGCAATTGATGATGGTCTCTACTGGTTTGAAACAAGCTACCTCTTGACCATTGGCAATTCTAATGTCGTGGTTGGACAAATTCATGACTCTAATTGGTATATCTCGTCCGCTTTTAACTATAGCCCGTCCAACTAAGTAGTCAAGAGCTGAGTGTACGGGTACCACCATTCCAACGCAGCTCCCAGGATTGCTGTCTAGCTGCCCATGAATAATCTGTTCCGTTCGACCGGGAATTCTGGCTGAGGATCTTGCTACAATTTTTATGGAGGTCGATGAGCTGTTAGCGAGCCGTGTCAATACAAATTCCTCATGTAGGAATCGAAGAACATCATATCTCGAGTCGAACATAAATCCATGCTGGCTGATTAGGGCCATACCCAGTATAAAATCGTCCTCAATATTCGCTACCAGGACCCTATGCCGGATCATGTTGTCCCCTATCTGTAGCACGACATCTGCCTCACCCTTTATTGACATGGACTCGTCGGTGACTGTTCTGAGCTGGATGTTACTGTTAACTGGCCGGATCTCTGATGACCTCGAAACCCTGGACGTGACAATGGACATAGCAGCGCCGGTGTCAATGGGGATGGTAATTGCTCGGCAATTGATGGTGCCCCTGATGACTAAGCTGCTGCTATCTCGGCAAAATTCCCGGATGGATAGTGTCCTGGGGGCTGGTGGAGGGTGAGTCTACATTCGCCCCCTTATGCTGACTGGTTGGAGTTTCCCTGGTTGGAAAGGTCGGTTTGTTGGCGACCCCTGGTTGGTGACTGTTCCGGTAGCCTTTCTCGGCAGTCACGTTGAAAGTGTCCTGTCCGTCCGCAGCGGTAACATGCCCTCTAGTGCCAATTCTTTGTGACCGTTCTAATATTGTGTTCAGACCAGCCAGCAGCGCTTGAAATGGTGACTCTGATTCTTCCTGGTTGAAGAAAACTGTTAGCACTCTCGGTTTGGACATGTTCATGACTGCCTCTACTTCCTAGGCCGAAAGTAAAGCTTCATTACTTTTCTTGACGCCACTCAGTCGTAAATTCCTTTGCACTTCCACATCTCTGATGCCGTTTATGAAACTCTGTGTGGCCAATTGATCTTTGCTTCCCTCTGGCAGGTCTGGATAGGACAAGTGAACTAACCGTCTAATCTCTGCTTCGAATTCTTGGAGGCTTTCAGCTGATTTTTGCGTTTTTCCATTCAGTTGGACTTGGTATACCTGACTCAAGGATTGATTGTCGTATCGCTTATCCTAGATGGCGATGATCTTGTCGAAATTGCCTTTTTCCTGGAATGCTTTGGAGGAGTTCTAGGGCCGGACCTCTTAACGAAATTACCAGAGAAGCAGATTTTTCTTGATTATCTCATCCATTAGCTTTAGCCACGGTCTTAAATTGCCGTTTATACATTGGCCAAGATGAGCTGCCATCAAATGTGGGTGGTTTACTAAAGGAACCTTTGGTACTCACAGTGTGCTCTCTGCAAATCTTGTTATTTGTTTAATTTCGGTTTCCACTTTGTTTTGGATGGCACTGATTTTATCTTGTACTTCACTTTGTACTGTATTTTTAACGGAACTGATTTCAAATTTCACCTGGCTTTGGATGGAATCGAGATCATCTACTTTTATTTCAAGAGTATCCACGGTATTTTTTATGGTCTTAATGTCATCATTTAGCTCTTTTATGTCTGACCCAACTATTTGCATTCTTTCATTAACTGTTTCATTAATTGTTCAAATTGCAGTTGTCTTTTCCCTTCAGGTTCATGTCGTTTTAATTCAGTTTGATCTTTTTTTTTACAAATTTCGAGAATAGTCCTTCCTTTAAGTTTTGTTGTTTTTCTTCCATGGCAGTGACGAGATTTTGTTGTTCGCTTTTCATCGTAGTGACAAGATTTTCTAATTCTATTTACGTTTTTCATCAAAAGATTTTACTGACCTTTGTTGAATTTCTTCCTGACGTTGTTTCTCTTTTTTGTCACGTTTAGTTTCGTCCATTTTTTCCATGCTACGGGTTTCCATAAATCAAATTACGATTTTATCTGCACTTAATCCCACTTCTGACATCAAACTTGTTATAAAGTCCGTGGGTTCAATTAAAATTTTACAACTAATATTCACTTTTACTTTTCTAGAACTTTTATTTACATCAAATTATACAGAACAGCTGATTCACAATAACATTACAATATACGCTAGTCGTCGCTCTATAACTAACTTGCGATCGTGGGCTGCCTTCTTTTTAAAACCAGCGTCGAAAATTCTCTTGAAATCAATTATCAAACCTACAGCTGCCGAGCCATTCCAAGAAAACTTTTTGTCCTCGAAGCGATCGGTGTCGTATTGAAATGAAACAGGGTCGGCTTAGGTAATTTTCGTAACAATATTGTTTTGGAGATATGAAAATGAGAATATGTAGATTTTCGTTTAATTTTTTTGTTAACTTTTACACCAGACATTTGAAATTTGGATAAGCATAATTGTATACATATCAAAATGTTTCTTTTCAGTACATACAATAGGTAGATTATCCGACTGAATATATTTTATAATTTTGCATTTAATTTTCTACTTTCCTAATGTACTATATTTTTTCGGTATATTAGGATCTGCACTTTCCAAAATAAAGAGGACAATGATTAATTTTTATGTACAGTTTGTTTAATGTGTTGTGACTTATATTTTTTTAAATAATAAAAAGTTACTTGTATTCCTCTAATTGAATACTCTTATTGTCTTTTCGTTATAAGGTGATAAGGCAAGAGTAAATATATAACTCAGATTATTGACCTTTAGTCATATGGTATATTAGCACAAGATCCAAAAGTCCTAGCATACTGATCTAAGGTTGGGAGAAATTCACAAGTGCTATAAACTATTCACATGTTTAGGTAAGAAAAATGTTTTCATTCAAAAATTAGTCATGTATGGAAGTGTAAATGGACATTAGTATTTTTGTGGTTAATTAATTTTATTGTTTGTGAAAAGTGGGGAAAATTGTGTAAACCATATGGGGTAATACGGGGTCGTACCCAGTTTTGTACAACTGTTAAATATAATTGTTATTTTAATTTATGTTTTTTTATTGTTACAGAAAAATGCCACGAAATTATGTTAATAGCAACGAACCGGCAATCGAGCGAAGAAGAAATGAAATTATGGAAGTTATAGAGAGTAGGAGTGGATATCGTCTCACTTCTCGGACATTTTTGGTACCACAATCGACGTCAGATGATAGAGCCAAAAAGACAGAATTAATAAAAATATCACGGACGCTTCAAAAAAGGATTGGGTCGTTTTAAAACAATGTTTACTCACGAATAAGCAAATTCCATGGAGAAGCACATAAAAGACATTTAAACTCAGTTATTTGATATCTCTTATAGAGATTTTAATTATCTTGGTCTTCTAATGGCAGACAAATTGGTATAGATTAGAACTTCGAATAAAAACACTGAATTAGCTGGAATGGATTGGTTCTATGAGTTTCTACATCGCCATCAAGAGTTATCACTACAGCTGCGAGGGCAGTAGCACGTGCAATGGAATTCAACGCCTTTATCAAGTTTCACAAAATACAGTATTTTGTGAAACTTGATAAAGGCATTGTATGCCGAAACACGTGTCGTTCTATCAAAATAAAGTGTAAATCTCGAGATTTATTTTTCGTTTTTGTTGTCTTCTCATCATGGATTTACATCAAGTATCAGTCACAACAATTCAGTAAACATAAATGTGGTTTGGTAACAAATAAACTAAGTTTATGGCAGAAAATATTGAGGAGACGAAATTAAAAAATAAAAGAAAAATAGTAAACAACAATATTAATAATTAATAAAACATTGGTGGCAATTTCTACGATTTCCAAACATACCGCCACCTAGCGCAAGCGACGCCTGTAATAAAGAGAGGTCATTAGCGTGAAAGATACAAGGCTGAAATTCATTCCATTCATTAAATATCACAAATCCACAAACAAATCCTTGATTAGGCAGAGTCAGAGCGGTTGCAACATTAGCCGGTCATATTTTTCGAAATGTCAAATAATTATGAAAATTAATGCTCTTCTAAAAGTCGGTATTTAAATATTTTTGCAGTGACAAATTTTAACTGTAACTATTGATTAAAAATCCCGGTTGGAAATGCTAACCAGATGAGTCGAACCTGTGAAACACAATGTGGAAACTTTGTGCACATTTCACTTAGTCTGCTATTACATTGTCAATTCTTTTATAAATTATCTGTTATAAAACATCTAAGTCTAAAATATTTAATAGTGTAATACCTAATCTTTTATAAACTATTTCTTTGACATATATCTTTTATAACATTTATACCCATTGCCTTATTTTTGATAAAAATTTTACATCAAACATGTTAAATTCTGAGTAAGAATTATACAAAATTTTAAAAATATATAAGTTAGACAGTTAAAAATAAAATGTTAAAAGCCTAAAATGTAAATTATTAGTCGCTGGTGGCAGAAAAAAATAATGTTATTTATTTCTGCAGTTAAATGTTAAATGGCTAGCTACAAATCAAATCTTATATCTAACTCAATATAGAAAATAAAGAGCATTATAGAATTTAACTACAATACTGTAAGTGAATTCTCTACACTAATCCATTCTATATAATTTGGGGAATACCTCTTTTGACGTGTATTAGGTATTTTTCTTTTTATATTTGTAAAATGACACAAACTATAACCATGTAAAACACCAGTGCTGCAGAAGCATCAATTTGTTCAATTTCCGTATTGAATATATAGAAAATATTTATAAAATATTATATCTACTGTAAATATGTCATCTAATGAAATCTGTCGCGACATCAATAACAAATATTTGATAAAATCTTTTACAAATCATCTTGGACAAAGATCTTCTAAAATAAAATACCGTCCTTAATATTAATTAAGAAAGAAAACATTGATCTCCATGGTTGGCGTGGATGCAACTACACCAATGTAACTCAACTCAATTTGCTTCAAAATGTCAAATAACTATGAATGTTAATGTGCTTCTAGAAACCTGGCTTGTAAATATGCTTTAATTTACACATTTCGGAATACTAAAAAATGTCTGTTCTTCTTGGCAGATATAAATGTTGTGCACATTTTATTAAAATGTAATAAAGAGAGAAAAGAATGGTATGGCAAGATTGAAAGCTGTGGAATAATATCCCACATATTTTTGAAAATGTAATTTGTTTTCGCGAATAATATGTGTACCAATGTGGTTTCCAATCAGAGGAAGAATTCCGTCAAGGGATTTTAGACACGATTCCAGAAGATGAACTTTCAGTTTATCAGAAAGACAATGTTACCTATGCAAGTTCTCGACATTTATTTGAATGTTTTATAAATTAACCCACATAAACTTGTGTTAATATTAATTAGTTTGTGATGTAAAATTAATTAATATTAGTATAATTGTTTTTCGAGTAAAAAATTTCTTGAATAACTTTAAACAATAAATAAAAAATCTGAAATATTACATCAATCAGTTTAAGTGAAATACGAGCTATTATAGGGGTTAAAAAGGCTTTAATTCTAAAAACAAAAAGCCTTGGAAAAATGATGATCAGTTTTCTGAAATGAAGAGTCATTCTGCTAAACTCTATAAATGCTGCCTTTTTCAGCCTAAAAAGTGATAGTAGATACGAGTCAGTTAAAATAATGTACAAAATATATGAAAACTCAAATCGCCAAATTACTGAAATCGCTTAAAACTAAGCTAATCAAAGTGTGCAACTTCTTCAAAAAAATTCTCGATTGCATTGCTGTCAATTCTTATCTTGGACACGCTGTATATTTAATATTCTTACTAGTGCTTTAAGCAATTTGGATATAAACTGTCCTTGTCGCCGTATAACACTGAGCTCAATTTGTTAGCTAGTGGCCACATAAATAGCTTGGTATTAAAATTTGCACTAAGCAGTGCCAGTCGTGAGTCTAGTTCATAATTTACATGATGTCTGGAGGCGGATCATGATCCATGTGTATCGTTGGTTTGGCCAATAATTAGCTTGCGCCCTACTCCAAGATTACCGATCGGTAAATGTTTCTGCATTTATGTTCATTTTGATACATACACCTAGGATATTGCTATTTATTTTTCAATGATAGAAATAGATGATTACATTTATATATTAGTAAATTAACTCTTATGACTTATTGTTTATGATCTTAATAGTTTTGTAAGTTTGTATTGTATTTACTACCAATCTATAATATCTGGTTTTACAACGTGCTTTTAGCGTAATTTATCTTAGATTACTAATTGTTTCATTTCACTAAGCTAAGCCTTTTTCAATTTGTCACGATTGTAAAGTCAATTCTGTGACTCTTGTCATAACATATTTATCACCTCTCGTAATGTCTGCTTTGTAACTATATCGCCAGGAAAAAAATAATTTTCATGTGATTAATAATACAGGAAATATATAAAATTCTCTTAATATTTATAAGATAATTGCTTAATAATAATTGTCTATTAATCATACTGAACAGATTTTTCCTGTGTTCTTTTTTCTTGTCTACTGACACTCCTAAAATTTATTTTTTAAAGTCCAGTTTAAAAACGAAAATATTACTGTATGGACTGTGTTTCTTTCTATTTCTTAGGGGTGTTGTATTTATTTAGTTTCTTTCGCCCTTGGGTAAATAAATTTTTGTTGAATATTCAGAATTCGGTAGCTGAAATTTGTAATTAAGCCGTGCTTTAAGTTTTGAAACTGTGGTTATGTCATTTTGTGGTTTTAAATTTCTAACGTAAATCACTGTTGTTTTGCTAAATGGCTTTGAGTTATATATTTTTGCTATACATCAATCTACAGTTATTTGTTTGTTAAAATTTTACTTAAACCTGCACATTTCACTAAGCGAACTCTGGAAGGGTATTATCAGTTTCTGGTATGAAAAATTCAAGGAGAACTGGCATAGATAGCTAGATAGTCACGCTTACTTTCAAAATCATAATTCACTGTGGCATATAGTTAAAACCTTGAACAAAACAAGAGTTTGGCAAATGTGGAAATTACTTATCTTTTCCAATTACTGAATTTAGACTATTAGTCCACATATAGAAGTAGTAGTTTGACGAAAGGAAAAATACTTTCTGTTGCGGTGACATTCTGATAATTTAAGTTGCAATACAAGTCACTCCGTCAAAAATTTCAGATGATAACTGTAATATAAAAGGACTATGAAACCCTATATGGTGCCTAAATATCTAATAAATATCTTCGGGTAGAATTCAAGATACATTCTGATCGTCATTCATTTTAAAATTAAATCCAAAATCCCAAAAAATATAGTAAAGCTTGTGTCGCTTTTGATGCCAAATTTTCATTACTTGTAATGGTTACTGCTCAGTAATTCTGGCATTATTTATGCCACTATACATTCAATACCGTGAATCAAATTTTATTCAGCAAAACTGAAGAAATTTCAGTTGCAAAATAAGTTGGTACTATTGTTTCTGCAAATAATTCAGATCTTTTTGTGCCGATAGCTAAGTTATACAGACTATTTAGGTACTGCAGTTAGCTAAACAGTTCAAATAAAAAATAGAACAAAACTAAGAAATAAAAAACAAGATTGATGGCTAAACTAGTTACTTGAATAACGCTAAGGTATAATATCAATTTTAATGAAGCAAATAATTAAATGCATTGCTCACACGCAGTTATTTTATTCGTTATGTTAATGACTAATACACATTTTTTCTTATGCCCTGGCATATTTTTGCTAAGCTTTTTTCGATATGTTTTATTCTTTTCAAATTTCTAGTAAACATTTATATTTAGGCGAACAAGGACTATAAACTCGAAACTGTGTACATGTTTAAAAGATGTTTCAAATAAATTTTGGAATATTCAAAGGTATAAGTAAATTAAAATGCAAATTACTCGTTTTTTTAAGATATGAATACTGTTTAAATATTGTACACACTAATGAAATACTGTAGAAGACAGTGCTCCCCAATCCTTCTCTGGGAATGCTTCTTCGAACATCAGGTGTTTTGACTGAAAGTTCTTATTTTGCATTTAATTGTTAAATTATTCTATTTATTAGGTTCATACTATACTGTTTATTGTTACCTAGAAAGGAATATACAAATTCAGTCAGAATTACAATATATTTCTGAAAAAGTTCATCATTAAGTTTAGAATAATTTCTTGAAAGATAATTGAAAATTCACCTACAGAAGTGCGTTTGCTTTGTACCCCAGAAAGTTAACTACGAAGATAGCAATAATAATAAACTACTAAATAATATTTTGCAACACAGCACGAAATATCCCTACATTAGTTCTCTGACCAGCTCGAGAAAAATGGATTTTGGTGGTTTGGTATTTGTGTCGAAGATCTGTTAAATACGAAGATACTGATAGTTTAAAGACCTCATCAGTCCAAAATTGTAATGTTTTTGAAAATTATAAAAATATTGCAAAAATATGTTACAAAATTACTAAACATAGATTAAAAACACAATACATGATCCTATTTATCTTTATATATTACAGCTCAGTAAATAAAAAATAATAACATTCATTTTCAATCTATAATTCCACATGCAACAAGTCTTCAATAAGTCAAAAATTTGTAAACATGGTGAAAGAGAAAATGATAGGTATTTTGTTTGGTTTTAATGGAAGATCTCCGACCTGCCAAACCTTGGCCATACTTTTTTCGCATTACGCTACTAAATAGTGCTTTGCGGTGCTACATTGCTGTTACTCAAACTGCATTAGAATAAATAATGCTATGCATTGAGCTATTAAACTTTAATTGTGTCGAATCAATATCGAACGTGACTATACAGTAAAAAAATCAAATATATTTATACGTTACAAGGTATTATATTTTCGTGATCATGCAGGACATACGTCACACATAATAATTCATATAGGGTGCGGTAGAATTTCCCTGAAAAGTAGATTGATTTATATTTTTAAGTTTGAAATAATAAGCACTTATAAATTAAAATGGGTGCTAACAGATAGTTTCAGGACTTTTGGGCTATATAGTAAGATTTGTTTGTAGTCCTCACTGAATGATTGAGTTCCAGTTTAAATCTTTCCTTTGGCAAGATAATATAATTGAAGAGAATATTTTTATTCTACGGAAGTTCACACGGAGAATTCAAATTCAAAAGATCAAATAGGTTGTATACAACTTATGTAAGCTATTTAGATAGTGGTAAAATGTTTTATTTGTGTGTGCTTCAGTATTTACTATTATTTTAGTATTCAATTATGCCCTTCCCTTAATTTTGTTGCTAGAACAGAAAATGTTTGAGCTCCGTTAAAAAATGTACCTACACACTTTTTGTAATTCCGCCCTCAACAAGTTATTTATGCATAAATAATTGAAAGATACGAATTGAGCAAATATTTTCAATACCTTATCTCTTAGTAGTCTTAAGTAGTCTTAGTGTGGTAGTCTTGCAAACGTAGGATTTTCGAGTTACCATTTTAGTGCTCATTTTCATTAACGAGTAATACAATTATTGGAAATTTCAAACATATATATACGCTCAGGATATACCTTTTCAAATGCTATATACAAGTTTCAGATCGATCTATTCCAGACATCACCCAATCCGTAAACTTGACTAAAGTCCCTAGAACCGCAGTATATATATATATATATATATATATATATATATATATATTAATTGCAGTGTAATTAACGGGGACACGGCTTATAGGACAAATGAAACAAGAGTACTCTTTTCTTCTTTGAGAGCTTTCGTAAATTTGGTTTGTTTATGTTAAAATACTTACATAAGTTGAGATTAATTAAATAAGTTAGCAAATCGTTCAGATTGAAGAATGATGATATAAACTTATAATTTTTAAATTGTATCATTATGACAAATGTTATTTGGTATTTAAAATAATCAAAAACAAATGCCAAACACCAAATAACATTTGTCATAAGGATATTCAGTGTCAAAATTATAACTTTGTATCATCACTCTTCAATCTGAAAGATATGCGAACTTATTTAATTATATATCTTTTTTTAATTGTAAAATATATGTTTACCCTTAAAATGGAATAATAAGTCTCGACAAGTAACTAAATATCTGTAATAAATTTTGCCTCGGAACCAACGAATATATTTTTGTTTAAAATGCTATGGCAATCACACAGAATTTTTCTTCAATAGATACATGTAGAAAAAAAAACTTGTAATACAGTTAAAAGAATTCATAACTTAAAATTGCTTATAAAAGTAAATTGAGGCGTAAAGCTAACTAAATAGTTTCATTATAATGCGTCGGTATGAAAAATTACTCAATTACTAAGGTTTGAAAATGGTGTGAAAATTGATTAGTTCTTTAGCTAGCAGGTTGTTAATTGGATTCACTATTTAAATAGATAAATTCTCAAAATTTATAAATTCTCAAATAGTCACGTAAGACATTGAAAATTGGTTTCTCATCGTAATATTTCAACAATAGTAAAATATACGGAAAACTCGAATCTGAAGAGTATAAAACGAAGTGAGAAAACGGGTGAAACGTTGAAATAATTTAGACACAGCCCACATTAAATCTGTTATGGTTAGAGACTTTGCAGTACGTACGAAATGAACGTAACGGGTGTAGCCTTCTGTGAAACATCAATATGCGAACTAATTCCTTATCAGACGAACGTACTACCCTAAAATCAGGTCACAGGCACACACAAACACACATCACTTTAATCACTCGAGATTGCACCTGTATTAAGACCGTATACATGCGTTTGACTGAGAAATACCCACTGGGACGGCTGCGGCAATATCTGTATGAGACCAGTCTGTCTGATTCAACTTTCAAGATAGGCTATGCTATGCTAGTATTGGGACCTGGCTGGACCATGTTACAGTCAAATTAGCTCGAATCGGCAGTTTCGTGATTTCATTCATCCGTTCAATCTGTCCTGTCAATGTGTTGGAATGTAATTTAATTCAATATAAACAAGATATTTCCGTTTGGCAGTTAATTACTAATGATTCAGCTAATGATAAAGATTGGAAATATTATACGAATTTAAGTCGTAAAAGGAAATAATGAAGTTGTTCTTTCTAAATAACGAGACAGTGACATTGACAGTCTTTAAGCTTAAAATCTAATATTGAATATTCGCTTTTAAATTGAAAGGAAAACCAGTACGTAGGTAAAATTCGGTTCTTATTAAAAAGAATTTGTGAAAATTATTGGGTAAAGTATTAAAGAATTTTTGTATTATATACTTGTGTGCCTGGCATATAATAAAATCCAGTCTTTGATTTTTAAATTTTTTTACAGAGACTAATATTCATTTGGTATCACCAAGATAAGGGAACTCGTTATTCAGTTACAGATCTCTTTTTACTCAAATTTGTTAAATTGTTTAAGATAGCCTTGATCTTATAAACTAACAGGTGTTGAATAATTGACGTAACATTGCAAAAATGTATTTGTAAATATTTAAGCAACAATTAGCATTAAATTATTATCTAGTGAAGGCCTTTTAATTTTTAAAAACGTCTGTCCTATGGTTTTGTTAGATTTTAGTTAAATTTACAAAAAGGTCTTAAATATTATTGTTGCTACGGTTTTTCATAGTTTTATTAGTTATTCTTTGAATTAGTATCTTTTCCCGAAGTTTTACTATTGTCCTTTATGGGTTTAACTTCAGGCTAGTTAAATAATTGACACAGGCAAGTTTAGCCACATTGATTTTACTAACAGTTATTAACAAAAATCTCTTAATTATTTCTCTCCTACAGCCAGTTTGCGCGCCTTTAATCAAATTTCCTGCACCTGTACAGTTTTAGTACGTATGTTTTTGTGTGATTAGTCACAATGGTTGATCACCGTATGCATAGCATTATATCTTATTATTCTATTATTTACTAGCTGAGCCTACATTTTTAGATATTTTTTTTCATTCATTATTTTGGTATTTAATATGATGGACTAAAAATATTTGACGTGTTTGAGATTTTTGATATTGAAGCATTCTGGTTTTCCATTTTGTTTTTTTTTTACGTGTATTTACATTGTCATTTTTGAAGTACTTGTTTGGCGAGAAGTGGAAGTCCAAAATAAAGCTCATAGCATCCTCTTTACAACTGACTTTGATGTCTGTTAAATGTTCGAATATTGGGACATCATGGGGCTGAACTATTTCATAGAGCAAGTTCACATTCCTGAAAATGGTTAACCAAAAGTCTGGAATGCCTTTAACATCGTTATCAATCTTATTGTTTCGATCTTCGATCTTGACTTTTTCTTTAATTGCCTGTGGCAGAGAAATATCATCGTCTGATGGCCATTGAGATTCATCATCAATGTGTTCGTACACCCCGTCAACGATTGTGTTCCTTTTTTCGTACAACGGAAGGCACAATTTGTGATATTTACATTCTAGTTCGTCAACTTCCTTGATGAAGTCCGCTTCGATATTGGTAGCTTGCAGTTGAAGTTTCTTCAGTGACTTTATTCTTCTCTTAACCGGAGCTGGAAACAGAGCCAACATCTCGGCATTTTTATGATTTTTGCATTTTTTGCATTTTTAACATTTTTGACTTATGATATTTTTAAAATTTTGGATATTTAAAAAAATTTACGTTTTTTAAATTTCTCACTTTTGAAGTTCTTAACATCTTTGACGTTTTTTTATGTTTTTGACATTTCTGACATTTTTGATATTTGTGACATTTATGACATTATTAACATTTTTACATCTTTGATGTTTTTGACTTTATCAACATTTTTGAGATTCTCATTCAATGAAAAAAAATCCACTTGTCACTTATTGGGTACGTGATCTACACTACAAGTGAGCAAATTTAGTTCTAGTCATTTCAGACCGTTCATATCTACATCATCTTAGGTATTATCTGTTTTTTGAGCTGTGCAACCCTGTTGCTTTAGCACCATCAGTAGCTGCTAATTACCATGCAAAGGAAAATTGATTTTCTCGAATTGCTCTTGGAATTAAATATCGACCTCGTGATGGAAATTTTCAGTTACCTCCATCGGAGACGTCCCCATTGGAATATGGGCAAGCCTGCCGAATCAGCTTTACAGCTGAATCCGTGGTTAATGGGGAAATACGGTGAAATAAAAACTGATCCTATTTCCAGGATGGGGGTTGAGTTGATGTGATATAAAAAGTTTCTTCAGTAAAAAGGCACGGATGGAACTAACGGACAAAGACACATGCCACGAAAAATAATTCTGTATTTCGATACACTCATTTTATCAGAAATGAGAGGAAAATTGGCGAAAATTATACAAAACCTAACCAAACACCAATTGAAAATAGTAACCCTTACAGCAACCAAGTGGTGGATGATGTACACGCAAACAGAGTAGTATATGTATTTATTTGAAAAGAACGAAAGAAACCTATTACAAATTGGTAATCAAGTAACGAAAACCTTAATAGGGTTAATTTAAATTTACATCAACACAAAGTATCAATATTCGTCGTCTACACGGTCTCAGATGATGCTACAAGAACATACAACCATGAAATATGAAATATTAAAAATTTGATATTCAGTGAAGATTATAATATTTGGAGATCAAGGCAATAGAACGGGTTCTTTTGGTAATATTCTGGTGAAAAAATAACAAACGATTATGGGGAACTACTTAAAGGGAAATGCGTCCAAGAAAATTTAAAAACCACAAATTAATATTACAAACATAAAAATATTCATAAATTCAATAACTGATTAACTCGTCGTGGAAGAACAATTGCTACTGAAGATCGGTGATGTTCAAATACTTAGAGGTCTCTGCAGTGTGTTAGACGACCATTTGTTCGAAGCGAATGTTTGTTCTCAAATACTCGAGTAACTAGAAGCGAAAGAACCTGAAGAGGGCAGATGTGACTCTGCCGAAACGTCGTCATTTTACCATCGATCCCGGCAGGGATCAGTTATCAACTACGCGGATGAATTCCCGGAAACCATCTAATACATATATATATATATATATATATATATAGAAAAGGCAACTAGTAACAATGATGAATGGAAAATATACAAAATTTTATTAACGGAATACAGACGGGAATATCAGAAAATAACCCAGAAACACCTACTCAAATAGCTGAAGAGAAAATTTAAATACATAGAGAGGATGTAGAGAAAGCTATAAAAGACTTTAAAAATGGATAATCTCCAAGACCAGGAGGAATAGATGCTGTACTTCTAAATAATGTGATAACTATTATATCCACAAATTATACCTCGGGATTCATCAAACTAACTTTTAATACAAACGAAGTACATCTCTTAACAAAACAGTAATAATATCTAACAAAAACAATGTAGTTATGAGAACGTAAACAAAACATAATCCCTACAATGATACAGGGGGCATAAAAGCGCTAAATTTGATTTATCTGCTAAAACATGCCCCTCTCAAATTCTGCGCTTTTATTGTCAGTCCCATCACTGACTGTTATCAGAAGGCTCTAGTACTTGGTATATATCTCAACTTGCCAATTTCTTCATCAATTGAAGAATAAAATCGTGTCTTGTAGAAATGAGAAATGTGTTTTTCTTCAGCTTTTCTTCGGTATCGATCGCCATTTGGTACCTTCGTTCAAGCGTTTCATCGGATTTGAATTTATTTCTATGAACAAATTTGCATGTAATAACAGCTCTGTCGTTTAGAACGATCGACTGTTTTCCATTTATTGTTCTTAATTAATCCTCGGACTTCTCCGTGATAGCTTTCATCTATGCAGCTGGTTCGTCTTTCAACATAATGTTTACAAAATTTGGGTGGTTTTTCAATTACATCTACTTCATATTCTGCAGCATCAACAAATGTTTTTTCAGTGATAGCTTTCATCCATTCAGCTGCTTCGTCTCCAGCCTCTGCTTTGTTCAACGTAATATTTACAAAATTTGCTTCTTCAATTATATCATGTTCATTTTCTGCAGCATCAAGAAGTGATTCTTCATCCATCCTTTCTCCTTGTATTTCAGTGATGTCGGAACTCACATATTCCTCTTGACCTACATTAATATTTGCTAACTGTCCAGTATTATATTTTTTTCTCTCTTCCTCGTTTACCTAATCCCTCTAAGAATAGTGTCATTGGTCCTCAATGTAAAGTTGACTTTGGCTGTTGATTTCAGTACATACTCTTCATTTTCTTCTTGAATTTTAACTGTTATGTGAAAACATTTTATATAGTCTTCATTACCGTCAAAGGTTTTATTTTCATTTTCTTCATTTGAAAATTGATTTTCTAGGGTCTATACATTTTTATTGAGAAAAACTTTCTGTTTAGATAGAATCCATAAGCGATATCCTTTTGATTCTTTAGAGTAACCTACCAGGATACCTTCTTGTGAACGAGGATCAAGCTTTCACTTTCCAAAACAAATGTTTTTGCATCAAATATTTTTAAGTTGCTTCAATTAGACACTTCCTTTTTCAAAGCTTCAAATGGAGAATGACAACCTAGACTAGATTATTACTCAAATAGTTTGGAAGTAGCAACTGCCTTCGGCTCAAAATCCATGACTTAATTTAGACTGTATCATAAGGATGTTTTCTGAATGATACTTGTGGCATATTTTTCAATGTCTAAGTACTTCTTGGGAAATAACACCACAGTTTAATGAAAATTGCTGTATATTCCAAACGTTTCGGGGTCTAGATCAGATCCCGTTGTCAATGGTTAAGAAACTACGGATTAAAAAGGCACAATTCTAAGATGTAAATTAAAATATTTGACAATGTGTATTATTTGATTTTTGACGTAACTAAGAGAATTTTATTTGTAATATACAGGGTAGCACAGAAATTTCTAAAGATCATATAATCATAAAGTTCCTTTCCATAAAATTCTGGAGATCTTCAGAATTTAATGTGGCGCTCCTAGGTGCGACTTTGTTCTAAGATAGTGCATTCACCAAAAATGCTGCCAAAGAACTTTGTTGATTGAGTGATCCCATTAAAATCATAAGGGAAAACCTAGGAAAAACCTTATGAACTATCCCGATATTGGGTTGATCACAAGGACATGACCAATAGCAATTTATTCCTTAATCATCGGCAACCAGGAACGACTGAATTCTAAGGAGGTAGTAGCGATACAATCGTTTTCATTTAACAAAATTAAAGCAGACTCTTTTCGTTTTCTTTTGGTGTTGTGTTCTTCTTTGTGTAATATAACTGAATTTTGAAACTGTATTTTATGACCACGGTCCCAAGCATGTTCACAAATTATGGATTTTTCAAATTGTCATTTTTTTATGTAATTTTTGTGTTCGTTTATTGGAACATTCAGAGGTCTAGAGGTTTCTCCAATATAGAATTTATTACATTCACACGGGATTTTATATATGCATTTTTTGTATTTTTAGTTTTGTTATTTGGTTTGGTTTTGGATATAATTGATTTTAGTGTATTTCTTGTCTTAAATGATGTTTTGATATTATATCTGTTTCCCACTCTTTTTAGTCTTTCTGATAGACCCTGTATGTATGGTATAGTTATTGTATTAATGTGATTATCTTGGGAGTCAGTGTTGCTTGGTGAAGTTTGATGTTGGTTGTTAGGGATTGTTTGGTATTCCATTTTGCTTAACTCGTTATTAATGAATTATTTGGCCAATGATTGGCAGAAAGTACATTTTTTATAAACGTTTTTTCTTCATTGAATTTATTGATATTAGAACAGTTGGTTTTTGCTCTGTCATATAGAGATTTAATGATACCTCTTTCTATTGAAATTTGGATGATTAGAGTTAAAGTTGAGATACCTGTTAGTTGTGTTTTGGTTATTAAAATGTCTAAGAATGGTAATTTGTTATTCTGTTCAAGCTCTAGTGTAAACTGAATAGTTGGTTCTGTGTTGTTTATGTCGTTAAGTAATGCATGTAAATCCTCAAGATTATGTTCCCAAATAACGAATATGTCATCAACATAACGCCACCAAACCGAAGGTTTAATCTGTTTTGAGAAAATTGTTTGTTCTTCAAATTTTTCCATAAAAATGTTGCTTAAAGCGGGAGACAAACAGGAACCCATTACCATGCCAAAATCACATTAATACAATAACTATACCATACATACAGGGTCTATCAGAAAGACTAAAAAGAGTGGGAAACAGATATAATATCAAAATATCATTTAAGACAAGAAAAACACTAAAATCAATTATATCCAAAACCAAACCAAATAACAAAACTAAAAATACAAAAAATTGCATTTATAAAATTCCGTGTGAATGTAATAAATTCTATATTGGAGAAACCTCTAGACCTCTGAATGTTCGAATAAACGAACATAAAAATTACATAAAAAAACGACAATTTGAAAAATCCATAATTTGTGAACATGCTTGGGACCTTGGTCATAAAATACAGTTTCAAAATTCAGTTATATTACACAAAGAAGAACACAACACCAAAAGAAAACTAAAAGAGTCTGCTTTAATTTTGTTAAATGAAAACGATTGTATCGCTACTACCTCCTTAGAATTCAGTCGTTCCTGGTTGCCGATATTTAAGGAATAAATTGCTAATGGTCATGTCATTGTGAACAACCCAATATCGGAACAGTTCATAAGGTTTTTTCTAGGTTTTCTCTTATGATTTTAATGGAATCATTGAATCAACAAAGTTCTTTGGTAGCATTTTTGGCGAATGCACTATCTTATAACAAAGTCGCACCTAGGAGCGCCACATAAAATTCTGAAGATCTCCTTTTCAAATTCTTCCAATTTGAAAGGAACTTTATGATTATATGATCTTTAGAAATTTCTGTGCTACCCTGTATATTACAAATAAAATTCTCTTAGTTACGTCAAAAATCAAATAACACACATTGTCAAATATTTTAATTTACATCTTAGAATTGTGCCTTTTTAATCCGTAGTTTCTTAACCATTGACAACGGGGTCGGATCTAGACCCCGAAACGTTTGGAATATACAGCAATTTTTTTTTAAACTGTGGTGTTATTTCCCAAGAAGCACTTAGACATTGTATCATGAGGCCTTGTGCCATTTCAATCAATGTTCTGTTTTTCCCTTCTGCCATTCCATTTGTTGTGACGTATGAGTTACAGTTAAACATCTCCAAATTTCATTCTTTTTCAGAAATTCATCAAACTCTTTACTACAAAATTCTTTTCCATTATCTGACAATAAACATTTCATTCTACAACCATTTTAAGTTTCAACATGCACTTTATATTCCTTGAAAACTTGAAGAACATCAATTTTGTTTTTTAATAAATCGAACGTGAAATCATCGGGTGCTATCGTCAGTAAATATAACAAAATATCGAGCCCGTCCCATTGATTCTATTCTTAACGGTCCCCAGATTTCAGCATTTATTAATTCTAATTTTTTATACATATTTCGGATTACTTAGGAAACGGTAAATATCACATGAACACATCTTTAATTATCTTAATTCCTATAGGTAATCCTTTTCTCGAAATTACTTCTTTGTTCAAGTGACCAAGACGATAATGCCATAACTTCAAGCTTGCTGAATTATCATTTGCTCTATTTGCCTTTTCTGAAGTAACTTAAACATAATTTAGGTTATCTACCCTTTGTGCTATCAATTTCCATAATCGGTTATCCACGCAACAGACAATAGATTACCTAGTTCTCAATTTTTTTGCGAATAATTTATCATTGAATTTTATAAGCCTGTTTACTTTCGCACCCGTCGTGCTTGAGCAGTTTCTTTAGCTGCAATTTGTGAATCACTGGCTAACAAGACATTTCCATTTATTGATGTCATATTGAGAAATGACGCTTCATTATTACACAGGTGAAACGTACATCCACTGTCGAGACACCATTGATCATGGCTTAATATTTGTTTCGTATATAGAGCTTCTTCCATGATTTTCTCAGTTACTTGACATACATCTTTAACTTGAGACCCGACTTTTGACAAATATTCTTGCCCACTGGTACTTAATTTGTTTGAATAATCAACTGTTTTCTGCCCCTTTTGGTTATATTTAAAACAATTTTAATTAAATGGTTTGTTAAAACTAACGCTGTATCTACGTTGAACGACATTGATATTGACTTCCTTGATATGGTTTGAAATACTTCCAATTATGTTTAACCAACATAACTTCAGAATCATCTGCATCTCGTTAATTTTTAGCATCATACTATTAAAGATTTCTTTTCTGAGTATATTCGGCTGTGCCAATTCATTTTCAGACTCCATTGCACACCTGAACATTTCAAAGCTTGGTGGCAACGCGTTAAGAACTAATGTCGATTGTAAGTCGTTGTGCATCTCAACCTCCATAGCTGAAACTTTGCTATTATATCAAAAAACTCCATTTATTCTAAGAAGTTACACGCTTTAACAAACTTGCTTTATTTACCGGTCCTGTAGAATAAAATTCTGATTTCAATTTATCCCAGATTTGGTTCGAAGTCTTCAAACTTTTGACCATTCGTAATAAACTCGGATTTATTGCGATTATTAGATCTGATTTTCATTAGCATCTTCCTCCTCCAATTTTTCACAATATTGAACCGATATTGGATCACTTTCCACTATATAACAGCTTCGATTTGCATAACCCAAGAATCATAATTCTCTTTTGTAAATACCTCTTACAAATCATACTCGATGACAAAGACATCTCAAACTTTTATTAAACTTTGTTAATCTTCACGAAGTACTTTCTCTGTTATTTTTACTCAACATTCATGCGGTCTTTGTCCATAACCTGATAACTATTATATCCACAAATTATATCTTGGGATTCATGAAACTAAATTTTAATACACACAAATTACATCTCTTGACAAATCAGTAATAATATCAAACAAAAACAATGCAGTTATAACATAAATAAAACATAATCCATACAATGATACAGGGGCGCTGAATTTGATTTATCTGCTGAACACAATGGAACCACTAAACTCTATGAAAACCTTGCAAGAATTTTCACACGATGTGTGAGAAGTAATCTCAGATGAATGAAAAAAGCCTATATAGTATCAATTTACAAGAAAGGAAATAAACGTCAATATAACTATTGAGGACTTTGACTAGCTCAATTAGTAGAAATAAATTTAAAGGGGAATATCATAGTTATGAAGACTATGAGTGGATTCAGATCAGAAAGGCCATACGTTGACAATGTATATAAAACAATTTATTCAAAAATGGTCAGCAACAAATACATCAACACATCTAATATTCTGTGCCGATTGTTGAACTTTCGGAAGTATTACAACATAAGACATAAGACAAGTCTGACACTCACACCAACACCTAACCAATCACCGCACAGCCCTTTTATCCCGTGACATCCCCTTCCAATTGACCGATAACTATAAATAAAGGAAGTAGAGCAGATTCACATTAAGTTCAGTAACCTAGTGACTCTTCGAGAGTAGGCAGATTGAGGCTCCGAGTTCGATCTAGACTCTGAAACTCTTTTTCACTTTCTGTCTCTTGATAATGGCTCCAAAGCAGGAGCCGAAACGTCTAGTATTTATTAAATTCAGACGCGGGGCTCACTCGGAACCTAGCCTAGTTCATATATATATATATATATATATATATATATATATATATATATATATATATATATATATATATATATCATATCGTCGTATGACTCTCGGAGAGTCTAGTCGCATCGGTTGCAGTTCGAACGGTCAAAAATAATAAAACCTGACCCGAAAGGGTCTGTCTTACAACATCTGTGCAACAAGTGAGCACACTTCTTGTATTTTAGAAATAAGAATAATGCAAAGAACTGAATTTATATCATGAAAGAGGACGAGGGATTGCCGTTTGAAAAAGTTGTGAACAAAAAATATAAGTGTCCTCCAAAAGAAAACGTAAATTTTGTCGTGTGCCTAATATGCGAAGAAGTGTTTCACTTGGGAGACTTCAAGAAATTAAAAAATATAAAATTCCTTAGTAGTGTTTTAGTAATATGCAGTGATCACAAGAACTTAATTACAAACTTAGAAAATGTCACTCTTAACGACGACGTCCGACAAATCATTGCTGAAATTAAAGAAGCAAATGAAAACAAAAAAGTAATTAACAAATCCCAGAAGGATAATGAACAAAAATTAGCCACAAAAATAATAATAAATAATACCCCTGTTTTGACAACTGGGAGAAATGAAGAGTCTAATATAGAAGCAATTATTACGGAAAACATTCTCTTGAGGCAATTAAATGAGGAGGTAAGGGAAACAAATGAATTACTCAAAAATACAATAGAACTGATGAAAATTAATAAGCCTACATATTTAGAAATTACAACAAAAAAAATTTCAGATAAAACTAAAATTCAAGACATTAGGATAACAGATAAAAATAATCACACAAATAGTGATAGCTCAATCAAGAAAATCTACCCCAGTGTCGTAGATGCACTACAAAAAGATATAAAAATCCCGATCAAACGTGTAATAAGTACAAAAAAAAAGTGGCACCATAGTGCAGTATTTAAACGGGAATGACGTGGTGGGTACAAGCCAGTCACTACAAAATAGGCTTGGTTCTGATTATCTGGTTAGTATTCAAAAACCAAATAATCCCAAGTTAAAAATCATTGGCATTACAATTTGTACCAATTGTGCAGGATTTAACCATAGTAAAAAAGTGCGTAAAAACAAACCAAAATGTGTATATTGTGGTGGTAAAAATTGTAGCTTAAAGGACAAGCATCATTGTGCAAACTGCATGTACACCAATGGGAAATATGGCACAAATCATAAAACTAATCATATGGCTTCAGATACTAGGTCATGTGTATTACTACAAAAAAAGATTAATATATTTATTTCCAATACGGATTATCCAGATAATCCAGTTATACCTAATTATCTGGGTCCGATTACTCCACACAGTATGTACTCTCCCAGTAAATCAACTCAAATTAGTAACATTCTTGGTGATAGTAATGCATCCAAAACAAGTATAATAAAGGAAAAAACTCCAGATGTTCAGGCAGATCACCCAAAAACTTCAATCAACACTAGGCAAAAAATAAGCAGGACTCTAAGGTAAATGGATAAGGAATTTGAATTTAGTGATTTTATACAAACTGAATTTGTTAAACCAGAAAAAAATTCTGATAACCTGGATACTTTCAACAGACTTCTAAATAGTAATCGAGATTTAATTATGTGCGTAAATGTACGAAGTTTAAATGCTAATCTACCTAAATTATTAGTCTTAATTGAAAGTCTTGAGGTCAAGCCTTATATAATAGTATGTACCGAAACATGGAATCTTGACCATTATAAGTATTTTAATAGAACATAACTGAAAATACGCAAAGTATTAAAATAGGTAGATTAAATTTACTTAACTCTACTATAAAAATGATTTACCAAAAGATGAATTCATAACAGAATTAAAGGCTTTTATGATTATGAAAAAAAGAACGAAGAACCATTTAATAATTGGTGATTTTAATATTGATTTAATTAAAACTGAGAACTTCAGCTATGAGCATTTAAATAATTGTTTAGAGAATGGTTTCATGCCGGCTTTTCACACAATTACCAGACTATCTGATTTAAATAGTTCAACGGGTACATGTATTGATAATATATTCATCAAAACGAACACTATAGAAGCTAAAGCTATTAAACTATCAAATTTGTTCAATGACCACTATCCTCTTTTTGTTTCAATTAATAAATGTATAAACAAAGAGATTACTAAAATTGTCAAACCAATAAATTATAAGAAATTAGTAGAAATAGCTAGAAAAGTACATTGGAACTCGATATTATCATTACAAGATCCGAATGGAGCCACTGATTCACTTATTAAACTAATATCTGACAGTATAAAGCTAGCTAAGGTAAATATTAAAAAACAATCAAAATCTATTCCACGTAGTCCTTGGATAACGAAAGGCATTATAACATCTTGTAATAAAAAAGAATCCCTCTATGCATTATGGAAAATGGAGCCATACAATATATAGCTAAAGATTGAGTACATAACTTATGCCAAGACTCTTGACAAGGTAATAAAGCAAGCCAAAAACATGTATGATAAACAGCAAATTGACTTTAATATTAATAATTCCAAACATCATTGGGCATTCATAAATGCCAAACTTGGCCGAAATGCAAAGAAAAGTGATAAAATTAAATACCTTCACGATGACAATAAAATTAAACTGCAGGATCCTACTGAAATATCTAATTGCCTGAATAAATATTTTTTAATAATATTGGTTATGAAATCAGCAATAAAATTACTCAGCCGAATAATCTTAAACTAAAACTCCCACCTTGCAACCCTATACTATATTTCTAACACCAACAAATGAATTAGAAATATTAGACATTATTAAAAATATGAAAATTAAGAGTAGTGGTGTCGATGAAATTAACACCAGAACTGTATTCGCATTAACCAATTTTATTGCAGAACCTCTCGCACATATAATTAATTTGTGTATAGAAAGATCCATTTTTTTCAAAAATTTGAAATCTGTTATTGTTGAAACGGCATTGAGTGTTTAAAATAAAGGTTTGGTGTTAGGGTGCAAAACTGTGTTTTTACATTTGTGACACACCAAAGGTTCCACAGCTTTTCCATTACATTACTCTGAAAGAAAAATTCCTGAACTCAATTAGTATTACTAGGAACAAGAGCATTCTGTTCCCACATAGATCAAACACAGTCAGTAAGAAACGCAGTTTTATAAGGGCAATAAATGTATACAACAGTCTTCCAAATGAACTAAAAGAGTTAAGTAATGTAAGTGGAATAAAAAATAAGTTAAAAAAGTGGATAATTAATAAAGATAATAACTGAATCAGATAGGCAATTGATAAATGAGTCACCATTGTTATTGAAACATCCTGAAAAATTATGTTTTATTTATTTATTTTTTCTTTTATGTTCTTTTCTATTTTATGTATTCTTAGATATTTTCCTTTGTTAAGTATATATTTTCCATAGGATAGGTTTATATATTATTAGTTTTAGGTATTATGCCAAGACCAAGAACAGGTAACTCCGATTACCTCTATGGAGATTATGTAATAATGTCCTGATATTATTGTGTATATCTATTGGTTAATAAATAAATAAATAAATATTTATATATATTTTATATTACGATTTTCAAAATTCACTTTTTAAAAACAATTTATTTAATTAAACACAAAAATAATAATAACAACTTTCAACTATAAGAATATAAGTCAACTAATCATCTAACGACTGAAGGTCCTACACTAGTATTTATAACATTACAAAATGATGAGTCGACACGCGTGTTAAACAAAGACAATTTAAGCGTGTCGTTTCAAAATGGATGGTCATCAGTTTTTATGTGAACTGAAAAATAAGAAGTGTACAGTTTTGATTACCAAGTATAAATGAAAAAAAAGTCGAACGTGATAAAAATGACTAACAAGTATCATATTACAATGTGGGAATAATGACAGTATTTGACCTTATAATTAGAAGTAAATTTAATATAAAGTCTGTTTAAATACTTATATAACAACTCCATTTATCATGAAAAAGTTGATGCTGTGCTTCAACTTTTCAAACCATTTTTGTGAGTTCTGTATCTTCGATGGGTTCCTGGAGTCGATACTTGGACGTCGTCTGGGAAGGAATCTGAAGTTTCTGACTTGACTACATGGCATTGGTGAAGGTGACGGTGGATCGTCGCCGTTTGTTGTTATGGCCAACAATCTGGATTGTCTTCTTGGTTTGCATTTATAGAAAATGTAGATAAGGATTAGTAAAACGATTAATGTAATTGATACAATTGTGAACCATGGCATGTGTTTTTTAATAAACGGTTGGTTTATTAAATTGTCTCGCTCTTCTGAATATTGGTTCAACTTATGTTGAGCTATGTTGAGGTCGTCTGCATCGATCTTGTTTAGTCTGAGTGGCTTTAGATCTGGGACATAGTTTTTCGGTGGTATAGATTTGCAGCAGTTGTACGGTATTTGAATTGGATGGCTCTTGTAGGTAATATTTTGGAAATTGTCGATCAGCTTGCTTGAATGAATTCGACTGTTGCCAATGAATGCATTACAATCGGCCTGCAAACTTAGGACTGAGTTTGTTGTAATTGTTAGTGTTACAACGCTGTTTCCACTGCACTTTATGGTGATAGGTAAAAGGTCAGAAACAGTAATTAGCCAAAAGTTTGAGCTAATCTTGTATACATTGTAGTCCTTGGCGTAGAATATGGAAGTCTGACAAACCTTTGGAAGGAAGGTGGACTGCTTCAACAGCTGGGCCTCACAAGTTGAATCGCTATCTATAGGATACGGGAGAACGTCTGAACATATCCATTGAACTTGGCTTAAGGACTTGCAGTTGTCCAAGTTCCGAAATGTAGTATACTATAGTGAATCATCGTTTTTCGCAATATATTTGGTTGTGGTTGGTAAAATGTGATGAAACCCTGTTCGGTCGTCAAGTATCGGAATTGGATATAAACGAAAAAGGGTAAAAGTTTCGGGGTTTACTAAGGGGATTCTTAATACAAAAATTATTTTCGTGTCTAATTGAAATGCTTCCAATTCGATGATGTCGATATATTGTGCAATATTATGGGCATTAATAGATAAGGGCAAATTGTTTTTGTGCAAAGAGTGAGAGATTATTTGAAGTGAGTCGACCAAATCTGCCGGTGTAATGATTGAACTATGTAACATTTTAATGCGAGCGAAAGATATTGCCGATAATACATCATTAAGGGCATCTTGAATAAAGACATAGCTTTCCATTAATGATTCACATAAATCTAGAGTTTTGACAAGTG
Source organism: Octodonta nipae (assembly GCA_034190945.1). Lineage (NCBI taxonomy): Eukaryota > Metazoa > Arthropoda > Insecta > Coleoptera > Chrysomelidae > Octodonta > Octodonta nipae. The sequence goes on along the minus strand of CM067218.1, from coordinate 98,145,283 downwards.
TCTCAAAGAACTGAAGCTCGTCTGAAATAAAAGCAATGGCTTGCCTGATTTCATTAATATTCTTATTAAAGGTTTCTTCGTCTATTTGTAGTTTGCGAACCGTTGAATTAAAATTTTTGATTACGGAAGTCATAATAGAGATTTGGTTCTTCAGTAGATTTTCGATTTGTTGTTCGTCATGAGTAATCTTGTTGATACAATCATTAAAATATTGACCATCGTTTGCATCCAGAGTGCCAGTTATTGATTTCCAAATTGTTCCTAATCCATTAATAAGTCCGCGTTTCTGTCGGTTTAATTGAATTTTCGTGTCCGCAAATATTTCTTGATATTTCAAGTTTACTGTGTCTGACATTTGTTTGAGAAGGCTGACGTGTGTTTGTACTTGTCGTTTGAATGAACTAAGTAGAGTAGTTAAGTTTGAATGGATAGTGTCAACTAAAGTGTTTAGTATTTTGTCATTATTGGAAATTGCGTCACCAAATGGGTGGAGATCTTTATAGACAAGCAATGTCCACTTGTCATTCGAAATTTTGATGCTTCCTTCTTCATGAAAGAAGAGTCCTACGGTGTTGTTTATAGGTGTTATCGTATATTGAGATGTTGCGATTGTGAAGAGTCCGAGGAGTCTGAAAAGAAGTAATTTTCACTCAAAATACGGTTTCAATCTGTCAAAATTTGCTTTTGTAGGTTGATTTGTCTCGGGATTTAGTAAGACTGCAGAATTTTAAAAGAGTTCAGTTATTTGGAAAGGACCATTAAATTAATTTTGTGATTTACTAGAAATTTGCGATTCTTTCAAATATACTTTATCGCCTATGTTATAATTTGGTCGAATCGAATTTTTGCTTTTTCTTTTTGTTGTTCAGTTTTTGAACGCGCTAGTTTGTAAAAGTACTCCATGCGATTGTTGAGATCTCTTACGTATTTGGAAATGAGGTTCTGTTGGTTATAAAGCGTTTCCGGGGGTCTACTAGACGTGTGGCCAAAAATAAGCTCGTAGGGTATAAATCCAATTATCACTGGTTCCGTCACATAGCGACAAGAAGAAGAACACTAGTAATGGTACAACATCGACCATTACAACTAGAGCTGGCAGCAAGACACTATCCAGCCAGGTCCTCCAAAAGGCGAATAGTGGAGTTGACGTCCAACAAAGGGCAATAAATGAGAGTGGCGCTCCAAACAAATTAGGAGCTAAGATCGATGAGCTCTTGAAGTTCATTGGGCCTAGGCACAATGTACATCATGAGATCAAGAAACTGGCACACACCATTAAGTCAGAATATGACAGATATCAGACGTCAACGACGCGGCCACCCCCTGTAGCGAAACCTGCTACAACACAGACATCGCCAGTAAAGGTGTCAAACACTCAGACACAAGGTGGACAGCAAAAGGAGGTCCCAAAAACGGCTGCCTCAAAAGCAGCTAACTCAAAACCGGCTGCATCAACACCGGCGGCCCCAAAGCAGGCGGCTTCAATAAAAGTAGCCTCTGTAGCAAGGACCTCGCCACCGAAGGTCTCGCCTTCAGTAGCCTCATCAAGTAAGGCACCACCACTTAAAACGCTTAAACCGGTGCTAGCTACCAAGCTAAAGCCCGGTAAGGAAGGTCGCCAGAACATCGGGCAAACTACCCAGGGAACAACAAGTAGGGTGGTCAATTCGGAAGCGGAGAGAAACAATGGATTAAAATCCAAGTTTAAACCGCAGACCAAAAACCAACCTGCAAACCAGTCGACTGACTGGCAAGTGGTAAAGAGGAAAAAGGCCCCGAGGACCAATAAGCAAAAACCAGCGCCACATTGTACGCTGCTTATAAAGAAAGGCGAGAAGAGCTCCCATGCAGATATCTTGCGAGGTATCAAGAATGATCCCACCTTGCAGGATATAGGCAAAAAAGTCAATAAGATCCGACGAACAGCTAAGGGAGATCTACTTTTGTTATTCGCCAAGGCAGACGCTCAGGAGATGGAGCGCTATTGTAACGCCATCAAGAATAAGCTCCCAAGCGGGGCCACTGTACAATCTCGAATACCGCAAATCGAGATTGAAATTAAAGACTTGGACGAGATCATTACCAAGGAAGACGTAGTAAACCTGCTCAAAGATAATATCGACGGCCTGGCAGAGATCACTGAGGAGGCAGTGAAATCACTTCGACGGGCATATAGATCAACACAAACGGCAGTTGTTTGTCTCCCAGAGGTCCAGGCCAAGAAAGCCATCGCACTTGGAAAGCTGAAACTTGCGTGGGGCACAGTACGTGTTCGCGAGAGGATCAGCCTTCGACGGTGCTTCAAATGCTGGCACTTTGGGCACAACGCCCAGGCGTGCAGAGGCAAGACTGACCGAAGCAGTTGTTGTCACAGATGCGGAGACGCTGGTCACAATGCCTCGGCTTGTCAACAACCTGCCAAGTGCTTACTCTGCAAAGAAAAAGATAGTAGGTCAGACTGCCGGCACGTTGCGGGTAGTTGGAAATGTCCGATCTACCAACAGGCGATGAGAGCAGCACAAGCCCGTAAATGAAAGTACTGCAACTCAACCTCAACCATTGCGAAGCAGCCCAAGACCTACTGGTACAGCGGGTGCGGGAATTGGATTGCGACGTAGCCATAATCTGCGAGCAGTACAAAAACTTCGACACCCTGTCCTGGGTAAATGACACAACGGACAGAGCAGCGATATGGGCTTGCGGTAAACTTCCGTTCCAACAACTCCCAAATACCCCCGAACCATGGCTTGTGAGAGCCAAAGTGGGAGGGGTTCACTTCTATAGCTGCTATGCACCTCCTAGTGCACAGCTCGAGGAGTTCGAGTTATTCTTGGACACCTTGGCGGAGGATGTACGGAAGCGTGAATCGGTCGCCATCGCAGGAGATTTCAACGCCTGGGCAATTGACTGGGGATGCCGGGAAACGAGCGTGAGAGGACGAGCTCTCCTTGAGACCATGTCTTCGCTCAACCTGGTACTCCTCAACACAGGAGACGTAAGCACATATCGCAAAGGCACAGCCAGCTCCATTATCGATGTGACATTCGTTAGCAGCAACCTAATTAAAGGGGGCTGTGAGTGGCGGGTCGATGAGGAGTTTACTAATAGCGACCACCAAGCTATTATATGGGAAATCAACACCACTCCCAAACGAAGATTGTGTGTCAGTCGTGCGAGGTCACAGCCAGTCAGTTGGAACAAAAATGCTTTCGATGCTGATTCATTCGTCTTGGTTATGGAGCAGGAACCATTGTCAATAGCAACAAGCGCAGAAGCCACTGCCAAAGAGGTAATGACAAGCGTTGTCAAGTCCTGCGATGCTTCCATGCCAAGGAGACGGCAGAACAACAGCCGCCCACCAGTTTACTGGTGGAACGACACGATCTCACAACACCGACGAGAGTGTCTCAAAGCACGAAGGCTGCATCAACGAGCACGGAGACGCGACAGGGTCACAACAGAAGAACTAAGGCTCGACTATGAGATCAAAAGACAACAACTACGAAGAGCCATTCTCTCAAGCAAGAGATCCTACTGGAAGGAGTTGTGTGACGAAGTTAATCAAGATCCATGGGGAAAACCGTATAAAATCGTGATGCATAAAATTAAGGCCCCTCCCATGACATCAACGAACTGCCCCGAATCATTGCACCGCATTGTCACTCACCTGTTTCCTGCGAAGCCTGAGCTACCCGCTTATCCTTCGTGGCAGGTGAGGGACGAAGATATACCATCAGTGACTATGAATGAGCTGATGGGCGCGTGCAACCGGCTCCAAAACGGTAAGGCTCCCGGTCCAGATGGCATACCTAACATCGCGCTAAAATGCGCCATAGCCAATAGGCCTGACATGTTTCTACACATGTATGAGACCTGCCTAAAGCAGGGGGTTTTCCCAACTAAGTGGAAAAAGCAGAGGCTTGTGCTCCTCCCTAAAGGGGAAAGAAACCTCCCGACGAACCGTCATCATATCGTCCCCTCTGTATGTTGGACTCTGCGGGAAAACTCCTTGAAAGGATAATAGCAGATAGGCTGGAGCCCTACGTTGAGCCGAAACTTTCCACCAACCAATTCGGGTTCAGAAAGGGGAGATCAACCATCGATGCCGTGACACTCGTTACCAACATCGCCAGAGAGGCTATCTCGGGAAAGAGATGGAGAAGAGGTGGAAAAAAGTACTGTCTAATAGCCACCCTGGATATCAAGAACGCCTTTAACTCGGCCCGCTGGGACCGCATTTTGGAGGCTCTTGCCAGGATGGAAGTTCCGCAGTACTTGCGCAGAATGGTTTCAGCGTATTTCAAGGACCGCATCTTGTTGTACCAAACTGAAAATGGGCAAGTAGACTATAAGATCACAGGAGGTGTACCTCAGGGCTCTGTTCTTGGCCCCCTCTTATGGAACGTAATGTACAACGACCTGCTCCTGCTCGGTCTGCCTGAGGGCGTCAGGCTAGTGGCATTCGCCGATGATGTGGCATTGATCATAGTGCGCAAGCACATAGAGGAGATACAAACAACCTTCTCATTCGCTATAGCCACAATTCAGCATTGGATGCTCGCAGCGGACTTGAGTTTAGCAGAACAAAAGACCGAAACACTTCTTGTTAGCAGTCGAAAGGCAAGGGAAACCATCACCCTCAAAATAGGCGACACCTACATACAGTCGCAGCCCTTCATCAGCTATTTGGGGGTGCTCCTGGACGCACGGCTCAACTTCAAAGAGCACATAATCGCGGCCAGCAAGAAAGCAGCTGGGGTACAGGGGGCATTATCTAGAATAATGCCGAATGTCGGAGGCCCTAGACAGATAAGAAGACAGCTACTGGCAACAGTAACTACTTCTGTTTTGTTGTACGGGGCACCGGTATGGGAGAAATCGCTCGAGCTACCATCGTACCGCCGGAAAATGAAATCAGTCCAGCGGCTCTCAGCGATTCGAGTGGCATCATCCTACCGCACTGTGTCTTACGAGGCGGTGAGTGTGATTGCCTCTACCCTACCAATCGACATCCTGGCGGCAGAAAGGGGACGGCTTTATCGCAGAAAGTTAGAGAAAGACCAACCGACAGGAAACAGCGATGAAAGAGCCATGAGTCTAGGGCAATGGCAGGAGAGGTGGGACAGCTCTACTAAAGGCCGGTGGACATATCGATTGATACCTAACATCAGTCGTTGGGTCAACCGCCAGCATGGGGAGGTTGGGTTCTACATCACTCAACTCCTGACTGGACATGGATGCTTTCGAGCATACCTGCACAGGTTCAGGAGGGCAAACTCCCCAAACTGCCCACACTGTACGGACGTTATAGAGGACGCAGAACACGTGTTCTTCTCCTGCCCCCGGTTTCAGGATCAACGTGCTGAAGTGGAGAGGATTCTGGAGACTAATATCGTTCCAGAACAAATAGTAGAAGCCATGCTGAAGGGCCCCCAAGCCTGGAACTTGGTATCAGATTACGCGGAGACTATCCTTAAAGAGCTCCGTAATACCTTCGAGGAGTAGGCTTTAGAGGCTTTCAATGTAAGAGCAGTTAACATCTGCAATGAACCACCCTTGCGAAGTAGTATTGACAAAGAGTGCCGCAGGGGACCATGGTTGTAGGAGAAAGAGGTTAGGGTTTTAGCGGGTATACGGTATACTGGTTTCAATGCAACGATTTACTCTTGCTTTGAAGTCATTGCATCGGGAGTCCCGCACGACGGCTAGCACGTGCTAGTTAAGTACGCAATGTATTTCCCCCTTCGGATAAAAAAAAAAAAAAAAAAAAAGGGTATAAATCCATGAGTTTTATTTTTGGTGTTGTTATAAGTAATTATTGCGTATGGCAAAACGTTAAACGGATGTTCGTCTGGGTTTTCGGCTATATTTGCTCTGATCATTTCCGATAATGTTGAGTGGAATCGTTCAAGGGAACCGTTGGATTGTGGGTGACCCACACTTGAGAATGTTTTTATGAAGTTTTATGTTGTAAAGCTCACAGAGGTCTTTCATTAGAACATTATCAAATTCACGGCCGCAGTCGCAATGAATTCGCAACGGGGTGCCGTAATGTTGGAAATAACAGATAAGCGTGTTAACGACGGTTTTTGCTGTTTTATCCTTTATTGGATATGCCTGTGTGAATTTTGTTAGCTCGTCTCTAACAGTCAGAGCGTAATTTCTCGATGGGTATTCAAAAAGGAAGGGGAACTTAAGTTTTTTCGACATGTTTTCACCTTTTGACAAATTTTGCAAGATTTGATGAAATTTTCTACATTTTTTGTTAAACCGGTCCAATTATATTTTTTCTTTATTCGTCTGACCGTTTCGTTGACTCCGCGATGAAGATTATTTTTTCCTTGATGATAGTTTTCTAAAATTTGCGGTAATTCGTCTTCTGAAGGTGTTTTTATAAAGTTTTGACATATTTTCAGTTTAATATCTTTGTCTGCAAAGATATAAGAAAAGGTTTCGAGAATTGGAAGTTGTTTCGGAATCAAATTTATTCTGTGATTTGTAAATGATGAAAAACAGAAATTGAACGACTGTTTCTGGGTCAAATGGCAAGGGGATTATAAAGTATTTACGATTTTTGACTGATTTACTGGCAAAGGTGTTGAGAGAATAGTTTTCAAAGTTAATATCTTCTTCGAAGATATCATCCATGATCCAATCGTGGAGATCAGTTAACTTGTTTTGCCAAAAGAGTGTAATAATTTGTTTATGAGTTTTGTCGAGAAGTTGAGAAATTGTCGTTTCGATTTTCGAGTAGTCAATTAGAGATCTTGTTTTATATAAGTCGACAAATTTGTTAAATTCGTTAGTTAGTAGTTCGTCATTAAGTTCGGGTTCTTCAGATTCTTGTTCACCTTCGTCTTCTGAGTCGGTGTCATTGAAGGCGTGGATTTTTGACTAAAAATTGGCTATTTGGTGGAAGTGATTGATTTTAATTCGCGATAGAGCGTCTGCGTTTTTGTTTATCTTTCCAGGTTTGTGTTCAATCTTATAATTGTACTCTTCGAGTTTTAATCGCCATCTGGCAAGTCTACTGCCTGGATCTTTGATCGAGAAAAGCCACGTAAGCGGGCGGTGATCGGTGATTAAAGTAAACTTACGGCCAAATAAATACGGACGGAAGTGTTTTACTGCCCACACTATGGCAAGCAATTCCCTTTCGATGGTAGAATATCGAGTTTCGGCGGCACATAAAGGACCTTGCGAAAGAACTGCACCAATCGCGACAGCGCTGGCATCCGTGGTGAGAAGAAACGGTTCTTCAAAATTTGGGTAGTTGAGAATGGGGTCTGAAATGAGAGCTTTCTTTAAGTCGTTAAATGATAACTTACAATCAGAATCAAAGAAGAATCTTGCATCTTTTTGGAGAAGTTTTGTAAGTGGTTTTCACATTTTGGCAAAGTTGGGGATGAATCTTCTATAGTATCCGGCCAATCCTAAGAAAGATTTAATGTCTTTTGGATTTTTTGGTTCTGGGAAATTTTGGATACAACTGACTTTTTCGGGGTTCGGTTTTACACCTTGTTGCGTAATTAGATGACCAAGATACGCTACCTCTTTTCTTAAGAATTCACATTTGTAGGGTTGAATCTTAAGATTTGATTTTCGAAGACGTTTGAAGACTTCGGTCAACCGTGAAATGTGTTCGTGAATTGTTGGGGAGTATACAATGATGTCGTCCATGTATACTAGACAACGTTCATTTTGAATTCCAAGGAGGATGTTGTCCATGACACGTTGAAATGTGGACGGGGCGTTTTTTAAACCGAACGGCATACGAACAAACAGAGTAATGGCCGTTTTCGACTGAAAATGCTGTCTTGAGGATATCTTTGGAATCGATCTCTATCTGATGAAAACCGGAGGCGAGATCTAATGTAGAAAAATATTGGCATTTGCCTAGTTGATCTAAAAGATCGGAGATGTTAGGCAATGGATATTTGTCGTCTACTGTGACTTCCTTAAGTTTCCTGTAGTCAATGACGACACGCCATTTTTGTTTGCCTGAGGCGTCTAGCTTTTTGGGAACAACCCAAACTGGGGAAGACCACGGGGAAGTTGAGTGACGAATGATACCTTGGTTAAGCATTTTGCTTACTTGATCTTTAACCTCTTTTTTATGTACCTGAGGGTACCTATAAGATTTAGTAAAGATGGGTCTGGAATTACTAGTCTCGATTGAATGCTTAATTTCGTTGTTAAAGGATAGTGAGTCTCCTTCTAAGTAAAATATGTCCTGGAAATCTAAGCAAAGGTTGGTAATCATGTCTTTTTCTTCGTCGTTTAAATGTTCAGTCCGGAGTTGTTGTCTTATGAGTAAGTTTCTGTCGATATCTGGAGTTTCGTACGAGTCGTTAAAGTTAAAACAGGGTTGTGTTTGTACAAGGGGTTCTATTGTTATGTTTTCAAAGTTAATTGTTTTTGGGATGGCGTTGGCATTGATAACTGAAGTTAGAAATTCCCCGTTATGGTTTACATATACCAAGGAATTGGGTAGTCTGACTTTCTCTTTCTCGATGGTATGTAAAACAGCGTCGGTGTTGGAAAGGTGACAGCGTAGTTTACATATTTTTTCTGTACGAGGTTCTATAGAAATATAGTTTGAGAAATTTTTTGGAGACGATGTGTTGGGGACTGTCGAGGGAGTGATATCTGAAAGGGGCAAGGAGGAGACCTTGTGAAGAGTGATATCTTTGAAATTTGTCTTGAGTTGTTTAGATTTTAGATCGATTACACATTCATAATGTTCTAAAAAATCTAACCCTAAAATGCCATCAAACTCGATGTCAAGGTTACATATGAATATTTTATGGGGGTTACCATGAGTGAATGGTATAAGGGTTGACTGAGAAATGAGGATCTTTTTATCTGTAATTCCCTGAATAATGACATTTTCCGGGAATCGTTCAGATTAATTTCTGACGGTATGCTCTTTAAAGATAGAAATTCCTGCGCCTGTATCTATGAGTAATTTATAGTTTCCAGTCGCATCGTTAATATAGTACAGATTTTTGGAGTTTACAGTAGGGAGAGTAGTTACAGAAATGTCTGTTCCGGAAAGTTTATATTCGGGTTCAGGTCGTCGAGATTGATAGTTTGGATCTGTGTTACAAGGCTGGTCGTTATGTCTAGAGGGTGGTCTAAATTTGGAAGAGATAGAAAATCCTGATAGTTTTGATTCTCTAGGGGATCTAAATCGACAGTTTGATAGTTATCAGCAGTATGATAATTAATATTAATTGCTTCTGGATTGCATGACTGGCTATAATAATCATATTCCCTTTGATCATCAGTGCTATTGTAATCATCATAGGGTTGATTATTAACTGTATAATAATCATCGTCCTGGTTAGGGTAATTCGTATAATTTAAGTGATGTGTTTTATTTGGATTTGTTCGAAAACCGGGATTTCTTTGGATGACCGATTGGCGTGGTTGTTGCGTACTTTGTTGAAACGTTCTTGGCTGGTTAGAGAACTGGTTTGGTCTGAAGGGTGACTGATTTTGCCTAGGTTGTTGATTCTGATTTTGTGAGAAATTATTAGTAAAAGGGTTTGGTCTAAAATTTATATTATTGCCGCTACTATTGTTATAGACTGGTGTCTGGTAGTTGCGAGAGCGACATTCGAACGTGTGATGTCCGAATCTTCCACATGATAGGCACTTATTAATTTGCGGATTAGGCTTTCGAAAGGGTTGGTTAGACTTAGGGGGAATTTGTTTAGGTGTTTTTTGGTTTTCGAAGTAGGACAGTTGTAATTCACGCCTAATTCGTACGTGGGCTTCTAACAGGTCTTTCGGGTTTCCGGCGCGGATGATTTGCCCTAAACGCGGTTCTAAACCGGTCAGAAGAGTGTTCAGCGGCATAGTGTCTATTAGACTCGTTTGGGCTGTCTTCTGATCTGCATTCAAATTCGAGGTTTTCTGAATATTGGCATACATTTTTGCAGTAAGTACTTGCAATCTGTTATAAAATGTTAGAGGCGATTCGTTGGGAAGTTGTCTTAGACGTTGTAAATCTTGTATGAGAGATGTCAAATCTCTAGAATCACCGAAATGAGAGTTTAAAAGTTGTTTAAGTTCCAAATAGGACGCGGGGTTGCGTGATTTAATTATTTGGGCCGCTCTGCCTTTCAGCTTATTTTTAATGTGTATAAGTAAAAGATAGCGTTGGTCGCCCGTTGAAATATTATACGCGCAGTCGCACGCATCAGTAAATGTCCCTAGCGAGATTTGATCGCTCTCAAACTCAGGGACAATGGAAAAGATTTCCGAAAGCCGGTAGGGTTCAGTCTCCGGATCTGCTGAAGTTTGGGGAGATGCCATTATTTCGGTTGATTAAAAATATACGGTAATAAAAATGTTCAAAATTAAAGAAAATATCTAGAATTATCAAAACGTTTACCACGTTTTTGTTTTAAGAATGTAGAAGATTACAAAAATTATGCACAAAGTAAAATAAACCCAAATGGAAAATAGTACAATTCGGTTTAAAATGTTCCGGGATATTGAACGTCCGAACAGTAAAAATAAAATAAAATCAAAATTATATATCGATAAAATAAATTCAAATTGGTAAAACAAATATTTGCGAGATGATTACTTAATTGTTTGTACTTACATTAATCGAAACATCGAAGTTGCCGTGTTCTACGTGTTGTAGTTGGGACGTCTCGAGGTTCTTTTCTTCCTTCAAAGGATTGGAATCCACCGCTACCAGTTAAGCTTTTATTCTAACGCCGGTTCTAGCAGCGTAATGGAATCCTACTGACTGCGCCACTTTTTATATTACGATTTTCAAAATTCACTTTTTAAAAACAATTTATTTAATTAAACACAAAAATAATAATAACAACTTTCAACTATAAGAATGTAAGTCAACTAATCATCTAACGACTGAAGGTCCTACACTATTAGTATTTATAACATTACAAAATGATGAGTCGACACGCGTGTTAAACAAAGACAATTTAAGCGTGTCGTTTCAAAATGGATGGTCATCAGTTTTTATGTGAACTGAAAAATAAGAAGTGTACAGTTTTGGTTACCAAGTATAAATGAAAAAAAAGTCGAACGTGATAAAAATGACTAACAAGTATCATATTACAATGTGGGAATAATGACAGTATTTGACCTTATAATTAGAAGTAAATTTAATATAAAGTCTGTTTAAATACTTATATAACATATATATATATATATATATATATATATATATATATATATATATATATATATATCTAATTATAATGGTAACGGCTGTTAAAATTTAGTATTCAAACGAATTGCGGGTAGCAGCCAAAGATTAATAAGTGTACTCTTTTTTATATGAGAGCTTTCGGAATTCTTTTATTCCTTCGTCAGTCAAATACTGAAAAAGTTACAAATATTGTTGTTATTATAAGTACTATAAATGAAATAAATGGTAACTTACTAAAGTTGAGGTTCACAAAATAAAATTAGCATCTCTAGAGAATTAAAAAATGTAACATTTAGTTTTATGGTTGTAGTTTATGAAAATAGATCCAAATTTGAATTTTTTGATGACAAATATAAATGTGAAACCATAGAAATGTCGGAGGTAATATTATAAGGGATGAGAGTTTTTTTTTTAAGTTTAAGAAATAATAAATAAATAAATTTCAAGACAAGTTCCAAAAGTAAGTAATATATGCAAATATATATCACAAAAACAAAAATGTATGGGTTGATTATTATTTTATATATACACATATATATTAGTATCAGTCATCAATAGTATCAACTGAAGTATTGACAGAAGAGTTTGCTGTTAGTCTATCATTATCCAATTTCAACAGGTTACAATAAATCACATTAAGATCCCGTACATCAGTCCGTCGATTAATGCTGTTATCATAATTATTGATGAAAACCATTTCTAAGAAATTTCGTTTAAAAGTATTACGTTCTAGAGCTAAAATTTTTGTATTTTCAAAATCCGCACTGTGGTGATTATTAAGACAATGTATGGCTAAAGAGCAATTTTCTTTTTGTAGCCTAATATCACTTTTATGTGATGTTATTCTATGTCTTAAATTTCTAGATGTTTGCCCTATGTACGTAGCAGGACAATCATTGCAATTAATTTTATATACTACGTTGGACTTAAGGTCTTTAGGTGTTTTGTCTTTAATTTTATTGAATAAATCACCAACCGTTTTTATGGATTTATATGCAAATCTTATACTACGTTCATTTTTAAAAATGCTTACAATTTTGGGAGTAATATCTTTGATGTATGGAATTGAAACATAATTCAGAGCAAGATCTGTCGAATTGGATTTGTTAATGAGAGAATTATTAGATATTATATTTACGTTATCAAATTGCGATGTGTTAAAAATTAGTTTATTTAAAAGTTTTGAGGGATACGAGTTGTTACGGAAAAGTTGATATAATAATTGCAAATTTTTTTCTTTGTAACAAGGATGACTAATATTACATATTCTTTTCTTCATTCCATTTATTAAGTTGATTTTCGTTTTAAATGGATGATGGGAGTGGAAATTTATAAATCTGCCTGAACTGGTAGGTTTCATGTACCAGTCAAGTTTTATGTTGTTATTGTCGTCTCGTATCACTTTAGTATCTAGAAAAGGAACTCCATGTTGATGATCTTCTTCTTCTATTGTAAATTGTAAAAATGTATTATAATTATTAAATACTCTTAATAGTTCAATGTTACTTCCTAACGGGATACAACAAATGATGTCATCAACATATTTTTTTAAAAAAGGAATATTGAAACTTAATTTGGAGAGGCAACTGTCAATGAGGTCATCCATTACATATTGTGCTATAATTGGCGAAAAACTTGATCCCATTGGTGAACCGAAAATCTGTTTATAATAACCTCCATTGAATGAAAAAACCGTTGAATCAAAAATAAATTGAATGAGTTGAATGAAATTATTTTTATTAATATTAGTATGTAAAGAAATGGTGTTCCAATGTTTATTGATGCTTTGCAATACAAGTTCCAGAGAAATGTTAGTAAATAACGATTTGACATCTAAGCTGACAATAACATAATTCGGAGGTATACTAAAATTGTTATACATATTAGAGAATGTAAATGAATCTTCAGTGTAATATTGGTTCTCCTTGTTATAAGCTTTAGTTAAGATATCAACTAATAAGCTGGCAATGCCCGAATTTGGAGCGTCAATTGAAGAAACAATAGGTCTTAGACAAAGTGTTGGTTTGTGTATTTTAGGTAAGGCGTAATATTTTAAGCATATAGAATTATAAATGGAATATTTCTTTGCTGTTGTATTATCAATTTGTCCGCTATTTTTTAGATTGGTAATAAATTTACATGCTTTTTGTTGGATAGTAGAGGATGGATCTCTATTAATAGTTATGTAATAGTTTTGATCATTTAATAAGTCATTACAAAGATTGATATAAGTATCTTTTTTTATAGCTGTTGTAACATTGCTCTTGTCGGATTTGATTATTAAGATGTTAGGATTTGCTCTTAAAAAATGCTTGGTTATTTCAAACATATGATTAAAGTGATTATAGCGATTTTTGTTATTATTAAACTGATTTGTAAGAATATTTGTTATTTTGAAAGTATATATATTTTGGGTTTTCTTATCTTTAACAAATTGGATCGCATATTCTATATCAGCTAAATTATTTATTATTTCTTAAACTTAAAAAAAAACTCTCATCCCTTATAATATTACCTCCGACATTTCTATGGTTTCACATTTATATTTGTCATCAAAAAATTCAAATTTGGATCTATTTTCATATACTACAACCATAAAACTAAATGTTACATTTTTTAATTCTCTAGAGATGCTAATTTTATTTTGTGAACCTCAACTTTAGTAAGTTACCATTTATTTCATTTATAGTACTTATAATAACAACAATATTTGTAACTTTTTCAGTATTTGACTGACGAAGGAATAAAAGAATTCCGAAAGCTCTCATATAAAAAAGAGTACACTTATTAATCTTTGGCTGCTACCCGCAATTCGTTTGAATATATATATATATATATAACCGCAAACTATTCACAGCGTTCATTATCTTCACATAATTTCAAACTTATAATACTGTAGTTTGTTACTTGAATATATAATTTTTGTGAAATAAATATTTTTTAAAAAAGTGAATTTAGTGAAATCAAACCTAAAATTGCGCAGTAAGTAGGATAATCCAGACGTAATTAGAACAAGAAACATTCTAACTAATTACGGTGGTTTCTAACCTTCGCAGAACCTACTTCGACACAAACTACCGAGCTCAACAAAGGAACAAGCAGCGGCTAACCAGTGTTCAGTGACGGATAGAATAAGTCCTATGATAGGAATAATCACGTAAGCCTTAAAAACTTATAACATTTAATAATTTTTAAACAACCAGTTCTATCATTCTTCCTATTTTAAGTGAACCATCCTAAATATTTACCCCAGTACGAATCTTGAAATTTTATTTCGTATTTTATTTTGATAGTTTTAAGAAATTCCAAATATCTATTTATGTTCATACTTTTATAAGACTTGTACTTATTTTAAAAACACTAACAAACATTTATTTCTTATATTTTTGTACATTTTAATTACAATCACAATTATTTACTTCGGTTTTTCCAACCTTTGTATTTTTCCAATATTGCACAATCTTGAGTAAAATTATAAAATGCCAGAAACTAGAGCTGTAGCACAAACTGTAGAGCCCTAGAAACTCTCAGAAATATTCACCATTATTCCCGAATACGATGGGAACCCAATATTTTTAAACAAATTTATCTGCAATACCACATATAATATGGCATCTGATAATCAAGAAGTTCTGTGGATTCTCCACATTAAGACCAAACTCCGTGGACGAGCTCCTGAACTAGGTAATTCAAGTGACCCCAGCCATTTAGCGAACACTCAAAGTCTATTAGAAAACCATTTTGGAGTACCAAGGGATCTCTCCGCCCTCATTCAGTACCTGCAAAGAATGAGGCAATTAACAAACAAGTTTCCATTGACATTTTCAGCTAGGCTTCAAACGCACCAAGCTAAAATGTTAGCAGCTGTTAATAAACAAAATCTAACTGTCAAGGAGATACAGGCCCAAATTGACTTAATCGGGTCAATGGCCCTAACTAGCTTACTTACGGGTCTAGAGCCGAAAATTGGCCAAATTGAGTGAGCCAGTGATCCCAGAGATATCCTGACCGCTATTGCCGGTATTAAAAGAGTATTACAGTTGTCTAATCTAGAAACTCAAAAATTCTCATTCAACAGAAATGCACCCCAAGCGCTTCGTAAACCGAATAATGGTCCACCACCAAAACAATGTTCGTTTTGCAAAAAGATCGGACATTTCAGAATGAGACAATCCCAGACTAACCAAAATTCTCACCCAAACTACTCGGTCCAACGCCCATATTATGCGAATCAGTCTGCTAATCAACCTACAAATTTTAGTAATAGGCCTCAATTCTCTCACCAACAACAACAACCCTCAACAAATAGACCAACTCCAAGTTCTAATAATTATAGGCCGAATTCCGAGCTTTTTCAAACTTTTTGTTGTTTGAAAACTCACCACCTAAATAACCAACAATTTGATCAATATGATCACAACTATAATTTTTCATAAGATTAACAACAAAATGTTCACACACAAATTGAATACGAAACCGTATTAGGCAATTATTACCCAGACACACACAAACATGACAGATTCGAATATCATCCAAACGAAAACGCATGTAATGATAATTACAAACAACAATATGGTGAGTATTACGATAGCAAACAGTTTCCTTCCCAACAAAATTTTCAGACTAAACCTGGAGAAGGATGACACCGGAGCAGGATTGTCAATATTTAAGCCCGAAACTTGCCAACGATTTAAACAACGATTTTCCGAAAACGTAGTCATTCAAGGAATCACTGATCCGAAAATCTTAATCAACGAATCCAACCTTGTACCTTTCAATGCCGCCGACCCACACAAGGTGTGTATTTGCAACATCGACGTTGAGTTCGACGGATTACTGGTTCAGATTTCCTTGAACATTATAACAGCAAACAATTTAAAAACTTGACCTCTATGCAAAGTTATAGATGATACTGTCATGTGTACTCAGAATCCTCCAGCATTCAATAACTGCATCCCAGTAAATACAATTTCTTTAGAACCACGAACAGACCAAATTTGTAAATTAAAATTACTCACAAAACTTAACCCAGCCAGATAGACAAACTACAATTATGGAGCAACTTCGGTTAGAACATCTGAATGATGAGGAAGCCAAACTTATTTCTCAACTTTGCCTCGAATTTTCCGATATATTCTATTTAGAAGGTGACCAAATGACCTTTACAAACGAAATTAAAGATTCAATAGATACTAATAACGCGAAACCCTCTTTCACAAAGTCATATCGGTACCCCCAAATCCACAAACAAGAGGTAAAAAGTCAGGTATCAAAGTTGCTTGACCAAGGCATTATACGTCCGTCTAATTCACCATGGTCATCCCCGGTTTGGGTAGTTCCCAAAAAACATAAATCGTAAATTAAATGAACTTACTGTTGACGACAGATACCCCCTGCCGAAAATTTCGGATTTACTTGACCAACTTGGCAAATGCCAATACTTCACTACTCTCGACTTAGTTAGCTTCAGGGTTTCACCAAATCGAAATCGATACTAAAGACATCCAAAAACAGCATTCACAGTTGATAATGGTCACTTTGAATTTGTTAGAATGTCCTTCGGTCTTAAAAACCTCCATCCAGCTTTCAAAGGGTAATGGATAATATTCTTTTAAGTGTTCAAAACGAGAGATGTTTAGTCTATATTGACGACATTATTACGTAATACGTATACGTTTATTCTCCGACTATACATGAGCACATAGTCCGACTTTCTGAAGTTTTCAAACGCTTGCGAAAAGCTAAACTAAAGATCCAACCCGACAAATGCGAGTTTCTTCGCAATGAAGTCGCGTATCTTGGCCACCTTATAACTCCTGAAGGCGTGAAGCCCTCAAAGGTAGATTGTATTCTAAATTTTCCCCAACCAAAAAACCCAAAAGATGTCAGTCTTTCTTAGGGTTAGCTGGTTATTACAGGCGATTCATCCCCAATTTCATCAAGATTTCGAAACCTTTGACAAGATTACTTCAAAAAGACATACTTTTCGAGTTCGATTCCGAATGCCTCAAATCTCTTGACGAATTAAAAAGAGTCCTTATTTCTACCCCCATACTCATATACCCTAATTTTGAAGAGCCATTTATTTATTCTTACAACCGACGCCAGTTCATTTGCTATCGGCGCAGTGCTCTCTCAAGGCCCCGTAGGTAAAGATTTGCCCGTAGCCTATGCCTCCAGAACTCTCTGCAAGGCTGAAACTAAGTATTCAACCATAGAACGAGAACTCCTTGCAATAGTGTGGGCGGTTAAACACTTTAGACCAATAATTTTTGGCCGGCCACTACCCGTTAACTTGGTTGTTTTCTATAAGAGATCCTGGAAGTAGATGCAACATGGCGATTTAAGCTCTAGGAGTACGACTATCAAATATTTACAAACCCGGCAAAGTAAATAAAATCGGCAGACTACTGAGAAGGAGACCTTACGATGGAATCAGGATTGCGAAACATCATTCAGGAGACTGAAAGCAGCACTATGTTCCAGCCCAATCCTAGCCTTTCCCACACACTCCGGCAAGTTCATCTTAGACACCGACGCCAGCAACACAGGTTTGGGGGCCGTCCTATCCCAGGTGCAAGATGGTGAAGAGAGGGTGATCGAGTACTACAGCCGTGAATTCTCGAAACCGGAAAGAAATTATTGCGTCACAAGAAAAGAACTTTTGGCAATAATAAGGGCTGTAGACCATTTCCACAAATACCTCTATTGTCGTCATTTCTTAATCCGGACAGATCATGCCGCCCTCAAATGGCTGCTGAACATGAAGACACCGGAAGGATAACTGGCCAGGTGGATGGAGAAACTACAGCAAGACGTCTGTTCGTACTAGAGGCGATTTATTGAGGGATTTGTCACCATTGCCACACCCTTACATAGGCCGACCTTCCGTTGGAATCAGGATTGTGATACATCTTTCAGACGACTGAAGGCGGCCCAATTCTAGCGGTTCCTACACAGTCCGGTAAGTTAATTAAAAACCGACGCCAGCAACATAGGTTTGCGGGACGTCCTATCCGAGGTGCAAGATGGTAAAGAGAGAGAGAGAGAGAGAGAGAGAGATCGGTTGCTCATACAGGAATTAATAAAAAAAACTCATCTTTGAGCATAGGGGTTATGAGACAAATGATAAAAAAATCTAACCATGCCTTATATTTATCTTCTGAAAATCATCAATTTCAAAATTTTGCAAACAGAAAACAAGAGTTTAAAACTGAATTATTAAGAAACATTAGAAATTAAAAACATTAAATATTCAAGTCATTTATTAAACGACCAACTGGATATAAATTCTTCCCCTCTTCTTAATCTCTTTAATAGTTCTGTATGAGATTGCGAGACTTAGGTTAACTTTGTGGCGTACAACAGTAGTTATTAACAATTTATAGTTAAAAAAGGACCGACTTAAATCGGCTTAAAATAAAAGCTTTTAGCAACCATTCTATTGATTATTTAGGGTATTCGTATCTCTCTTTCTCTCTCTCTCTCATTTGAATTTTTTTATATATTATCCACATATTTTTTACAATTTTTGTTTGTTTTATTATAAGTGTAACTCTAATTCCAACCACCCTCTATATGTTTCTGTGTATTGATCACAGAATATAGATTATATGTTTATCATTTTCTGAGTCACCCTGCACAACTATAATTCAACACTAGACGATGTTGCAACCGCCCTATATAAGTATTAGTCTTCTCCACCCTATAGACTGTTTCTATTTTTCTATTGTTTAAATCACCCTGTATACCTATAATTTTACTTCGCCCCATATGTCAAGCATAAGCAGCTACTTATGTTTCACACTATGTAACATTTTTTAACCACCCGGCATAACTATAATTCCACTCCACCATATATTTCAACCATATTCTATATCCATCTAAAATTAACATTTTTTGAACCCTACACCCTATAACTCAAATATCCTTATTGCAAATGCTTATTTAATAACTTTTTTAACATTTTTTTATCTACTCTGAATAACTATAATTTAACTTCACTCTTATCTCAACTACCTAGTATACGCAACTACTTAGGTGCCACCCAATTAAACATTTTTTGAACCACACTGTATAACTTTACAATGCTGTTTAAATCCTAACCTCCTCCATTTTGGTAGTCGGTTAAAAATACATTCTACACCGGACAAAGCCATAACATCGCGAAACACGTGTAGTGTAAAACATTTTTTTTTGTGGGAATTTCTGAACTATTAAGTTACTTATTTGGTGTAGGATGGGTTTTCATCAAGTATCGGCCTCAACGATTCAATTCATTTTGATAATATTGTGAATCTGTTTTTCGTTCTATAACTTTTAAATGACGATTTCAGTTTTCAATATCGTTGCGAAGTCTAGATATTTAACATTATTTAAGATCCAGAATTATTTTTGTTATTGTTCGTGACACCAATAGTACCGTGTTCAGACTGATATAATTTATTATTTAATTACACCAATCGGCATTATACATAATAAACTTATACAGTTCAAAATAGATATTACAACTAATAAAAAAAAACAAGAACAAATGGTATTAAAATTTCACAAATGTGATGTTTCATGATATTTTCTGATGTGTGAATGAAAGCTAAGTGACTCCAAAAGTTAATCTCTCTGGTTCATTTGCTATTCTACGCTTCGGTACAGAAATAAAATAATTTCTAGTTGATTTCTCAACCGCCATTAATCTGTTACATCTAACGTCAACTCTGGCGCCAATAAAACCAAATTGGCAAATTATTTGTGGTAAATCAATAATGAAAAATGACAGGTCCATCACTTTTCTGCAAGCAATTAAGCCCCTTTTCATGAATTGTTTGTAGGAAATAAAGCAAGTGTTTGCAAAGCTTATATTGGATTTTTTATACTGTCAATTACTTGTTTTGTAGAAGGACACAATATGACACAGACTGATATCCCAGAAAAAAGATGTGAACAAATGAAGAATATTTGACCTAGAAGTGTAAAGTGTGTGAATACTCGTAACTATTCGTTACTTTTCAGTTAAGCACTCGTTTCTAAATATTCGTTACTCGAGTACTCGTTCGGTATATGCGGTGTAAATATTAAGGCTCTCGATTTCTGTATTTAATATCAGATGTAACGACGTTTGATAAGATAACAGCAAAAATTTTATCTTTTATACCCCATTCAATTGCAACCCAATTTTTTGTTATAAAATTAGACGTTATGGAAATATGGTACTCTCATTGGGCCTTGATGTCCAGCCATCTGTAGTGGGGGTCACAAATTCAGCCCATTCTAATAGCTGTAGCAATACATGTTTAGTAGTGTCATATTTCTTGGGTAATAGAGATTGAATAAAAGTTTGCCGAGAAGGAAATTTGTATGAAGGCTCCAGTTCTAAAATTAATTTTCGAAAGGCTCAGTCATTAACTATTGAAAAGGGTTGTAAGTCGCTTACTACCATATTTAGAATTAAACAATTTATCTTTTCTTGCCTGGACAGAGATATTGGTTTCGTTACGAAACTGGATAAGGAAGCTTGATGTTTTTTCCGCTTTGCTGATTGAATTCTTGGGACCTTATTAGCATTATCCTGCTTTGATGATGGATGATTTGTAGAACATGCTACACTACTAATCGAAACTGTCGATGTGGTACTTGCGCATGAGGCAGGGGGAAACGGTAATCAAGTTATGTGAGTATAGACTACAAAATAGAACTTTATGTTTTTTCTTCATTAATTACTAGCGGAGGACAGACGTTGTTTTGTCCAAATGAGGTTTGGGGCTATTACCGGGTTCAGCAAATGTTTTTTTTTGATATTAGTATTCGATAAACTATACTAATATGCAAAAAAAATCGTCAAAAATAAAAGGAATTCCTAGAACCCAATTTTTGTACCACCTGTCGGATCCAATTGTGATTGTTAACCACAAACCAAAGACCCACCCTAACATACAAAAAAAATCATTAAAATCCATCCAGCCGTTTGGGAGGAGTTAGAACCCGATCCTAGTGCCACCTACCGGGTCCAATTGTGAATCTAAACCATCCAGAGACCCACCCAAACATACACAAAAAAATCTTTAAAACCGTTCCAGCCGTTTAACGAATTAGAATCCGATCTTAGTGCCACCTATCGGGTCCAATTGTGAATCTAAACCATCCAGGGACCCAGCCAAACATACACAAAAACTTTCATCAACATCGGTCCAGCCGTTTAGGATTTTATAAAGGACATACGTTCTCATTTATATATAGAGAAAATTAGCTCACCATTAACTGCATTTAACTGACTAGTTGATGTCTTCGAAACAAGCCTGAAAACAGATTTATCAAGGCCAACTGCAATTGTTGGGTATTTAGCTGTAAAATGCTTCTTAAATTAGATGTCGTTCCTCCTTTATAAGAATAAGTATTGTTGCATAAATTGCACTTTGTCCTCTCATTGGATGACAAGGTAAAATAATTCCAAATTTCACTTCGTTTCTGATTTTCAGTCATACTAAGGAAATGCAAATTATATGTTACTATCAGAGATTCAACATAGAAAAACTTATTTTTCTTTAGAAGTATTCCGAGGCACATATTTTATTTTGAAATCAAATCGAATTTTATAATGAATATATAATATTTACAATAATAAAGTAACAAATTTTCCGAAAATACATACATACAACACAAACGCAGAGACTAAATCCACAACCAAAAATAATTAAAAATTCAACTGACATTTGTTATTTTTCACTAAATCGTGTACTTTGGACTTCTTTAAGTTCGAATTCTTAAGGGATGGGCGGCGCGCCATGTGACGTTGGTTGAGAAATCATTTGTCCGCCAAACAGTCTTATAGACTAATATAAAGGCTGTAACAATGCAATTTTATAATAAAACTGTAAACCAACATTTTATTGTTATTATTTCTATATTATAACACAAATAATTATGAATTTGATTGTTAATATAAAACATTTTTTTGACCTATTTATTATAAATAAGAAATCTGTAATTACTTCAAAGAAGCTTCCTTAAAATACTGATCGATGCACTATTCATTTTGCTCGCCGTCATACGGTTCGACCGGTTCTGCGGCTAGAAATTAACTCAGCCCCCAGAGTATGTTTACATTACCATTCATCATGTATTCGATATGTGCAGAAAAATTCGAGTACTCGAATAACTATACCGCTGGTGAATTTTGTATTAGTTACTTCGGATCCGGGCAAGTTACGAGTACTCGAGTATCGAGTAGTTACTTTTCTTACACCTCTATTTGACCATCTGGATCATCGTACGTTCTTTTTATATTTAGATTCAATTTTGTTAGCTATACACCATTTTTCCAACTATACACGTCATATTGAAAATCATATATAACCTTCTCACCTGTTATTTTGCAGTTCATCTGAATAGAGTAAATACTTAGGACTGAAATCGCCTCCTATATAATTCATGCATACACTGGATAATACAGGAACTAAGTGCGACCCTTGTTACCACAAGGGTTCCAGATATTTATTGAGGTATATTCAATAACAGAATGTTAATCTTACGCTTATTTCTATGTAGTTCTTTAGTTACAAGTTTAGTGAAGTATTGGGGAATTACTGTATGGCATCGACTTCAAACATACCCTAGGTATGAAGCAGCTATATAATAAGCAATATAATAAGCAGCTGTACCTATTCAAAAATACTATCGAAGTGACATAACTGACATTTTGTCATAAATATTTTAGTTCCAACGTAATATTGCGAAAACTGCTAGATATTGAAAATTTTAATAGCGAAATAAAAAATTTTCTGTGTACATGTAAGCTAATAACTAGTATATTTTGCCTGTTCATTGGGTTTTCTCTCCTCAAAACTTTTTCCTGCAACAGATAAGTATTTGAAAATTGTATATGTAGAACAAAGTGTAGTTAGGCCATTTCGTAAAATTGCCCGGCTTACTGGCTGTCTGTACAGAGATTTTTCCTCACAGTTATTCTGAGAAAAAGATATGTCTACAAAATGATCAACCAGTAGTCCTGTATATAAGTAATGTATTGTATATTGTGTTATACTTATTTGTGTTTGGAGAGGTTTCAACTCCGAGTCTGGAGTCGTTTTCAATCGATTAGTGTTGTATTTCGAGGTTTTTTTTTTAAAATTTGGCTTTGATGTGAAAATTGTTGTTTGTCAAACAAATTTGACACTGACAATTTGTCCTTTGGCTATCACTTGATGCTGAGTCTGTTTTGCTGCTCTGTTAGCAATAGATTTCTCCAATCAAAATGAAGGTCGATTGAGTGTGCACCGATTTCCGTGTTGTTTGTCATCATACAGCTAGCTTCTTTAAGTTTTCTCTTTTTTTAAATTTTCCTCTTTCAATAAAATCATTGTTTTATATGAGTCTATTCTTTAGCTGCCGGTGCTGGTTTATACATGATTGGCCAAATTTCATTTATCCACATGTCTTCTGGAAATGTTATATTGATGTTCTTTTATCCTTACTCTAAAGGTCTTGAAGTTTCACCTGTATAAGAATGACCACAGTTACATAAAACACTGTACACAGTTTTTGGAATTCTGGGTTGAGTTAAATGATTTAGTATGTGTAAGGATAGAGCGCAAGGTATTATTTGTTATAAAAATAGTTTTAACATTATATTTATTTCCTAACCGCTTAATGTGTTCCGATCCACCTGGGACATATGGAATTATGTTCATAATTTGGTTTTCTGTGTTTGGTTGGTGTTAGTGGTGTGTTGGTTATTTGTTGTTGCCATTTTCTTTCTATGATCAAAAATTTTCTTTCTAGCTGATTATAGTTTTATTTATAGAGTCTTAGGCAAAATTCATTTTGAAGTAGATGTTCTTTGATAATATTGACTCCGTCGTTAAAGAGTTGGGTGGATGAAGATATGTTTTTCATATAAGCATTTCACAACACCTCTCGTTACACTCAAGGGATGGTTGGAGTGAAAATTCAAATATCTATTAGTATTCGTTGGTTTTCGATAAGTGCTTGTACTTATTGTGTTGTTTATTCTATCTTTAAGTAGTTCTTCAGAACGATACTTCCAAACCACAAAAATGTCATCAACGTATGTCCACCACTCTTTTGGTTTATTCTTATAATTGCCTATCTACAAAATATGTCATGAATATATTACTGATTATGGGAGACAAAGAAGAACTCATGGCCATACCAAATTCTTGTTTATAGAAATCTCCTTCAAATTGAAAATATGTTGTGTTTAACAAGAGTTCGGATAGTTCCATAATTGTGTCAATGTTTAATTTTGTTTTGTTGTGTAATGTAATATCTTGCTGTAATTTATTTTTGTATAATCTGTAATGATTTATTAACAGGTACATTTGTAAAAAGACTAACTATATCGAAACTTACTAGTATATCATTTCTATTAATAATGCTTTTTACTTTTGTTAAAAAATCCTTAGTGTTTTTTAAATTGTTTGGATTACTTTCGTAAGGTTTAGTAAAATTTTTTATATGTTTTGTAATGGTGAATTTATTGAACCTACAATTGGTCTCATTGGTATTGTCTCTTTATGTATTTTTGGAACGCCATATAAATGTGGAGGTTTACTGTAGTGAGGTGTTAAGTGTTTTCGTTGTAATGGAGTGAATTCTTGTTTGTGTTTTGATATAATGTCTCTAGCAGCATTTTCTATATTTTGCGTAGGATATTTTTTGACTTTAGAATATGATCCCGTATTAATAAGGTTGTAATTTTGGTGTTGTAATCATTTTTATCAAGTATAATTAATTGTGAGTCTTTTTGAATTTTTTCTACGGCATATTTTTTTGTTCGTTTTGTGTTGCCTTTGTAGGAGTAATTTTTTATTCGGTATTCTTGGATACTTCTGGAGGGAGATTTTGGATTGTGTCTTCAATAGTAACTATAAGAAATTACGTATATAGATAGTATAGTATAATTAATTTTATTAAACATATTTTCGACTTTTTAGATCATCAAGTAAATAGCTCATTTTGTTTGCATACCTAAATTTTAGAAGCAGTTGCATATACTGAGTGATTGTAATAAATGGTAGAAAAAAATTGTATTGTTCAAACATGTGAAAAATTTTGTTATATAGGGTAGACCATGAGCAGTTGCATAAACATAATACTTATATGAGGCAAAGTAAAATTATTGGTATACAGGTATAATTTCAACAATAAAAAAATAGAAACAGTCAATAGTGTGGAGAGGATTTATATTTATACTGGTGGTTTTAAAGACATCAGGGCGGTGGCAAGAACGTGTGGAGTTGAATTATAGTTGTATAAGGTGGTTCAGAAAATGATAGACAAATAAAATATATTGGGTGACCAATATATAGATGCATGTACAGGGTGGTTACAATATAGAGTGAAGTAACGTTACAGTTACAGAAAGCGATCGAAATAATAAAACAAATAAAAAAGGTAAAAAAATATGTTGAAAATATAGAATAGTGTTATTTAAAAAAGAACCTACTTCAGCTGATTTAAAATAAAAACCATTTAGAAACCGTGTGCAATCAATCACTACTTTCAGGCATATCTTTTTTTATCTGATTTAAGGTACGATTTTATTGAATATTTTAGCGTAGTCTTATCTCTCTCTTTCTTCCTCTCAAATTTGTATTCTTTTTCGATATTTTCCACATTTTTTTAAACTTTTTTGTTTTATTATTTGGACCATTTTCTATAAGTTTAACTCTAATTCACTCTATACTGTACCCAGACTGTATATGCTTTTGTGTATTAGACACACCTATATAACTTATTAGTCTATCATTTTCTGAACCACTCTGCACAACTATAATTAAACTCTACATAATATTGCAACGGTCCTGATATCATTAAAACCACATTCTATAAGTATAAATAAATCCTCTCCACACTATTGAAGGTGTCAATTTTTCTAATGTTTAAATTATTCCTGTATACCTATGATTTTACTTTGCCCCATATTTACAGTATTCTATTTACGCTCATGGTCTACCCTATATAGCAAAATTTACCCATTTGCACCACATTGTAAGACTAAAATTTTACTCCACCATTTATTTCAACCAACCGGTATATGCACCTGCTTCTAAAAATTGTTGAACCTATGCCTATAATTATGTTGTACCGCCTTCCATAATTCAAACTGCTTATGCTTGAATAACAATATTTTGATACACCCTGAATAACAATAGTTTTACTCCACCCTTACTTCAAACACCTTGTATAAGCAACTATTTATGTTCCACACTATATACTTTTTTTAACCGCTCCGTATAACGGTAATTCTACTTTACCTGATATTTCAACCATCCTGTATATTCAACTGCTTCTAACATGTTTTGAAGCCTTCTGTATAACTGTAATTATACTCCGTCCTATAACGCAAATATCCACCCTGTATAACTATAGTTTTGCCCCACTCTTATTTCAAACACGTTCTATACGCAACTACTTATGTGCCACCAAATACAATATTATTTGAACCACAGTGTATAACTAATTCAATTCCATCTTATATTTCAAGCATCCTATGTATTCAACTGCTTATGTACTCCCTAATATCACATGCAGGCACGCACACACCTACAACCGTATATCATAGAGGAAACATAACCGCATAACAAATATATATTTGGATATACTGGTGGAATATTTTCTGCCATTTCACTTGACTATAAGCCCCGCCCCGTCTCTAAAAGAAACTGACTTCCAATGAATCAAACTGAAAACCATTACAAACACCCGACATACTTTCATGACGTATCTTGACAATTAAACTAGGTATTTATGATGAAAATTTGACATTTACATTGATGTTTAGGGTTTTTTTGCACATATTTTTCCGATTTTCAGAAAAATGTTTTACGTTATGGAGAAATGTATCGACTCAAGCATTTCTTTGTAGAATACTATTTAAAATATTCAAATTGATTTCAAATTGATTGAGTCGTTTTAGAGAAAACAGTGAAGATTCATTAAAATTCACTGAAATGTAGTTCCTTAATTACTAGTTTATCTGATTTTCTGGAAAACCGCAAATCTCACGTTATAGACAGTTTTATGGTACCTTTCTGAAATGTTCCTTGATATAAAACAGTTTAAATCATCAAAAGTCGGTTGTGAATAATCAATGGTCATTCATTAAAAAAAAGTTTCATAACCTCCTCCTTTTTGGAAGTTGGTTAAAAAGAATACAAATTAGAGAGTGGTAAGAATACGCTAAAATAATTAACAGAAATCAGAGAAAAAAAGAATGGTCTTTATTATTGGTCATTTGAAGTTAGGTATTTATTTAAAATATAAATTATTATTTAAAATAGGACAAAACAAAGTTTAAAAGAAAATATTTAGAACTTAACAGGTTAAAAAAAACAAATAGTGGAAAATAAAACTTTTAAAAAATATATTAACCCACTCGAAGTAGGACTAAAAACTTGAAAATAATTAACTCTGTTGTTAGCTACCTACACACACATTAAAAAATGTAAATAATAAAAGCCAGTTTAATGCAGTAGTTAATATGTAAGCAATGCAGGATTTTAGGTTTGCTTGGCACCGAATTCAAAAAACCTATATATTGAGGTAATTCATTTGTACAGAACTTTTTTTTAATTTGTCGGTAGTAACCTAACAAGAATGAATGTGCAATTTATAATTTAGTGTTATATTTTATTAATTATTGTCAACTTTTTAGTTCTACCTGAAAGTCGGTTAATATATATTTTTAAATGTTTTATTTTTAACTAATTTAAAATTTATAGTGACTTCAAGACTGTAATTTATTTTATTATGTTCAATTAATTTAAATGTATACCTGCTGTTCCAGATTTCATCAAAATAGTATGAAATGTCATTTATTTACACTGTTATTCATATTAGCGTTCATAATGTATTAATTGATTAGTGCAAATTTTCACCCCATACTGCTTCTATGTTTTTAATAGAGACACGCATTAAAAAAAATAAACAAAACCTAAGCGAATTAAAGCCAAAAGTGTAGAGTGAATTCATTCGAATACGTGATAATTAAAGCGCAACACCGGAAGCCAATTAGATGTACACTGTTTGAAAAACTCTATTACCAGTTCAATAAGCGTCCAATTCAGTGAAGTGAATTAAAGCTTTTGTTGCAGGATATTTAAAACGAGGTGCTCCATTCAAGTGATCTGAATACACTTTGAAATTTGGATTTTAGTGGTCCAGCCACGTAAACAATTTTCCGGAAAATAAGGGAAGCTACACAAATTAAACGGCCTTTAAATTAAAACTGCGGACATAAATACAAATAAATAATTGTCCAAATCGTAAATATTACTGTATCAAATTTTTCACATGAGTAACTACGTATTTCAATTTATTCGTTAAACACAATTTGGTCGTAGAATTTCTGAATCTGTTCTTTTTTTCATTATTTCAGAAATGCTTAGATCAATCATATGTTTAAAATTCCCTAAATTACCTCTGAAAAATTGTTTTTTAAGATGGATGAAATTATTAGGACCGCAAAAGTTATTTTTCGATTAACCTATTTCCAGCATACAAGAAATGTATACTTGTTACGCAGAGGGGACCCGTTCAGGTCAGCTATATTTTGAACTTTGAAAACGGAATTTTTGTTTTTTTTTCTACGTAATTGCGGGTACATCAATAACACTGTTCCAACAATAACAGTTTATTAATATAATAATCACAATCTATGTCACAATCTTTTCTACATACATTTGTTGATTGAGTCGTAAAATATTCTGCAACAGGTCACTCTTCAACAATGTTCAAAACTGCAATGGCTAACTAAAGCCATTGCTTTGTATCCCAAGAACATTCTACTTCACAAGCTTTATGAATTTTCTGCAATTTACTTCGATGAGTTACTAACTAATACTGTTTTGTTTAACGGTCGACATTTCCAATATGCTTTATAACCTGGTTGAACCTCAATAACTAAAAAACGACCATTAGAACTACACTAATTATCTACAACTATGATTTACGACGACATTTTCTTCTCTTCTCCCATATACTTAATACTGATATAGTGCTAGCAGATGCTAGCAGAATCTATATAGCAGTATATCAGTATTAAGTACATGTCTTCTCCTACATTACTATCGAGCTACTACTCCTGCGCACGCACGTTTCCTTGCTACGTTATCGCTGCCAACTGAGCTACTACCAACTGACTAATAGTTAAATTACCAGGTTACGCTGTTACCAAACCAACCGTTTTGGTACTCGAGGTTCTTTAACCCTTTCAAGAGAAAACTTTGTTTTCGGACAGTATACAATATAACAGAAATTTGGTGGTTGTAAGAGTTTTCACTTTGATTCATTGACATTAATTTCCTTTTGAAACGAAGTTCTTTTACAAAACCTACAGTATTGTGAAATAACAAAAAATATTCAATTAGCGTATCTAATCGAAAAGTTGTTAAGCTGGTTACCTTTTCTATAGATGCGGTATGCGGTTGTAGGTGTGTGTGAGCGTGGGTGCATGCAAGTGTCGAAATTGTACTATTGGGACCAGTAAAACTGCAATTATGCAGGTGGGCCTGAAATATAAGGTGGAATAGAATTACAGTGTTTCAAAAAATATTTTAATTAATTTCCATGGTTCTGATCAGTATAAAACCACACTCCACATGTAGCATTTCGCGAATATTTTTCTCAGCTTGATGGGAATTTTTCTATTTGTTCACCGCCTTATGACTCTGATCAATAGCAAACTTGTGTAGAATCGAAAAGTGAAGTAATTTTGTCGTCAAAAGGTATAACAGTGCTATAACGATGATCAGAGTTATGAGTAGGTACGAACATTTCTATAATGACGTCACTTTTCGATTGTACAAAAGTTTTATATTGATCGGGGTCCCACGGCTGGTCCTTTACTTTAACAAAGAATATTTAGTCCTTGTCTATTCTGTTCCTGATTTCTTCAGTTCGCGTTCACGTTGAATTATTGCTCCCAAATATTTAAACTTACTTGCTCCAGTTGTTGCCCATCCATCATAATTCTCATATCTTCTACTATTTTTTCTACTCGCATTACCTGTGTTTTTCCAATATTTATCTTCATGTCATACTACTTACCAGTTTCTCATGTTTTCCTGAACGTATTTTGTATTTTTTTTCTGTTTCAGTTAGAATCGATGAAACTTAATATTTTTAATTTTTTCATTGCAATCCCAGCAGTGTCTCTGAATATTTTATTTATCAGCTTTCAGGATATAAGTTGAATAGTGCCGATGATATTAAACAACCTTGTCTCACTTCTCTGATTACATCTTTGGTTTTTTCATTTTTCACCTTTACCACTACTTTTGGTCCTTTGTAAAGCTCCTAAATGGGGCGTTGGTCTTTCCAATACATTTCAATATTCTTCAGTATTTTCGATAGTATATTCCAATCTACACCCTCGAGTGCTTTCTCACAGTTAATAAAACACACATAGATTCTCTTATTCCTCTTAATAAATAAAAATATTTAATTGTTTTTATTTATTTATTTTTATTGTATTTAGTTTTTTTTTTAACTCCGCCTGCATGATCGCTGGGTGGATTGAGTAGCTTAGCGATTGTGTTGCCGGTCCCAAGCCCGGGAAAAGGAGGAGGGTTGGTGGAACGGGTTAGCAGCCCATCCACCGGAAAACCAAATATAGCTCATAGACCCACAAACCTGCCTCGGAATAGGACTGATTTAAAGACGACGACCCATGCGAGAAAAAGGCTAACGAATTGGAGGAGGAGAGACGGTCTGCGATTTGCTACCTGGAATATAAAAACTTTTAACAACAAGGAGCAAGAAGTTATGATAGAACTAAAAGATCATCGCATTGATATCTGCGCCCTTCAAGAGGATACCAAAATAGGAAATAAACGAGATCAAAATATGCAGACGACTACATGGTAATATACAGTGGAGAACGCAAGGACGATCTGCGAAAGAAGGAGTGGCTACTGGCAATACACAATTTAACAAAACAGCATAGAAGAATGTCAATATATAATCGTCACGCAATACTTACACCGATCAGATGCAAGCTGCGAACAGAATACACCAACAATTTAAATATGGGAATCGAATATATCTGGCACCTGGAGACGATAAGTAAGAAACCAAACAAGAGCAGCAGAAATGACGCAATCTGGCTATTCGAACTGAACCAAAATATACAGGCCGCAATCAGGCCTATACTATCCTGCAGCAGAGACACGACCCAGAAATGAAAATATCGAAGAATAGCGGGAAAATCACTAATGGATAGAGAAAGAAGTGAAAACATAATGACAAGCATGCAGATAACGAATGACTGGGTATTGGACAAAAATAAACGAGAGCACATTGACCGCAACGGGGAATTGTGAAAATATCAAGGGATCAAATCACCACAGTACGAAAAGCCTTGGAAGACCTAGGAAAAGGTGGAGTGACAACTCCCAGGTGACAGCAAGGCACAGGATGTAGAAACAGGCAAAGATATATACACCATGCACAGAAGAAGAAGAAGTAAGTTTGTAATTGTTGCATTAAACTACCATTGTATGAATGAGCTCACAGTCGGAGCGAAAGAATCACAATTTCTAATAAGTAAGGTAATCAGTTGTAACTCAAGTCATCATCACTTGGTTTATTAAATCGAATCTAGATCAACCATAAAATAACTGTACCAATGCCGTATCTAAAAATCTTAATAGTGATAAAAATATGTAAGAAAATGATGATATTCAGTGGATTAGATTGGTTATTTTTGACATGTATAGGTTTTTGTAGTTCATTTTTTGTTCTTGTTCGATACCCTGGAGTTTGTTCTATAGCACTGATGATATCAAATGATGAAATAAACAAAATTAAGGCTCTTTTGTAAATTTGAGGCTTCAGAAGCGTTTACTTGTGCGTCTAAAAAATTACATGACGTCACAAACGGCAGAAGCATATGTTTTTTTACATAATATTTCGGCATATTTTTATCAAAAATTATATAAAAAACGACAGTTTGAAAAAATCCGAAAATTTGTGGACATGCTTGGGACCTTAGTCATAAAATACAGTTTCAAAATTCGGTAATATTACACAAAGAGGAACACAACACCAAACGAAAACTACGAGTATGCTTCAATTTTGTTAAATGAAAACGCTTATATAGCTACTACCCCCGTAGAATTCATTTGTTCCTGGTTGTTATGATTTTAATGAGATCACTGAATCAACAAAGTCTATGATTGCATCTAGGAGTGCCACAAAAAATTCTGAGGACCACCCCTTTCAAATTCTTTCAATTTGAAAGAAACTTTATTATTATATGGTCTTTAGAAGTTTCTGTGCTACCTTGTATATTATCAAATCAAATTCTGTTAGTTACGTCAGAAGTCAAATAATAGATATTGTCAAACATTTTAATTTTACATTTTAGAATTTTTCCGTTTTTCATTGTTTCTTCGCCATTGATAGGAGGTCTGCCCTAGACCCCGAAACGTTTGGAAATATACAGCAATTTTCGTGACTTGTAGTCTACATATTTCACCCATACTTCTTTGTTTTCGCCAATCTTAGATGTTCTAGTGCCCTCTTTTTTTCATCATCCCAGTTTTTCTCAAGGATTTAGGTTTAGTTTTTGGTCCAAAAAATTCTGTTTTGTATACTTCCTCTGTTTGATTGTATTTTTAACATATTCAATTTTTTCGCACTGTTCTTGCATCCATTTCTCTCTCGCACTTTATGTACGTGAACGTTTTCGCTAAACACTCTCATTTCAGGGAAGCCTTTTATAATCTACTATCTGAATTTTGAGGCTCTGTAGATTGGAAGATCAAGGGCAAAATAGGTCGAGTTTTAAATTATAAATTATTAAATCTGTTATTGAAATCATTTAAAAATACAAATAAATATATTTTTCAAAATTTCAATAATGTAGTTCCTAAAGTGGGAATTAAGTCGATGTTTAATATTTTTGATAATATCTTTTAAACAAATCATTTAAAAATATTATATATTTGTAATTCACATAATGAGCCTTTTATCTGATATATTACATGATGCGTTTGAAAATTGAATTTTTATTTTCCATTTAATTGTATAAATTTGTCCTAGTACCCCTAATTATTTTCAAAACTTTTGGTAGTATGGTGTCGGAAATAAAGCAAGAAATGAGAATTATTTATATCTTTATGTTAATATGTTAATATCTTTTAAACAATTAATTTAAAATATATCAAATATATATATATATATATATATATATATATATATATATATATATATATATATTTGTATTACTCATAATGAGCCCTTCCATTTGATGTATTGCATGATGGGTTAAAAAAATATTTTTTTATTTTCCGCTTAATTCTATAATATTGCCCCCAATATTAATATTAGGGATTTCTTCGTATTTTTCCTGAAAACAAAAAAAATAGGTCTTATAGTTTGGGGAATAAAGGTGGATTGGGTAATTTTTTTAAATATATTTTAAAATATTCATTTTAAAAAAATTAAAAAAATATATTTGTATTCGTCAAAATGAGCCCTGTGATTTGATGTATTACATGATCCGTTAGAAACAAGTTTTTTTTCCTTTAATTCATTTTTGCCTTTTATAGTTGCCGAGATAAGGGTGGGGGGAATGGGTAAATTTTTTAATATTTTTGTTAATATCTTTTAAATAACTTATTTTAAAAATATTTAAAAAAATAATTTGTATTCGTCATTATGAGCCCTTTGTTTTGATATATTACTTGATCGGTTAGAAACAATTATAATTTTTTATTTTCCATTTATTCTATAATTTGCCCCCCAAAATAAATATTAGTTGTTTCTCCTTATTTTTTCAGTAAAGTTCAGGTGAGGCCCCATACCTCTATTTTTTTCAAAATTTTACAGCTTATGGTTTCGGAGATAAGGGAGCTGAATGGGTAATTTTTTTATTTTTGTTAATATCTTTTAATTTATTTATTTAAAAAATATGAAAAAAATATATTTGTTTACGTTTTAATGAGCCCTTTCATTTGATATATAAATGATGTCTTAGAAACAATTTTAATTTTATATTTTCCATTTAATTCTGTAATTTTCTCCTCATTTTTCCAGTAAACTTTAGGTCAGACTCTAATTTTTTTCAAAATTTTATTACGTTTTATAGTTTCGTTGATAAGAGGGGGAATGGGTAAATTTTGGTATATTTTCGTTAACATCTTTCTATTTTTTTAAATATGAAATAAATATATTTGTGTTCCTCAGAATGAGACCTTTCATTTGATGTATTACATGATGCGTTTGAAAAAAAATAATTTTTAAATTTTCATTTAATTCTATAATTTGCCCCCCAAAATTAATATTAGTGATTTCTCCTTTTTTTCTGTAAAGTTCGGTGAACGTTCTATATTTCCTATTTTTTTCAAAATTTTGGGGTCAGTAGTTTCGGAGATCAAGGGGGGGGTCGATTTTTTTAATTTTTCCCACCAAAAGTACCCCGAAAATCAAAACTTCTTCTTTTACGATATGTACTCCTGATCAAATCACCAAACTATACATTGATACCAAATTTCAACCTCTTCCGTCGAGTAGTTTAGGAGAAATTGCTGTGATGTAACAGTGGCAGAAATCCGGAGTGCTATTATAAGGGTATCCGTAAAAAGTCCAGAGGTCCAATTGAGTTATACTTTTCTTCACTATAGAAGCACATAATCCTAAGTTCTTATATTAGAACTATTTACTCAAGAAAAATGTAAAAAGAAATAAAAAAATGGATTATGGAGAAAACAATCAATTGGTTGGAGAGGCTAATCCAAGGGTTTAGTATATATTTTTCAGTTGGCTGTAGACATGTTTAATGTTTTTTTCGAAACGCCCTAGTCCTGTTCAACAAGTAAGGAGAGCGGTATTATCGGCTACGCAATGGGCTATATATGCAGAGCACATTATTTGAATTTAGATTCCCAAAAGGGCAAACTAGAGTATCTAGCAGCGGGCACAGTTTCGGAACCACTAGTCTAGTCAATAATTTAAAAAAAAATGTGGCAGAAAAATTAGGGTTATACTAAAATTGTGTTTAAATAATTCGAAATTTCTAAATTGACCTAAAAAATATCAAAACCTTTACATAACAAAAATGAAGATTTTCTAATGAAAATCAGGTCTATGTGAAGATTAATAACATTAGTAAGACAATTTAATATTGTTGCTGGACGAAAAGCTTTGTATAGGTCAAGGTGCAACAAGAAACTAACAGAAAAGTAATATTGCATATCAGTCGACACCGAAATCAAGAACTTTAAGCACATTAAGATATCATCACAGAATTTGAATCTCAATTTAAAAGCTGGGTAACCTACCTAAAGTTATTTTCTGTTATTATCTAATTTTCTTTAATGGATATTTGGGGTATAACGCCTTGTTTAAGAACAGAAACTATATTTTAACACTTTGGCTAGCAAGCGTTGTTTGAAGAACATCTGTTTAGGACCAGAAGGTTTATTGCACTATTTATAGTTTCTTACATTTTGATAAGTTTTTAAAGTAAGAGTTCTATACCACCCTTGAGATTTGATTCAATGAAGGTAACTCAAAGTATATATTGTGACAGGAATTTCTTCGATAATTCGTGGAATAGGCAATCATCCGATATTTCGGGAAATCAGAATATTGGGCAAGCGCATCGAGGTCGGCGGCTTGCTTTGATCGATTTTAGGCTCGGCGGCTGTTTACCGTTCTGGAGAATTCCGAGAAGAAATATATAAATACGGAGAGCTGAGGAAGCATTCCTTCAGTATTCGACTGTAGTATAGTTAAGATAAATTGTAAATAGTTCTGTGACAATAAATTATGTTAAAGTAGTGTAAATAAATTGGAGTGAGTTGAACTGTGTTTTTAAATAAATCCTAGAACTGAACTGAACCCGATTGTGAAAATAAAAACATTACAATTTGTTTCTAATATTCCAGTTTCAGACAAGCAGGGAATGAGTGGATTTTCTTATATTTGCCTTAATATCTTTTAAACTAAACATTTTAAATTTATGAAAAAGAGGCACTTTTATTTTTACTCCGAGATGTGTTGATTTTACTAAAAATATTTTAAACATTTTCTTATTTGGCTCTCAAAATTAACATTATGATTTTCGCTTTATTTTAATCATCTTTTCTCTGAATTTTAGGCTCGGCAATTTGTAGAGTTTAACACAGAATTAATAATTATTTGAACTGTTAATAATTGTTTATAGACCGACGTTTATAGACCGACATTTCGTTTAGATGAAAATTTCATCGTGACATTCTAACCTAGGAGTTAGGAGTAACAGCAATTACATGGAATGACTCCGCATTCGGAACCTCTATGTGCTAGTTTCCCCGAAAATCCTAGATGTCGGCCTTTACATTACGCGTCTTCAAATTTAACAAAATGTATCATATACAATAATATTACATCTCGCGTATTCATATCTGTTTTATATCTAAATTTTGATAGAGATTGCATTTTAACTACTTGGCTTGATTTGTAACTTCGTGGCAAATTACATGGCTACACAACAAATTTAAAATATTAAGACAGCTATCACAAAATTGTTGAGGCTTTTCATCAGGAAGTTGTTTCATTAAAACAGATTCATTACTGGTCTAGCATTACCTCTCAATTTTGAAATTAATGAATTCAACAAAATATAAACATTATGACAGCTTTCTGGATATGCACCATCAAATTCGGGTTCTCAATTTAAATACTCAGATTTAAATCATTCAAGATTAATTTCTATACTTACTTGTTCCAACTAAATCAATGTATTTGTAACTAACTAAATTATGTTGAGATGTTTCAGAAAAACTATCGCTGAAATTAGAATGTGGATCAGTTATAGGACCATTTTCAATTGATAAACAATTAAAAATATCGGACAAATATTCACTTGACTTGTATTTACATTATTTACCCAGTTTGGGCATTTTTCACAAGCTATAAAGGCGACGTCAAATGAAACTATTTTCATCTAGGCCACTGGAGTTTTCCTCGCCAATTTCGATGCTAAATAATCGCTATCACCAGTTCGATCAGCAAAGTTCAATAGTTCGTTAGCCCCGTTAGTAGTTCATACGAAAAAAAATCCCGATCAATTCTCGAATTTCGGAACTATCCTACTGACTGCGCCAAAATAGTTCTTTAGCTCTAAACCCAGCTTAAAAAATATATATATATATTTAATTAGAAATATTTTTTGCATCCATGGTCCGTCCGGTCATTTTTATGTGCAAACATTGATAACAGCTAAGATAATTCATTTCATAAGTAAATATCTAAAGGAAAATGTTAAACATAAAGCAAAATGGTGCAGTGGTAACTTTTCATTTAATTGTTTCTTTATTTTATTTAAATAAATAAAAGATGAAACTCTTAAAGTAATTATTCATTTTATCATGAATAAAATATTAAATAAAATATTTCTCGCTCACTTTTGACTATAAGTTTAAAATGCAATAAAATTTACAATACTCACTCTACACAAAACTGTTAACAAGTCCATTATTAACTAACATAGTTTTATAAAGTTTATCAATGTCATTTTAAATGGATGACGATACAAAATTATTCCTAGCACATCTACTTGGTTTGACATTTTCTTCAATTAGACCTTAACTTTCCAACTCAAACCTTCAAATTTCCATATATAATTCACATGTATACGATTTATAATTTAAAATAAAAGGTGCATAAAAACCGGTAGACTAATGTAAACTTTAGAGTAGTGGCATCCTGTTCGATGGGGCATCTATCTTGTATCTTCTTTCTATACTATTATAAAATTGTAGTTCGTCTGTTTGTTTGTTTGTTTCTTTGTTTGTTCGGGTATCACGTAAGACTTACTGAACTGATTTTGTTGAATCTTTCACACAGAGCGAAGTAAAAAACATGTGTCATAAATAGTTACATATACCAGGTAGCTGAAAACGGGTGGTGTGGAATTATACTTATACAGGGTGAATAACAAATTATTATGTAGGTAGCGCATAAGCACTTTGAATATTTAAATTTATTATAGGTAAAAATGAGTTGAAAAAATGTTAGAAATATTTATTTATTCAGAATGGTTGAAATATAAGTTGGAATAGAATTATAATTATACAAAGTGGTACAAAATGTTATATTGAGTGGCGAATAAATAGTATCATATACAATGTGGTTGAAATATAGGGTGGAGTAGAATAATAGGGTGGATCAAAAATGACAGAAAAATGTTGTTACTTACGGTGGAGTTACATATATGGAATACCTGAAAGGTTGGGGCGAGATAAAAATATACTTTACAAAGCGATTCAAAAATATTTAGAAAAAACTGCTTATACAGGGTGGTTTAAATATGGAGTGTAAAGAAGATTTACTTTACACGGTGGATAAACAAATATAAGGAAACAAGAAATCACGTAGCACTTGAGGAGTTACAGTTAAACGTTTTAAAAAATATTATATTGTGTGGCCCAAAAGCAATTGTATATACAGGATAGTTGAAATATTTTGTATAAATAACCAGTCTGGTTCAAAAAATAACAAACCAATAAGTTATATTGAGTCACCAATAAGCAGCAGAAAATACAGGATGATTGTAATATAGGCTGAAGTATAGTGATAAAAAAATTATAGAATAAAATTGTTATATAGGGTGGTCATAAGCAGTTCCACTTTTGGTGAAATATATTGAGGGTTGATGGATATATGGTTGCACAGGGTGATATAAAATATTATATATTGGGTGGTCCATAAGTAACTGCACATACAGGGTGGTTCAAATGGATGGTGGGGTAGAATTATAGTTAAACAGAGTGGTTCAAAAAACGTTATATTTTGCTATCTAGGATGCCGTTGTAGATATGAAATATCTGAAACATGGGGCGAAATAAAATTATAGTAATACAGTTTGATGTTGGAAAACGTTGCATATAAAATGTGGTTGAAATATAAGGTGGAGAGAAGTTATACTTTCCACAGTGTTTCTGAAAATATTTGAAAAACTGGCTATATAGCTCTGTCCATAAGCAGTCGTATAGATAAGATAAGGAAGTAGGATTAAAGTTATAAAAGAAGATTTAAATAACAGTTGAATGAAAGTGTTATATTAGGTGGCCAATAAGCAGTGTAGTTTGAGTGAAATATGTTGGGAATTGGTGGATTTATAGTTATACCGGGTGGTACAAAAATTCTATATTAGGTGGCCCATATGTAATTGTATATAAAAGGTGGTTGGCATTTAGGGCGGAGTAGAATTATAGTTTTACAGGTTACATCAAAAACTGTTAAAAAAATGTGTATGTAAAGAGTGGTTAACATATAGGGTGGAGAGAAATTGTACTTTACAAAGTGGCTCAAAAATTATCAGAAATAATTTTTATATAGGGTAGACCATAAGCAGTTGCATAGTTAAGATAGTTGAAATATAGGGTGGATCAGAGTTATAGTTAAGTGTTCAAAAAATGTTATTGATGGTGATTGATGATTTATAGTTATATAGAGTGGTAAAAAAAATGCTATATTTGGTGGCCAATAAATAGTTGTATATATAAGGTGGTTGAGATTGGGGCTTAGTAGAATTTATAAGTATAATATGAAAATATTACCTGAAATATAGTGTGGAGGAGAATTATAGTTAGGTAATTGAAAATGTTATATTGAGTGACAAATAAACAGAATTATATACAGGATTATTGCACTACAGGGTGAAGCAGAGTTCCAGTTATACAATATGGTTCGAAAAATGTTGATTTAATTGTTATATAGGGTGGCCCATATGCACTTGCAGTTTGTGTGAAATATATTCGGGATTGGTAGATTTATAGTTATGTAAGTTATTTAAGGTGGTTCAACAAAAGTAGGAAATAATATATTTAATAGTCCATAAGTTTCATAAGATATTTCTTTTTGCAAAAAATTCTACATTCCACACGCGGGTAAAACCGCGGGTAACGGCTAGTCTGGAACAAATGATAGATGTCAATCTTAGGCGATCATCTTTTGGAGAGACGACTCCAGAAAGCTTCCCTATTTGGGGAAATTTTCCTAGGAGGCAACTTGCTCAAGAAATTACCGATGCGTCAGACTGCCTACAGCACAGCAAGAGTGTCCATGTTGATCGAACGGCCCCATACCCGAGTGCAGAGATCAGTCTCAAATCGTATTACCAACTTCGCCTTGGACAACAGTCCGCCCCAGATAGACGAAAATTCTATATATAGGCAAAGTGATGAATCAGATAACTAATACAACTGGAACCTGTAATGACTAGGCTAGTACTGTATAATCCTTACAATAAAGAGATTAAATTTGAAGTAGCATCAGTTAGAAAGATTTATGCTGGTACATTTAATCGGTACTTAAAATTAGCGAAAATGTATATTCTCTAAGTCAGGGTTTTTAATTATTTTGGAATTAATTGAATTTACAAATTTTACCATTTAGGAGTATAAACGGATACGTTTGTCTAGTAGAGAATCCTTTGATAATATTATGTTGTGCCATTTTCAAGCAACATATTTGGAAAAAAATAAGGTTTTTATTTTATTTTGAGAGATACATTCATTTGTTAAACATAAAGGGTCAATAAAAATTATTCTTTTAATTTCTTCTTTTTTGTATACCTATGCTATTAATAATATATTTTAAAATATAATGCTTATTCAAAAAACTATGTCTGATTTATTTGTATTCAAGGTGTAGGATCTTTTTTACCTCAACAGTAATACACATACAATAATAATTTCAACAATTTGCATTTCCTCCCACGAATAAACAAATTTATAAAATGAATTACTTGTTTATTCAAATTTAGATATTACCATGATCAAAGAAAAAAAATTTAAACTATATATCAGAATTTAGTTGCACATTTCCGGGTTAGGTCTGACTCGGTAACGTATTACCATCGTATAGGTTGCAATAGTGAGGCACGAAATTAAATTATTGGCATCCTATCCCACGTATTTCTTCTTAGCAAAAGTTGTATATACTTTTTATGACGAGAGTAATAAATAATTTGTTTTAGTTGACACTCCTAGATAGGACCTCTGGTTTTCTTACGCCGACCATAATTGAATGTGGCCTCCTGTCCTGTAACACTTAATACACTAACTAATTAGTTGTTTGTAACACATTAGATAAAAGAACTTAGTTTACTTGGTACAATAGGAAATGATGCACAGCCCATTTTCTGCATTTCTTTTATGGGTTTTAAACTGATTTTTTTTATTTCTCTTGTAAGAAAATTAATAAAAGAAATAATTGTAGACATGACCAGCGTATACAAATTTTCTGATCGAAATATTACACAGCTCCACAAAAAAAAATAGTCTTGTGCATCGGTCCAGATCTATGCTTATGTTTTTGGGGTCGCTGAATCAAATCCGGGGTCAGTTTGACCTCATCAGGTCAGGGTCAAGGTCAAGCCCAGGTTGAAGTCTCCAAAATGTAATCAAACAATCTGAAAAATTCATAAACATGTTTTTTGGGTCGCTAAATCCGAATCTGGAATCAGCTAAAGTGTTAGTCCAAAGTCATACTGAGATATTTCTAATGTCAATGACATCGAGTTTTTTTTGTTCTAGTCTCCATAAGATATTAAAATACCCACACGTTAAGGTCCTGATCCGATCACAGGTGAGTCCACCGTCCTGGGGATGATAACTCTCATAGCTCCCAAGGTCTAAGTATGAGAGCTTTCTGACTTTGACGAAGACAATGTCAACTCGTCGTCAGACACACTACGGCTTCATACTCACACCCTAACGCCCACCTGCAAGGCAGCGTGCCATCGCTGGCTTCGTGCCCGTGAAGGGCTAGAAATCGAATAATTTTACACATCTTCTTTCGAAGCAGTTGTCATCGTTCCTAGTAACCTTCACGGACGCATTTTGTGCGAATTGAAATAGGTGTTTCAGAATAATGTACCTATTTTGAGATATGTGGTAACTATTAAGTTTGATGTATGTTAATTGAGCAACCTTACTAAAACAAAGAAATGTTAATTTCAAATAAATCGTAAATTTCAAGCAGTAATTGGATTTTTTTCATTTGCTTTTTGTATTCTAATTCATATGCTTTGATAACTTTATTGAATGCTTTTTTTTCAATAAATTCTAATAACATTCAGCCTATGAAGCATCCAAATTTTCAAAGATCTTATGTTGAATAAATAAGGAATCAGAGATTAATATGGCTCTAAAAAATATGAAAAACATTCGAATAAATTCTATCGTTATCAGTTATCATGTTGTTATATGCTTTACTAGTCCCACGGGATTGCTATTAAATTTGAACTAATGATCTGGACACTGACGTAAAACAAAAATAAACCAAGATTCGGTTTCAGCGATTTAAAAGACATCTTAATTTACTATAATTTGTTTCGTTAATTTCTTTCAAGTTAATTTGATCTTGCGTTTTAGTTGAACCAATAGACTAGAACAAAAAAAACTCGATGTCATTTACATAAGACATATCTCAGTATGACTTTAGAGTAATTTTAGCTGATTCCAGATTCGGATTTAGCGACCCAAAAAACATATGTATAATTTTTTTCAGTTTTTTTTTATTAGAGCTTGGATATTTGACCTTGGCTTGATCTTGAACTCCACCTGATGAGGTCAAACCGACGCCGGATTCTGATTCAGCGACCCCAAAAACATAATCCTACATAGATCCGGTCCGATGCACAAGACTATTTTTTTTGTGGGGCTGTGTAATATTTCGACCAGAAAATTTGTATACGCTGGTCATGTCTACAATTATTTCTTTTATTAATTTTTTTACAAGAGAAATAAAAAAATTCAGTTTAAAACCCATAAAAGAAATGCAGAATTAGCTTTTATAATGTCAGTGTTAGAATGGTTCAATTAATTGAAATCTCAACCTGTTGTTTTAAAGTCTGCAAAAATTTTCATTATTATTGTTCTTCACTTCACATAACATTAGCATCAGGCTTTATTGATTTGCCTAAAGATGGAGATTCATTGCTGTCAGATAATAGATTCCTAGAATTTGAAAAACTATTATTGACATTCATCGTAAAAATGATTCCAAGACTGTGCCCGAATTTTTCGAAGTACAAAATAAACTGAAGAGCCTTGTACTCTGGCTGGAGTTAGAATTCATGTGGGACAGAAGCAGCAATTAAGATCTTGCCATATTACTTAAATATTTGTTTGTGTTTTTCAGTATATAATACATAGTTATATCCTGTTATATTGTTAATATATATACAGGGTGTAAATAGTTTGAGTGTATATATTTTAGGT
Source organism: Octodonta nipae (assembly GCA_034190945.1). NCBI lineage: Eukaryota > Metazoa > Arthropoda > Insecta > Coleoptera > Chrysomelidae > Octodonta > Octodonta nipae. The sequence goes on along the minus strand of CM067218.1, from coordinate 98,101,849 downwards.
GGAGGTAGTATACACCAAATTAAACAAAAAACTCTTATACCACTATGGTCAGTAGGCCTTAATAACCAAGAAAATCCCTAAAACATATTAAGTAAATTATTGTCAATCCGGCAACGTCGCTCGCGTTCGAAGCAGATTCACTCTTAGCGCGAATAATAAAGGATGACTACGCCGACAAAAAAATAAACACCTGTGTTTTTGTATTGACTGATGATATTGACCTTAGAATTAAATAAAAATATATGAAATATTTTGTTGACAATATTTACGTTTTTAATACAAGGTATTGCAATTAGAATTTGTATTTGGCGGTTTCTTTTATGCAATTATACAAAGTTGGGTAAATATGATATTCAACTCAAGAGATCTGTATATGTAGTTTTTTACCAGTTAAATTATTCGAAGAGTCATTATTACTGATTTAATTAATATTATTTATATTAGACAAGTAAATATGTAATCCTACTTACCGAATTTATTATAATGATAGAACTGAGTTGAAACAACGGATTATTCACAGCAAATGTTCAAAATCCCACCATTACTATCGACACAAGCACGACACCGTTTAATCCAATTTTCACGTATGCGAGAAAAAATTCCTGGAATATTTCGGATTTCGTCAGCAGCGTCAAAAATGCGTTGTCTAAGGTCATTCTCGTCAATAATTGGAGTCGTGTAAACGTTACTTTTCATATGTCCCCATAAGTAGAAATCTAAAGGATTGAGATCAGGAGATCTTGCTGGCCAACGTATATGTCCGTTTCGACCAATCCAACTACGGGGAAATGTTCTATTTAAGAAGTTGACAACTAGATGACTTGCGTGGGCAGGTGCTCCGTCATGTAAGTACCACATATTGGAACGTGTTTGTAGGTTCACTTCATCTAACAAATCTGGTAGCGGGTTGTTCAAAAAATAAAGGTAATTCTCACCTGTCAAACGTGCAGGCAGTATAAATGGCCCAACCAAGTATTCACCAACTATTCCAGCCCACACGTTAACTGAGAATTGGTGTTGAAATACTGACTGGCGTATTTCGTACGGATTTAACTCAGACCACGAATGCGTATTATGAAAATTTATTATACCATTCCTATTAAAACTTGCTTCATCTGTTGTTAAAATATTGTTCACAAAATTAGGAAATTGTCGATGTTTTCTGAGGAACCAACGACAGAAATTGAGTCTTGGTTGAAAATCATCAATTGAACACCCGCTGCATGTGATATGGATAGAGCAATTGTTCCCGTAATGTTATATGAACAACAGTGTGAGAAATTTGCAGCTCACTTCCAATACTCCGTGTGCTACGATATGGGTTGATGTCGATAAGGTCTAGTATTTGATCCTCAGCAGCTAAGATACGATTATGTAGCTGAGGTCCGCGATTGTTTATTTGTGGTATTACACTACCTGTTTCCAGAAGCCTCTGCGAAACAGCTACGAATGTCCTAGCATTGGGCAGGCGCCTGTTTGGAAACCTTTCCCTGTATAACATTCTTGCTATTCTGCAATTACGTCTGCTTTCCCTATAAATTAAGAGCATGTCATGTCTTTCCCTAATTGTATAATCGGCCATTATTTATCACAACTAAATACTGTCGCACTATTCTTAATTTTCGAACTTACACACTAATCACAACCGATTTTATTTATTTAAAAAATATATTAAATGGAAAGCAAACCACGAAGTCTACATCAAATAGATATCATTCAAATCACTTTACCGTTTATCTATTCTTATTTACAAGAATCGAAATCGAAAAAAACAATCGTAACTCTCAGTAGTCGTTAAAGTAAAAAAAGTAGTAAATAAGTTGGTCTGTATGCCACGTTGCCATATCTATTCGGAGAAACTTACACTAAATTATAAAAGCATATTTCGAGTTTAAATAATCAATTTTCATTTTTAATGTGGCTATTAAAGATGTATAAGCTATTGAGTATTTACATATTTAGATTTACCGACATTTTGAAATCGAAATTATTGTATTATTCACTGTAGCAATGGCTACATAAAATCTAACTTTATGTGTTCTTTTTTTATGTTATAAAGCTTTTTGATTTGCTGATGCCTGAAGTATTGTTCTTCAAAATCTTTGCACTCAAACCGTTTACACCTTGTATATATATATATATATATATATATATATATATATATCATTGAAGGTTCTCTGGATTCTCGTGTCTATTGTTTACTTGTCTTAGAAAAGACATTTTGTACTACACTTCGATGAGATCTTACTCATCTTCTTCGGAATATTCGATTTTGATACTCATTAAGTGTAGTACAATTTTTTTTTTGTACTTCACTTAGTGAGTAACAATATCGAATATTCCTAAATATTCCTAAGAAGATGAGTGAGATCTCATCGAAACGTCAAACTGTCTTTTCTAAGACAACTAAATAATACACATGAGCATACCGAGAACCTTCAATGACATTTCATACTCGTGAAAACATCCGAAGTATGTATATATATATATATATATATAAGTGCTAGGTGGTTCTGGAAGAACAATAGAAAAACTCAGAATATCTTATGGAAAGCTCGTTGTGCCCTACTTAGGGAAGCTATACGTGATGTCAGAAAATATTTGGATGTTAATACTAAACTCTTAGTTATCCACCTACAGGTAGCAATACACTCCACCCGATAATATGAGATAAATTCGATGAGATTAGCGAATTTAAGGCCGAAATAAATGCAGAGTTGACAAAAATGCAACAACAGACAAAATTTAACAAATCGAAGCTCCAACAGAAGCCCAAAACGAATTTTTCGCTAGTGCTCCCTCTCACATACCATCAGAGAGCATAATATGTGGCGTGGAAACAGCAATTTCAAAAATTAGATGCGAACACCGCTGAAATAATTAGACAACATGTGTCACATGTTCCAAGAAACTCTAAACCACCCAAAAATAACCTATCTATAGAAGAAAATGAGGCTTGAAACAACTTCGCCTCAACAAGGACATTGTCATTCTACTGGCTGCTAAAGGAAATGCGACTGTAATTTTAGATACAGCGGATTATTCAAACAAAATTCAAACATTGCTACAAGATCCATCATATAAACAAATAACTACTGACCCAACAACTTATCTGGAGAAAACAACCAAGACCAAAATCTAAGCAAGCAGGATCGACAAAAATCTCCAACTGCAACTCATTCGGCGTGAAAAGTCATCGAGATGCCCGAAATTCTATGGGTTGCCAAAAATACATAAAGAAGGTTCACCTTTGAGGCCAATAGTAAGCTCAATTGGATCCCCAACACAACAGATAGCCAAATACATAGCACAACAACTTCAACCGTTTGCAGAGGGGGCAGACTCATATGTGAAAAATTCGACACATTTCATCGAAATACTTAAAAAAAAACGGTCTTACAACCAGGGTGTCTTCTTGTAAGTTTTGACTTAGTGTCCTTTTTCACCAACACCTCTATAGACGAAGCCTTTGATATCATAATAGAAAAATACAAACCACCTCAACACCTTGTAGGCTTAACAATGCACGGTCTGATGAACACATATTTTGTTTACGAGAACCAACGATACAAGCAAGTGGAAGGAGCTCCAATGGGATCGCCACTCTAACCAGTTATAGCGAACCTTTTTATGGAGAACTTTGAGGAGTTGGCACTAAGAACAGCAACTCTTAAACCCAGTTTGTAGTTGCGATATGTGGATGATACATTTGTGATTTGGCCTCATGGGACAATTTTAATGACATCCATCACAAAATATAATTTACCATGGAGGTTGAAGCCAACAATCAACTGCCATTCCTTGATTTTCTCATAAATAGGAAGGAAGATGGAACCCTTGGCTATACAGTATATAGGAAAGCAACTCACACCAACAGATAACTTCATGCTAATTCTCATCACCACCCAGCCCAATTACAAGTCGTCGTCAAGACTTTAGTAACCAGATAACAAAGGCTAACTGACCAGGACAACATCAAACAGAAAATGGACAGTTTACAAACAGCTCTGAAACAAAACGGATTTACAGACCGAAATATTCAAAGAGCCCTAAAGTCAAAACCGAGACAAAGAGACGAGGAGACACCAATAACCAAGGCTTATTTACCGTATTTCAAGACTGTCATAAAACCTATGTGGGGCATACTAACAGAAGAATTCAAGCTAGAGGTGACGAACACCAGAACGCTGGAAAAAAACAACATTGAGGAACACGCCATCACGACGTCACACCGAATAGATTTTGAGAACACCAGAGTACTGGCAAATATAGAACACCAGAAATCAAGACTCGTAAGAGAGGCAATTGAAATAGCGAAGAGGCCTCACAGTCTAAACGCACGCTATGAAATCCAGAACTTATCGTATTGTTGGAAAATTCTATTAACACCGTACCGGCCGGACCCGTCCTATAACAACTCAACCGCAAATAACCAATCAATAACCATGGCCACTGAGCGCCAAGGGACAATTACACGCAGCTGTTCACGGTGCCTACCGACTGGCGCCGAGCCGCGACTATATAACTGCGCACGCGCTCCTGAAAATCTTAGTATTCGAGTAACTAGAAGCGAAAGCAGGCTACGAGAATTATGCGAACCGACCTGAAGAAAGCAGATGTGACTCTGCCGAAACGTCGTTATTTTACCATCGATCCCGGCAGGGATCAGTTATCAACTACGCGGATGAATTCCCGGAAACCACCTAAAACATTTAGTGCTCGGGAAAACTTTAAAACAAATTTAATTAATTAATTCTTTTGGTATTTTTCATTATTTGACATAAAATATATCTACGAAGTACTTCTGCGATTTTGTATCTTTTAAAGGAAGAACATACTCAATTGGTTGAACGTAAACTTTATTTACCTTCCATACAGAAAACGCTATTATAAAATTAATATATATTCATATAGACATAGAACACTATAATTGTTGATAATATTCACTTCTCTTTCTTAATTTTATAGAATAAAATGCAACCACAAGATTATACCATTATATACAGTTTATATAATACGCTATCAATAATGAAATTATTTAAAACATATATTTTAGTTTGCAAAAGGTAATTACTCTATAATGATTTGAATGTGAAAATGATAATTTTGACACTTAATTGTTGGGCCTACCAGTTTTTACAGGCCAATACAGAACAGTAAATGAAAGTTACACTAGTTTTAACAAAAAAATCCGGATGTTTGTTTCCGATTTAATGATTTTTTATGTCCATTGTGTTATTTGGGCTAACGTTTAAGAGTGGCAGTGTGTTTGCCGATTAATGACAGTAGAAGGGGCGTTTTAGATGATGAACAGTACCAATATAGATTAAGAAAAGATTTACAGTTCTTGAGAACAACTTGAATTTTAATATCTATTATATTAGACAAACTATCATGGGAATATTTTGCTACAACTAGATTTTTAATATAGTTATGTCTTTTTTGAAAATATTACCCTATAAAGAATAACGCAATTGAAATTTCTAAAATTTTGTATTAATGCTAACTTCACAACACTTTTTACATTGGATCTTTTGTTTGAAATATAAATTTAATTAAGAAACAAATATATGAATTATCGCAAATTAATATATTGTTTCTACTGAGTTACGCTTTCCTCAGCTGACTAAATCTGGAATAGTTATTTATTTCGCACTTACAAATGACTGTAATATGAATACATTAAGGAGTTTCAGGGATAAATATCTCACCCATAATCTGGCATCGTGCTGTGTGTAGCCCTGTTTCTCTGTGATTCTTAGGATGAAAACCACATGACAGAATAACTAGGTTGATTAAAACTTATCAAAGTAATTGTAATACCTTTTCGAGATTTTACAATCCAATGAACGCAATATAATATTATGGTTCTAGTCGAGAACCTTCAACACTTGCGCTTCCCTGATTGACAATTTTACTATGACGTCACTAACACAATCTGTTATTTTAAATTAGAACTTTAAAGGGTTATCTTCAGAATATATATGTGGCCCTTTTAACAACGCCTTTTAAAAAATAGCGGCAGTCATTTGAGATGGAACGATAGAAGTGATCTCTTCTTACGAAATAACCTTTCCCTTTCTTGTTATCTCCCTGCCTCTGTTTCTCTCTTTTTGTGTCATTCTTAGTTAAACATATAAATTTCAGGAGAATTAATATAAGTCTCAGTATTTTCTTACGTCTCAAATATTATTCCTAATGTGTAACTTAATTCTTAATTTAATTATAACTGCAAAAGAAGATATAACGTCTAAGTTAATTTTTAAATAAAATATAAAATTTGTTGAATTATATTACTACAGACATACTTCACCAATTTAATATTCTGAAAATATATAACTTTAATTATAACAGATTAAATTATGGCAACATTATTTAAGTAAATACTTTTTAAATATCATAACATCTCCTTACTGTTCTTGAAAACAGTTGTTGTAATATAGTTTAATCCTATACATATTTAAAAAAGTGTTCGTCAAAATGCACTAAAATAGAGGGCGCTGATGTAGCAAGAAGGTGGATGTTAAACAGAAAGTCAACAGTATGTAGAATATCTCATAGATATTCAGAAAAAAATATATATCTTTTACATACTTTGGTTGAAAAGAAGACAAAACTGGTGGCTTAACCATATTATTATTTTTTGTTCAGTAATTGACATCATTTTTATTTCTTCCCCAGCGATTTTACTTCTTGAATGTGTTTTTTCATCCTTGTCTTGTCACTGCAATATATAACTTGTCCTTTTTGTGCTGTTCTTATGTATATTAACAGTCTAATGGGTATTTAAAGACCAAATTGGGAATGAAGTGTCGAAAAAAATTCAATTTAAGTTTTTGAATTTCATTACCATACTCATCTATTTTCATATGTGTAAGTGTAAGCCGCCGTTAAGAAGCTGTCGCATCAATAAATATATTATTACAGGACTTGCTTCCTTGTCGTACTTAACCTACTAGAAGAAATGCCACACCTATAGGCTTGATTTTACCCTTAATTAATTGTCTTCTAATTAATTGGTTAATAATAATTTAGTGTTAAATATATGATATGTTCTCCTTTGTTTGCTTCGTATATAAGTAGTCAGCCTGACGTTTACTGAATGTTTTTGTTGTAGTTTCATTATTTTGTAGCTTTGAAGTTTATAATGGTGGGTAAGTTTTTGACCCCGAAACTTGTGATACGGAATTTTACTTAAGACATTTGGGACATTGTATCTTGGAAGCTGCTATTTTTAGTCACTTTAAATAATAGTATTTCTGTACCAAGCTCGTTATCACTGTAGAGAAAATCAGTTTAAAGAATGGCACTGTAGATATTGTTATGAAATTTATTCTTTTGATAGAATCCTTCAATTCATGCATCAGGTTTATAATAACCTCTACTGGAACATTTTTACTTTGGTCTCGAATCAATTGGCGTTTAGAAACATAAAATGAATTTCTCCTTGCACTAGTTCTTAATACTTTTTGTTAATCTGTTATGAATATCTTACTCATGAGCCTGCTAAGATCCAGCCATTCAGAACATTTACAATTACATCGTATTTCAGTTATTTTGGAATTTGATAAAGTTTTGATTAATACAACAATCCGGTCAAAATATCCAAGAAGTATTGTTTAATTTTTAACCATTTCAGTTATCAGTAACATGTTGCAGTATAGGAAAGGTCACAAACTTGGAGCACTAAAAATGGAACGCTTTTTATGTATTTAAACCTTAAGATTTCAAAAACAACTCAAAATATTTCCCGATTTTATTTTTAACTTCACAACGGAGTCATTTTCTTTTCTTTTTTTTTAAACTCCGAAACATGTTTTGTGATTAATTCTCGAATGTGTAAAAAAGGAGTACCTAAGGTAGATTTGTTAAAGTGCTCGGGTCATGGAATTTAGTACCAAATAGTAAGCTATAGTACCAGTGACTACTAATATAAATGGACCTGGCACTCTCATATACGACTAAACGAAAAATGGGTTGAAACATGAGACAAAAATAGAAAGAGACAGAGATATATTTGTTTACAAATATTCCGCCTCCAAAAGTAGTTCCAGAGGTTCCGAATCTGGAGCCGTGTAATTGCTGTTCTCTCTCAACTCCTAGGACAGAATGTCACGATAAAATTTTTTCAGGTTACTTCACCTGTCAGAGATATTGAATACTCTCTTCGAGGTGTCAGTCCTTTGTACGCAAGACAATATATATTATATATCAATATAATACATATTTTTTCTGGTTAGGGAACCTTCATCAGTTGCGCTTCCCACAATTGAATGTCTTCTCGAACACTTCTTTATGCATTTGATGCATTTCGTTAAATTTGAAGACGCGAGATGTAAGACCGACATCTAGGATTTTCGAAAGAATCAGTACACAGAGGTTCCGAATCTGGAGAACAGCAATTACACGGAACGGCTCCAGATTCGGAACCTCTGTGTACTGATTCTCTCGAAAATCCTAGATGTCGGTCTTACATCTCGCGTTTCAAATTTAACGAAATGCATCAAATGCATAAAGAAGTGTTCGAGAGGACATTCAATTGTGGGAAGCGCAACTGATGAAGGTTCCTAACCAGAAACAATATGTATTATATTGATATATAATATATTTTGTCTTGCGTACAAAGGAATGACACCTCGAAGAGAGTATTTAATATCTCTGACAGGTGAAGTAACCTGAAAAAATTTTATCGTGACATTCTGTCCTAGGAGTTGAGAGAGAACAGCAATTACACGGAACGGCTCCAGATTCGGAACCTCTGTGTACTGATTCTCTCGAAGATCCTAGATGTCGGTCTTACATCTCGCGTCTTCAACTTTAACGAAATGCATCAAATGCATTAAGAAGTGTTCGAGAGGTCATTCAATTGTGGGATACGGAACTGATGAAGGTTCCCTAACCAGAAACAATATGTATTATATTGATATATAATATATATTGTCTTGCGTACAAAGGAATGACACCTCGAAGAGAGTATCCAAAAGTAGTGTCCAACTACATTAAATTAAAGGTCATGTTATTCAGATTCAAAATAATAGAACTACGTCCTAATCCACAAATATAAATATATTAAATTCCATTAAAAGAGGTGCACAATAACAAAAATAATTAGTGGCTTAATTACTAATATGTAACAGTAATTATCAAAACATTTACTTATTCACGTAAAATGTAGTTTTATTTACTGATTAAATGACCTTTTGTAAACTCAGTAAACACGTTTATGTTCTGAAACTTACCGGTGAGAAGATAATTCGGCAAACGAATATGCTGTTTTCCTGTATGTAAAACACTGAAATAACACTTTATTATTGTTTTTTACACTCTTAAACAAAATAATCACTGATTTCAAACAAGTTTCAACCACAAAACACTTTAAAAAATATAAATTAGGAAGTTAACCTCAATTCAAAATGTAAATAAGCAAACTTGTGCTGTTGCCTGCTGGACATAAAAGAGGTAAAGTACCGCCGTTCAGGCGTTCAGTTAATGCGTTGATGCCTAGATTTACGTCTTAGTGGTTACAATGGAATGAAGTTTGGCAATTTTGGCATCGGTAAGCGGCTGTTTACTATTTTCCGGCAAACATCTTTCAACCCATTTTTAATGTAAACAGGCAGGTCCATTTATATTAGTATAATTTTCTGCAAACAACAAGATATTTGAATCAGGGGATTACATAATATTTTTTTATAAAAACAAATAATCAGGCATTATGATTTTAAAAATGCATTTCAATGTAATATATTTAATAAGGTTAAATACAATGTAAATATACCAGGCAATGAATAGCATGAAAAAAACTGAATACATCAATATTTATATTTCATGTGCTATTATAATGTATGATGATTCAAGTTTTTTTATAAAGCTATTATTGCACTTGAATATGCATATAGCGGAAATGTTGAAAGCTCAAAAAGAGTAACAAATGCAAATCGAAGACTAGCATTCGATTCATGTCGACAATATGTTATTCGACCAGCGTTTCACCAGGTCATATGATTAAAGCGACAGGGAAACCGTAATTAGTCGAATTCGATTCGGTTATACTGAAATTACAGTAGCTTAATGCGTTGGCATAATATGTGAACTCCAAACCAATTTCCGGAACAAGTTTGGAAGATGGGAAGTCGACGAGAGCACTTTTTGTTTTGTGGGTGTCATTCAGCGAGACTGTGGGCGATTAGTACGGTCAAATAGGCGTATTCGAGGAAGGATATAATTGTTTTGAAAGTTGTTTGGTTGATTTGAAATACCAAGGCTCGAAGGCAGGCTTCTCGTTGTAAAAATGCTAATTGTGTGAAAAATATTAATGCATCATAAATGTGAAATTGTGTAGTCCTAGTATAATTACACAATATTAACAATTTTCAAAATTCATATTACAAATTATTCTACTCTTTAGATTCTAGGTGGGAAAAACCGTGACCGCAATTTTGACAAAACTGAAAGCATATGGCATTCAATAAGCACGAGTATTTTTTAGAAAAAATCTACTTAGACCTGAAAACATGTACAATATAAAATATTTAAAAGTCAACTCTTTTAAGAATATTTATTTATAACTGAATAATTGCATTCTATTACAAATTATCTTTTTTAGAAGTACATGATCTTCTTCAATGAGTATTTTTGTATTGTAAACGAGATAATTTTTCTAATAAATGTGCACCGTTTTTATGGTGAGAATTGAAATAACCTGCAAGTGGAGATATGATTTTTACAACAGATTTTGAAAGCTTACTGCAAGGAGAATTTATAGAACTGACAATTGGTCTTAAAATGATATGAGTATTCTATGAAACTATAGAAATGTGTTGGCTTAGAGTAGAGTAGGGTATGGATTTCGCCTTCTTGTTCAGTAAATTCGTGTCTGTATTTACATAGTAAGGGTTATATTTTGTTTTTAATATAATTTGTTGGATTTGTTTTTAATTTATTGTACTTTCCTTGATGGACTTTGAACAAAATCTTGACCTCATATTCACATTTATTTCAAATTACTGTGGCATTCATTGCCTTTAACTGCAGGTACTTACTAGTTCTGCCATTTTCTAAATCTTTATATATATATATATATATATATATATATTTACTCGGAGGTAGAATAATTCAGCATCCAAATCAATTTGAGGAAAGGTAGAACTAGAGATACAATACTTTTATTGAATACGTATTTGTTGACAGACGGAGAATTTATTTGTGCAAAAACCGAATTACAAATATCCCTAATTGTTTTTAAATATTAGTTCAGTATATATAGTCATAAATTATAAAATATGAGTTTGAGATTGGTTCATAAGCTTTATTGGTAAGCAAAATTTATTATTCATGTTTCATCTGGTAGCCACAAACTGAAAAACCATAAAATAATAAAAATAAAGCATAAAGAATGTTTTTGAATATATTTAAATATATTTAATTTGTAGTAAACTATACTGTCACTATTTATCATAAAAGGCATACTAAGTAGTTCTAAAAAAATAAAATGTATTGAAAACTAAGATGAGCGTAATATGATAATATTACTAGAGTTTTACTAAGAACTATTAAGATTTAGAAGCTAGAATGTTGTGTAATTATTAGTTCAATTATTAAATAGAAAGTGGTACATAACCTCACAACAGTATACATTGATTTTTAAATATTAGCATGATAGTTAATTCGCGAATATATATAAGCACCATAAATTGTATGAGAAAAGGGCTTCCATTTCCCTTAAATAACTTCGATCTATAAATTAGTGTCTAAACTCGGCCGCGATATTCACTTGTCATTAATTTGAAACATAAATTATGAAATTAAACAAGAATATTTAAACTTGCAGGCATCCAAACATCCATTGACTTATAATATTTATTCGTAAAACTCCCAAAGTATCAATATTAAACAGTTATGATCGTAGATCATTTACCATCTAGATATAGCCTGTCAAGCATAAAATCATGGCAACGCTAGAAAGAGAGGGCAATAGAGACAATAAGAGGCTATTTCACTTAGTGGGTGGAAGGTCGGTGGACGCAGCCAATGAACACCATGCTTTATTGGAAAGCAGTTTCCAACCGAGTAAAATAGCCTCTTGCCCTTTGTATTGTCCTCTCGCTCCTTAGTCTTACCACGACATTTGTGCACTGCAGGCTATCTCTAGAAAGTAAATGCTCTAAGGTTATGATAAAGTATAATTACTAAAACCATTGAAGAATATAGCTAAGTTATTATTGTCGTTTATAATTTGTGATATAAAAAAATTCAGTGAATATTTCAACACACCATTTTGAAGTTTTTTTTTACAGTTTTCGAGAGAAACCGTCTAGTGAATACCTGCCTACGGCTACTAAAGAGCTGTGTCGTTTTCTCCTTTTCTCAGTCTGATTCGGTACCTCTGGCACGCTTGCTGTCTCTCCCGGCGTGTCTGACAAAAGACACATATTCATTTTGTCACAACAGCGATCTGAGCAGAGCAGTTATTTTGTTGCAATAGTTTGTTCATTATTAGTGTTCCGTATATACAATATAGGGATACCGTTATAATATCACTCAGGATTTCTGCCTCTGTCACATCACAACCATTTTCTTCTAAACTACTGGACGGAAGGGTTGAAATTTGGCATCAATGTATAGTTTGGTGACCCGATCAGGAGTACATATCGTAAAAGAAAAAAATTGATTTTAAGGGTACTTCTGGGGGGAAAAATAAAAAAATCGACAGTTCCTCCCCTGATCTCCGTAACTACTGAGCCTAAAACTTTTTAAAAAATAGGAAATATAGAGCGTTGCCTGAACTTTACAGGAAAATTAACGGGACACCATTAATGTTAATTTTCGGGGCAAATTATAGAATTAAATAAAAATTTTAAAATAAAAAAATTTTCAAACGCATCATGTAATATATCAAATGAAAGGTCTCATTCTGAGGAACACAAATATATTTTTTTCATATTAAAAAAAAAATATTTTATAAGATATTAACCAAAATATAGCAAAATTTACCCATTGCCCCCCTTATCTCCGAAACTATAAAACGTAAAGTTTTGAAAAAAAAAATAGATTTATAGGTTCTGACCTGAAGTTTACTGGAAAAATAAGGAGATACTTCTACTTTTAATTTTGGGGGCCCAATTACAGAATTAAATGGAAAATATAAAATTATAATTGTTTCTAACCCAGCATGTTATATATCAAATGATAGGTCTCATTACGACGAAAACAAATATATTTTTTCATATTTTTTAAATAAATTAATTAAAAGATATTAACAAAAATATAAAAAAATTACCCATTCCCCCCCCTTATCTCCGAAACCATAAGCTGGAAAATTTTGAAAAAAAATTGAGGTATAGCCCATCACCTGAACTTTACTGGAAAAATAAGGAAAAACTCCTAATATTTTTTGGGGGGGGGGCAAATTATAGAATTAAATGGAAAATATAAAATTAAAATTGTTTCTAACCCGGCATGTTATATATCAAATAAAAGGGCTCATGATGAAGAAAACAAATATATTTTTTCCATATTTATAAAATAAATTAATTAAAAGATATTATCAAAAATATAAAATATTTTACCCATTCCCCCCCTTATCTCCGAAACCATAAAATTTTGAAAACTGAAAGTATAGCCCCTCACCTGAACTTTACTGGAAAAATAAGAAGAAATCCCTAATATTCATTTTGGGGGGCAAATTATAGAATTAAATGGAAAATAAAAAATTATAATTGTTTCTAACGGGTCATGTAATATATCAAATCCCAGGGCTCATTATGACGAATAGGTACAAATACATTTTTTTAATTTTTTTAAAATGAATATTTTAAAATATATTAAAAAATGTTTTAAAAAAATTACCCATTCTCCCCGTTATTCCCCAAACTCTAAGACCTCATTTTTTTTTGTTTATAGGAAAAATATGAAAAAAAAATACCTAATTCTATTATTTGGCCTTCATATAATAGAATTAAACGGAAATTAAATTACTAGAAAACCCCCATAGTAATTTTAGTATCAAATTATAATTTGTCCCTAAAATAAATTAAATGGAAAATAAAGATTCAATTTTCAAACGCATCATGTAACATATCAGATAAAAGGCTCATTATGTGAATTACAAATATATCATATTTTTAAATCATTTGTATAAAAGATATTAAAAATATTAAACATCGACTTAATTCCCACTTTAGAAACTACACTATTTAAATTTTGAAAAATATATTTTATTTATATTTTTAAATAATTTGAATAACAGATTTAATAATTTATAATTTAAACTTCTTCCAATCTACAGAGCCTCAAAACTCAAACAGTAGATTATAAAAGGCATTTCTGAAAGTTTATTAGTAAAAAAAAAACTCTAATGTTACTTTTTGGGGGCCAAATTAGAAAATTAAATACATATGTATTGTGATAAAAATCAAGCGAATCCTAAAGCAGATAAAATAAAAAGTCTATGTGTGGAAAATCAAAGTGTATATTTTTTATAAATTTAAAACGCTTCCTTTAAAAGATATAAGGGTAAGTATAAGAAAATGCACTCATTCCCTGCTTGTCTGAAACTGGAATATTCGAATCTTGAAGGTGGTACGGAACCCTAAGTATGCGAGTCCAACTCGCACTTGACCAAATTATATTAGTACCAACTTAAGTACATATTTGTTTTCGTCAAAAGAAGATAGTGTGTGCAAGTGTTGTTATATTTGCGGCTATTGAGTGCGAAAACTATTTTCTGCGTAAAGGTAAGACAAACATAATTTTATATTTTAGGTTGGGTTTCAGCTCTTGGGTCCAGGCCCAAAAACCACATATTCTAAGAGTAAATTATAAAAAATATAAAATGCGGGAAGTGCAATCAGGATCTCACCTAAATTAAAAACATCATTGTTGTGGTTGATCTACCCACCCCTGAAAATCAAGTTTTTTTAACAACTGCCGTCGAGTTCTACACATTTTTCTACGTCTGCCATGCAAATTTCATAATTTTCGTGTTTGGCACAAAAAGTACTTGTAGTTGTAGTTAAAATTCTGCGAAAAATGTATTTCGAATATTAGAAATATATTTTCAGTATCGATTAAAGGTACTTATAACTATTGACAATACTTTTTGTTATAATATAAAGATATATGGTGACTTACACTTTTAAAAAATTATTATATACCTACTATTGGATTTTAGTAAATGCAATAGAAAATAATTTTATTATACCTACCTAAATGTATTGAACACTTTTATTGAAAATTATATATGAAAATGCTTAGAATTTAGATCCTGAAGAAGATATTGCGCTGTTGTTAAATATTGTAAAAAATATTAAAATAACACTTTTCCTAGATGAGTTTGAAAATGCAAAAACTACTCGTAAATATATTTTTAGTAAAGCAAATAATGAAGCTTGTTCTTAAAGAAGGTCGAAAAATGTACTTCTATTCAAGATAAAATTATTAAATTCGGACAGAGCAATATATACCACCTAACCTAACAACATCCTTAATTTGGTTAACCTACCCCACCCCGATCGGGGGGGGGGGATAGAAAAATGCGTAGGATTCGATAACAACAAGTCAACCAAATTAAGGGTGTTGTTAGTTTAGGTGGTGCATATTGCGCTGCCCGAATTTCATAATTCTATCTTGCACGTTTTTCGCCCTGGCTCCAACAGCCGAAATCCTCGACTTTGGAATTAAATGGATAATATGAAATTAAAATTGTTTTTAACTCATCATGTAATAAATCAATTGAAAGGGGTCATTGTGAACAATACAAATATATTCTTTAAATAATTTAAAAAATGTTAACAAAAATATTAAAAAAATTATCCTTATCTCCGAAACTATAATACGTAAAAATTTGAAAAAAATTAGGGATATAGGACCTCACCTGAACTTTACTGGAAAAATAAGGAGAAACTCCCAATATTAATTTTGGGAGCCAAATTACAGCATTAAATGGAAAATATAAAATTAAAATTAATTCTAACACATCGTGTAATATATCAAATCAAAGGACTCATTATGGTGAATACAAATATATTTTTTCAGATTTTTAAAATATATTAACAAAAAATTATAATAATTTTTTTGAACGCATCTGGCAATACATCAGATGAAAGGGCTCATTATGAGGAGTATAAATGTATATTTTTCATATTTCTAAAATTAATTGTTTGCAAGATATTAACAAAAAAATATAAAAAAATATTATTTTCCGTTTTATGTCCGAAACCATAGTACCTAAAATTTAGAAAATAATTAGGGGTACAGGGCCTTACTTAAATTTTATAGGAAAATTATTAATTTTGGCGGCAAATTGTAGAATTAAATTGAAAATAATAAAAAAAATTCAAACGCGTCATGTTATATATTAAATAAAAGGGCTTATTATGAGAAATATAAATATATTTTTTTCATATTTTGAAAATTATTTGTTTAAAAGATGTTAACAAAAATATTTAGATGAAATGTCGCCTCAATATCAAGCTGAAATGGAACAATTTGAAAAACTAATTATGGACAAAAAATTTAAAAGAAAGTGGTATGTAGCAATTATATCAGCATTAACGCACACTTTGTTTTCAATCAAAACATCAAATTATTCCTTTTTAGTTTCTTAGCAAACTCCAATCAATTGACAATAGAATTTTTGTTTTTTAGATAACATATATGGTAAGAAGAGGTGGCAAAAAATACACTGACCTTGTTACAAATATTATGACGAAATATATATTAGATGAATTGGCGGCCATATACAGTTACAAAGGGAAACAAAAAAAGCTGCGTTTTGAATCAACATCTTTGAATAATTGCGTCGTCAGTGAGTATGAGTTTGTTATATAAAAATTATAATTTAGTGCGGTATACAAATATAATTTAAAACAAAATTCGTAGATGCTGTATCGAAATCGCTTAACACGACTGAGGAAGGGATTAAGTTAGGCTGCAGTCAGAGTGGCTCCGGCAGAGGGTGAAAACTCAGATAGGGAAAAGTGGTTCTGATTTTTGAGACCTCTGGCCCATTGGCAGCAAACCTTAAGCTTCCCTAAATCCCCTTGTGAGGGCGCCATGATAGGCGCAATTTGCGTGATTGTTTACATGATGTCGGCCATTATTATTCTGATTTTTATCTGTGAACTGTGAACGTAGTGGCCATTAATCGCTTATAAGTTTTCTGGAGTATATAAAATAAGGAATATCACATCAGTAAAATCATTTCAATATACAGAATAGATAATGGCTACTCAGAATTGTTGAATTCGTAGTTGTTTTAATAGGTCTAAAAGGTAATGATTTATGATATTTTTTTACCTTAATTTAATGATTGTTTTTTAGGTATTATTTTGCAAAAACCATAAAATGCCAGGCAATATGGGCTCAAGATATAATCAGTGAAGAGCTGTTTATTGCAAATCTAAACAGTTAGGTAATATGTGAAATGCATTTTGAAATGGAATACATTGGAAGGAATGGCAAATTACTAAGATTGTTTGTCCAAATTTACAAGGTATGCTCATGTTTTTATCTTATGCTGTCACTTGTTTTACATATATTGCCTTATTTTAGGTTACACAAGAAAAGCAGGAGACAATTTTGTACACCTAGACTACAGAAAAACATGCTAGTGATTATGTTGAGGAAAGACAATGAATATTGTTACACTTTTATAACAATCATGTTATGATTTTGTAGAAGCTCCTGAGAATCAGGAAAACTAGGAATATACCATATCAAGTAGCATCCAAACCTCCCAAGTTTAGTTTGCCACATGAGAATGTTGAAAGTAGAAAGACACTTTTCAGTAAGTAAATTGAAGATTTTTATCAAGAAATTTAAACATACAAAAGGGTAAGCATTTTTATAGAGGTTGTTTCATATATCACAATAGTTCAATGAGTTTATATATCATGCAAGCAATTTGTTGTATATAATTAGAGTCGTTGGCATGCACATGTTTTATAAATTGATCTTTTTGTCAACAAATCATGTGAAAATATTAAATTTAGGGATTGATTCACAATTTTGTTACTTTCTGTTGATTACTCAAGAAAATAGATGTGTACTTAGAAAACACATAACAGACTGATTAGGTTAGTTCTAAACATGTGTTACTCATAAAATATTTCTTTATATATTACATTTAATGTTTATAACCTATTGGTATTCTTTGAAAGTATTATATCATGTAGTATAACTATTTATTGATATCTGTATAGTATATTGTCATACATTCTAAAAAATTTACACACTGGTTTTAATAATGTGTCTTTGTATGTATTATATTAAATTGTATGTTTGATTTTTTATAAATAAAAAAATTATTTTCAATTACTAGTTTTATTTCTAAAGTACAGACATATAGTGGAACTTTTTTGAAACGAGGATTATGGGTAATATAGATTTCTTTTTTATTTTTGGTAAAACCATAATTATAGAATACCTATACTCGTTTTATTTTCAAGAAAAGAGTAGGCAACAACGGTTTCTGTTCTATAGTAGAGTTTTGCTGCCCACCGTAACAGCGCTAGTCGTAATTTTTTGAACACAATTTTAACCATAGAGTTTCCCATCTATTCTCTTGTGTGATCTGTGGTCTCCGGCATCGGCAGAATTTTTACTCTGGCGTATACGGCCGAATACGCTCGTTTGAGTGTTGTGGTCAGACTCATTCCGTTTTCTAGTAAAATCGAATAAACCATGTCGTTAGACAAAATGGATTTTGATTAATTGGCAATTATTCAAATAATCTGATTTAAAAAAATGATGTGTCAAAAGACTGGCAAGAAAGAAATCTTTAAAAAGAGGTATCACATGATTTAAACTCCTTTGTATTTAAACGTGTAGAAGTGACATTCACCCCCGCTTAGGGGTTGAAACTGCAGGGTGACCGATACGTGCAATAAGTAAATACGTAAATATAAATTAACGGGTATTTTTGTCTTTTTTTAAGATATTTTAAAAGTTATTTCGGGTGGCTAGTTATGAAATGCAAGCTCTGTATTAAATGATAAAGACTCTAGAAAGTACATATCACCTAAAGAAATTGAAAGAAATTCCAACTATCCCATATTAGACTGGCGTACTCGGCCGAAAAAAACAAATTTATTTGTTTTCGTCCGATCGTCGGCAGATACGGCAGTGTATAACGGTGTTACTGTGACCACCTCTATCCAGTAACACTGTTTTGATTTTTGACCGACTTCGGCAGTGTACGGCAGAGTTAAAAATTCGGCCGATACCGGTGCTACTCTGACCGTACCCTTAAAAGTGGCGTCATGGTTGGCAAATGCCCCAACGAGAACAAAACGCAAGAGGTAAGTTAAAGAAATTGTTTCTTACTGAATGATTGATATCATGCTTTCTATTTTTATATTTGCAGGGACTCGTGTGACAATAATAAAAAAATATGTGAGGATGATAAAGAAAATCAAGTCATTGGTGAACTAATGGAACAATGAATATACAACTACTATTTTACTAAAGACATTTTTTATGTTATTCTTGTATTAAAGACAGAGAATAAAGTATTGGTTGGATTACAAAAATTCAATTTCTTTAATTTTCAATATATTGCAGCTGTAACCTGCCCATAGTTTATAATTTATTTGATATAATGCAAGAATTCGGATACTGCAGCAATATTAGAGCACAAAAAATTTTCTCCTATATTTGAAACAATGTTTAATGAATAAAAAGTTTTCTTTGTATATATTTGATTTGTTGCAGCAATTTGTCGCACGAGCAAAATAATATTTATTGATTAAAGAGTACTACAATACGAATTTATAATGGTTAACATATGAGAATATTGCTGCAATTGTTGTATTAATAGTAATATTAAAATCTTCATGAAGACTTGACAATTATTAGTTGTAATAGCAGTATTTATGTAATTCTCATTTAGATATCACAGCAATGTAGCTGAAATATTATTAGCAATGTCGCTGATATAAAATCCAAGTGAACTTATAATTTAACATATACGTTTTATATGTTAAATTAAAAATTAAATTACTGGGATATTTTTACAATATATCTTTATTTTCACTCTAGCTTTAAAATAGTGCTGAAATATTATTGATAACATCGATGTGATATTTCTGCAATATAAATAATTTCTCACTAAGATATCCTAGCAGAACTCCTAAAATATTATTGGCAATATAGCCGTGATAAAATACTAGCGGACATTTAATATACAGCAAGTATTACAGTGATATTTCTGCAATATATATTTGTTCTCACTCAAATATCTTAGCAATACTGATGCAGTATTATTGGCAATATCACTGTGATAAAATACTAGCGGACATTTAATATTTAGAAAATATTACTGTGATATTTCTTCAATATATCTTTATTCACATTCAATTACCGTAGCAATACTGGTGCAATATTATTGGCAATATCGCTGTGATAAAATAATAGCGGATATTTAATATACAGAAAGTATTACTGTGATATTTCTGCAATATATATATATATATATATATATATATATATATATATATATAAGTTCTCACTCAAATATCGTAGCAATACTGATGCAGTATTATTGGCAATATCACTGTGATAAAATACTAGCTGACATTTAATATTTAGAAAGTATTACTGTGATATTTCTGCATAATATCTTTATTCTCATACAATTACCGTAGCAATACTGCTGGAATATTATTGGCAATATCGCTGTGATAAAATAATAGGGAACATTTAATATATAAAAAGTATTACTCTGATATTTCTGCAATATATCTTTGTTCTCACTGAAATATCCTAGCAATACTGCTGCAATATTATTGGCAATATCACTGTGATAAAATACTAGCGGACATTTAATATTTCTGCAATCTGACAGTAATATTCTTAGGATATTTTTTGACAATATTACAGCGATATTGAAACATTCTCGTGATATTTGTGTAATATATTCTGCTATGTGGGTCTAAGAGCTCCTTCCATTTCTGCTTGGATCTTCTCAAGCAGGTCAGCGTTGGTTGGCTGCAGTTCCCCATGAATTTTCTAACCGTCCGGGCTGTTCCCAACAGGACGGCTTTTTGCATCAGTTGGTAAAGATGTTCGTCCAGACCGAGGTATTTCAAATTATTTAATAGATGTTTTGGGACTACTCCTGTTGTTGACAAAACAATTGGTACTGTTCGAGTGTTGTTCATGTCCCATTGTCTCTGTATTTGAAATTCTAAATCACTGTATTTGGCTAGTTTTTCAGCCTGCTTAATATTTATATTATTGTTGTTAGGGATTGCTATGTCAATTAAGGTTGTTTTTCTAGACACTTTATCTACCAAAACTATATCTGGTCTATTGTGAGCAACAGTCCGATCGGTCAATATCGTCCGGTCTCAGTACAGTTTGTAGTTGTTATTTTCTAAAATAGATTCTGGTTTGTATATATAGTAGGGTGTTCTTACCGACTGTGCTAGCTCGAGATTTAGCGCTAGTCCCTGGTGCAGTATTTTTGCCACAGCATTGTGTCGTTCTTTGCATTCAGTTGCAGCGAACGCTTGGCAACCTCCTGTGATATGCTGGATAGATTCAGATGTTTGGCAACCATATCTGCATTTGTCGTTGTTGATAGGGTTTTTGACGATTATTATTATTATCCCGACTTGACAATACAATGTATGGCATCACACTGCCTCTAAGGCATGCTATGAGTGCCTTTATGGGAAAATTCACTAAACCCCAGATATCCTAGATATCAAAAGGGTTTAGCTCTGTGGGCGCCCTTGCCAGGTTCTCAGGCCCGTGGGTGGAGTCGGGGCGGCAGTTCCCCATGAATTTCCTGACCGTCCGGGATGTTCCTAAAAGGACGGCTTTTTGCATTTGTTTGTAAAGATGTTCGTCCAGACCGAGGTATTTTAGATTGTTTAATAGATGTTTTGGGACTAGTCCTGTCGTTGACATAACAATTGGTACAGTTCGTGTGTTGTTCATATTCCACTACTAAATCATTTTGGAACTTCTTTTAAAACAAAGCATGCTTCCACGCGATTTGTTTTTGTTCAGCAGTCAGCAGTCGAGGTACGAATTTGGCAGCCTTTTCATCCTCAAATGTTCCGCGAAAAATCGCTGAACTGATTTCCAAGTCACTCCAGACAGCTCCACAATTTCTTCAATAGTCCGCCGTCGATATTTCAGGATGATTTCGCGAAAGTGACATTTCACTATTTTTAAAAGAGGAAAACTGAGTTTTCCCAATAGCATCGTTCTTATAGGCCGCTTTTAACATTTCAAGAGTATCTGAAACAGTTTTGTCGAGCAAGAATCAAAACTTTACAACCGCGCATGTTCACGAGAATCAGTCATTAAAAAAACAAGCCTGCATCGAGATAGTTCGTAAGGTTTTCCCTTATGAAATTAATGAGTCCAAGAAACAATAGAATTCTTTGATGGCTTTTTGGCGAATTACTCTTCCATGATCTTCCACTTGAAAACAGCTTTACTATTAAGAGCATATAAAAATTTTTTTGCTACCCTATATAACAAAAACAATAGATTTTCTATATTCATAGTAAATGTCTTAAACATGTCACATTTACACGTTTTTTATAATTCAGTTTTATATTCCATTGAAAACCAGTTCAGATTCACGCATTGGAATGTTTTTGTCGTGTAATTTCCTCAAATGCCATAGAAATAAACTAAAAGGTGCCCCAAATAACCTTCACAGAGCACTTATCGAAATTTAGTTCGACTCATATGGTAAAATTGATTATTTGTTTGTTCAACATACTACTAATAGTATTTCTTTATTCGCTTGGTTTCCTTGTGATTTCATTCCATTATTAGCGCCTAGGTATATTTCGCTTTATTAGTTACTTATTAATTCATTCAATTTTATTTTCATCCCTAGCGACATATTGTGTGATAGGTAACAACAACGATCTTTATTATAGCCTAAATATCTAGTAGTAGAAACTAGATATAATTAATTATGTTTAGAGCATTGAAAATTTAAACAATCGCCAAACCTGTTTAGTTCCTCTTCACTGACAACATTAATTACTTCATATCAGAGTCTAGATCGAGCTCGGTGTCTCTATCTGTCTACTTCACAAGTTTCACTAGATAACTGAACTGAGTGTGAATCTGCTCTGCTTATTTTATTTATAATTATCGGTGGGTTGGAAGGGGATGTTTCATGTTGTGTGGCCTTTGTGGTGATTGGTTAAGTGTTAGTGGGTGTGTCTAATTTGTTTAGTCTGGCGTCTATTACGGACTTCCATGTGGTAGGAAGGCGGGTGCTATCATAACTTCTGCTGAGACAAATTGGTCGTTTGTCTATTTCTATAGCTTGGCCAATAGTGGACGCCATAAGGGAATTGAGGGATATGATGATGATGTGCGAGAGCTAATCAACCGACAACACACTTATGTATGTAGGTACCCACTGAGTAATTATGATAAAATAACTTAACGTAATAAGCGCACCTATACTTGATAGGTACCTATACGTAAAGTAATTAATACGAATCCGAACAAGAGCTTATATACAATACCTATCTATCCAGTATATTTTGAAGTGGGCGCGAAGCAAACCTAAAATCTTATTTTTTTATCTACTATTACATCAAACATAATTGTTGCTTGATACCGACATAAAAAACACTCTAGAGAGCTATTGTTTGTATTTTTACTTTGTGTGTAGGTGCCTTATTTTGAGCACACTCTGTAGGTCCTCAGATAATAAGTGCTTATTCTGTTATGTTTTGTTAATTATTTTCAACTTTTAAGCTCGATTTTGTGAATTATGTGCCTATATAACTTTCAAAAACAATTATTAAATGAACTTTTTTTAAATGTGATTGATCACTTAATTGTTAGAGGTCTACTGAGCAAAAAACTTTTGGGTAGGTTTTTTTATTGAGTTTGATCTAACTTGTTATCTAGGTTGTTTTGACTACTCGTTAGTGTTTTGTTTCTCCTTATTTTCTATCACAGGTAGTCTTTATTTGAAATTCCAAATCTCTATATTTGGTTATTTTCTCAGCCTGCTTGATATTTATATTATTGTTGTTAGGAATTGCTATGTCAATTAAAGTTGTTTTCCGAGAGACTTTATCTACCAAAACTATATCTGGTCTATTGTGAGCAACAGACCGATCGGTCAGTATCGTGCGGTCCCAGTACAGCTTGTACTTGATATTTTCTAAAACAGATTCTGGGTTATATTTATAGTATGGTAATCTTACCGACTGTGATAATTCATATTTCAGTCCTAGTTCCTGGTGAAGTATTTTTGCCACAGCATCGTGTCGTTCTTTGTATTCAGTTGCAGCAAATGCTTGACAACCTCCTGTGATATGCTGGATAGATTCAGATGTTTGGCAACCATATCTGCATCTGTCATTGTTGATAAAAGGGTCTTTGACTATGAACTTTAGATAGTTCTTAGTTGGAATTACTTGATCTTGGATTGCCAATATAAAGCCTTCCGTTTCAGGAAACATATGACCAGAGATCAACCAGTAGTTCGACGCTGAGCTGTCGACATAATCTTGGTTGACGTCATTTATATGCCTTCCATGAAGCGGCTTCTCTTTCGATTTCAGCAGTTTCTGATCAGTTGCCTGGTGGTATACTTGAACTTGTTGTTCTGTCAAACGCAGAGGTGTAGAGTCATCACCCTGACATATGACTCTATGTAGATCAGAAAATTCTGCGAGTTTCTGGAAATGATTACGCAAATTGGAAATTTGTTGATCACGTAACTTGCCTATATCTGCCAATCCTCTTCCTCCTTCATACCGTGGCAACGTTGTACGTTCGACGGAGCTCTTTGGATGGTGATTTTGAGCTTTTGTTAGTAGAACTCGTACTTTCCGTTGTAGTTGTTCAATGTCAGTCTTGCACCATTTAACTATTCCGAATGAGTAACTGAGTACTGAGCACGCGTAAGTGTTAATAGCCTGAAACAGATTTTTACTGTTAAGCTTAGTTTTCAACAGTCGTCTTACCCTTCTATAAAACTCTGTTGATAGGTCCTTTTTCATGGTGGAGTGATCAATTCGTTGAGCCTGCTTTATTCCAAGGTATTTGTAAGTATGGCCTTCCTCCATGGATTCAATTGAGGTGCCATCTCTCATTTCGTAGGGCCCCGCTGTATTTTGCCTTTCACTAAATTGATAATCCGGCATTTGTCTAGGCCAAATTGCATATGGATGTCATTAGACAACCCTTCTACTATTTTAAGCATATCATGTAGCTGTTGTTTCGTAGTTGCCATCAACTTTAAGTCGTCCATGTATAACAAATGGGTTATCTTTAGTGCTTGTACGTTGTTGTGTTTGAGACTGAATCCAAAGTTAGTCGCGTTCAGTTTGCGTGAGAGTGGGTTCATGGCAAGGCAGAACCTCAGCGGGCTAAGAGAGTCTCCCCTTCTGATTGGGATAGAGTCGGTTTGAATCGAACCTTTAGTCGCCTCATACGACAGACGGTGGATTATTATTATTATTATTATCATTAGTGTTCACAGTAGAGGTTATAGGCCGCTTCTAGCTCATCCCCTATTTTAGAGGGGTGGTTTTTCGTTGGCGTGTCCGAGGGATGGCTAATTAGGAATGTGGGGGTGGTTTTTTCTTTAGCATGTACGAGGGGTGGTTTATCAGGAATGTGGGGGTGGATGAAGGCAGTGCTGGTGGATGCGATTGTCATCATTGTCGGCTTCAAGAAATTGTATTCTGTTTGTTGTTCGGCAAGACGTTGAATAATAAAAATGGGATGTAATTAAATGCGAGAAATATTTTGTTTGGTGTGTGGGTTGTAGGAATGCTGTATTATGGTGTCATTGGTATGTGTGTGTGAGTTTGTTGACCGTGCGATGAATCCGTGAACCCTAGCGTGGGTTAGTCGATGACATTCCGAGAAAATGTAAAAAAATATACCGTGATCGCTTATAGATGGGAAAAACAAGCTGTGACTGGTTTTATCTAAATGATTTTTTAAAATAATTTCAATAAGAAGATGTGTGTGGGTTGTTGAAATGCTATACGAAGTGGTTGGAGTGTGAGTTGATTGGCCGCGAGACGAATCCATTAAGCCTCATGTACATTAGTCGACTGCATTCCAAGAAACATAAAATTAAAAATTGATGGTTTCTATATAGAGGATAACAAGCTGGTTTTATGTAAATGAATTTTTTAACAATTCCGCGGCATCGTTTCTTGTCTAATGAGTAGGCGAAGGAAAAATATTTCAGTTTTGTGTCATGTCTTGTAATAAAAGGAATGATGTTAATAAATTAGAGAAATACTTGTGTTAAGTGGATAGGTTTTGGAATGCCATATGGTGTCGTTGACATGTATAACTGAGTTTATTAACCACTCGGTGAATATGTAAATTTTACCACAACCCAATTACTTATAGATAGAAAAAATACCAGAAGATGATGATAAAGTTCGTTTTTGAAGAGATTTGTTGAATAGCAAAGTGGTGAATATTGCATATAAATTATCTTTGTGGTTTAATATATGGAAGTTATAAATAATGGTTTTCCCCGTACATTGTAATGTATTTAAAGTTGATATTTGAAGACAATTATACTTGTTTAAATTAGTAAGTTGATAAATACAGACGTATTGTTCTCTCAAATAAAAACAGTATACTTCTTCTTCTCTCCAAAAACTGACAATGGATTGCACAAACATAATATTTTTAATATTCAGTATTTTCCTACAATGGGGGTTGGCCAAAGTGGATGTGGAGAATATTTAAAAAAAAATACCGATTTTTATCGGAAACAGAAAATAGTCTATCAAACTTGGAAGAAGCATTAGTTAATTTTCAAGAAGTATACAATTTAACTGTTGATGGTACGGCAAATGAAGAAACCTTAGAACTAATGAGTAGACCTCGTTGCGGAGTACTTGATTTTCCAATTGGATTTAGTATATCGCACGAAAAGTGGACGAAAAGCACCTTGAAATGGTATTTCAAACTAGCTGGTTCAGAAAGAAATAATATTGCACAGAAAGCCTTCGAACTTTGGCAAAATGTTACAAATTTACAATTTATTCAAACAATTATCAACCCTGATATTGTAATCTCTATGTCTGATGGGCAGTTTGAACACTCAAATTATCGAAACTGTCAAAATGGGAAATGCGGATTACATTTTGATGGAAAGGGTGGCATTTTAGGACATGCATACCAACCTAACAACATTCAATGTCGAGAGATTCATTTGGATAGTAGCGAAGTGTGGTATTTAGGTTTTGAGAACATTGCAGATATACCAAAAAATCAGACGAGTTTGTTTTGGACCCTGGCTCATGAAATCGCCCACATTTTGGGGGTAAAACATTCTCAGTGTTGTCAGCTTTGATGTATCCCTGGTATGGAAATTCTAAATTGACTGATGATGATATACAAGCAATTCAGTATTTGTATGGTCAAAAGCTTGAAAAAGTAAATGAAACCAAAACATATGGAACGACAGTATCAAGGAAAATGGTTTCTACAACAACGATTCTACCATCTACCACAACAATTAACAAACCGATAACAAGGAAGGTGATACCAACAACAACAACAAATCATCCTCCAACCACGGCAACTAAACAACAAAACCCTGAAATATTGGATTTGTGTGAACTTGATCCTAAAGATTTGCAGTTTTTATCTTACGCACTAATATTTGAATCTCAATAAAAGTTCATATATATTCATCTGTGTGGTATTGCGGTGAGAAACTTGTAATATAAAAAATCCTACCAAGAAACCTATAAGCACAAGATCATAAGCGTCGTTGAACTCGAAGTAGGAGAGAACTGTGATGATATAAAAGCACAGTCGGGATTGGTAGACTCTCATTACAGTCAGTTGACTTATAGGGAACGTCGTTCAGCAAACAATTATTTTTTCTACAGTTTTAGTGTGTGCATCTCTGATCAATGTAAGTAATTTTTTATTATTTATTAAAATTTTGTTGAATCGTTTAAGTAACCTGAAGCTCATCTGATATGTAAATCCAGCGGATTCACCATTTTATTTTCCGTTTTTAATTATATTATTTTTTAAATTTAGATGAGTTTCCTTACTGAAATTGATGCAATATACTATTTCTAATAGTTGTATGGAAGTGAAACTTGAGTATGCACACGGGGTTTGAGTAAAAATACAATTTTTAGGTATTCCAATCTAAAAATTGAAGTTCACTAAACGCCTTGATTTTTTAAATCTAACTAGTGTATCCATCATTATAATTAAATTTTGCTGAAATATTTGACATCATCAAGCTCATATAAACTAGTGCATTCACCATTTTATTTTTCGTTTTCCTTTTATTCGATAACCATACTTTTTAATACTAGTCTAAAGTTCACTTTAATTAATATATTTTATTTAATTTAGATGATTTTACTTACTGAAATTAATGAAATATACTATTTCTAATAGTTGTATTGAAGTGCAACTTTTTGTATGTACACATAGTTTCGCTAAAAATGCAATTATTAGGTATCCTGAAGCCATCTAAAAGAGGAGTTCACTAAACGTATTCATTTTTATTATTAAACAGCGCATCCATCATTATAATTATTAATACTAGAATACGCTATATTCGTTAGTTTTCAGATGATCTTACTGAAAATTAAGTACATTTTAATTAATTCATTTTTTTTAAATCATAGAATAAATATTTTGTGCTTTATTTTAGATGAGTTTCCTAAAAGAAATTAATGCAGTCTCTTCCTCCCCAGTGGCGAATAAACCAATAATTCGTTTGCGGGACCTGATCGCAAATATCGTATCGTCTCTGCCAAGTTGGTGAAGACGAAATACAGGGAGACCATCCTGTTAGAATTGGAGGAAAAATCAACATTCCTACCAAGACGGGTGCTGAAAAGCTTCGCGCCGCATATTGAACAATTTGGTAGTGGCAATTACTACCTAACATTCAAAGGGGAGCAATCCATCCCAGGGTTTCAGCCTAGAACTCTCTTTGAGATAACAGAGTAATTTAAAACTATAAACGTAAGTTTTTTATTTTGCATAACTATTTTTATAATACTAAACATTTATTGTTATAATGATATGTTATAAGCAACTTTCATTTTAAATATTAATTTCAAAAGTGATCTTTAAAAGTTTGTTCGATATTTCAAAGAAACTTTTCTATAATCATTATTATAAAAAATATTTCAAAGGGGCTTATCTGCATATATTTTAGAAAAAATGAATTATGAACATATTGCCGATCTCAGTGATGATATCATCAAACGTTTTAAAGAGCTTGAAATTCAACTTCTTACAACAGCATGTTCAACAAAAGAAATTTCAAAATGGTTGCTACATACTAAAAAACATTTGAGACTTTTTAACCGTGCTATACGGAATACTGACATATCTATGGTAGGTGCTTTACGTAAACTGCAAACCAATATAGGTCATTTGAAAAGGTTTCAATTATTTCTAAGGCAAAGTTTATTTAAATATGGTGGTAAAATTTCTAATAGAAAAAATATTTCTGATCGAGTTTGTTGGGAAGATGTTATTTCATGTTTTAAAAATAGAGTAAGGACAGGCGATATTATTAACAAATCCCATAAGAATATTTCAACATTTTTTGCAGATGCATATCAACTTTTCCAAATTAGAGTAAGAAATATTTTAAAGAGTATGCCAATAATTAAAGTAAACTCTACTTTTTGTGGAGAGTTCATAAAAAAGAATGGTTTGGAGAAAATTTTGGAAAATAAATAATTTATAAGTAAAAATGAAATTATTGATGTTGGAACAAATTTAAAGCAATGGTTTACAATTAACGTAAAGGATAAAATTTTTAATAAACTATCTGAATTTAGCGAGCAAGGTAGCGGTTGGGGGCTAAATAAAATAATCTCTTTAGAAATGAATATAAATAGATTAGAAATTAGCAATGGTGGTAGGTCTTTCATTGAGTTGCCAGAACAAATTAAAAAAACATGCTTGTATCAATGTTCATAATTATGATAATAAATGTTTTCTTTATGCTGTGGTTGCAGCATTGTATCCAGTTGAGAAAAATGCTAGTAGAATGTCATCTTATCCTAATCCTGAAACTGTATTAAACATTTCCGGTTTAGAATTCCCTATGGAAGTTAATCAGATTTCAAAGTTTGAAAAACTAAACAGTATTTCTATTAATGTATACATTTTAGAATTGGCTAAAGAAAATGAGTTTTTCCAAACAGTTCCAATCCGGTTAACAAAACATAAACTAAACAAGCATGTAAATTTATTGATTCAGAACCAGTATTTACCTAAAACTAATGATTTCGATGCACCACCACACTTTGAGGAAAACATTTCATATCATTATGTCTTGATAAAGAATCTTTCCAGACTAATTTCATCTCAGTTAAATAAACATAGACATGAAAAATTTATATGCGATAGATGTTTGTATTACTTCAGTAGTCTAGAACAATTGGGATTGCATACTGAGTATTGTAAGGATGGAAATAATTGTAAAATCAGCTTTCCCAAATATAAATTTATTGAATTTAAAAATTATAAACATAAGGAAAGAGCTCCTTTCATCATTTATGCAGACTTCGAGTCTATTCTAGAAACATTTAATGATACAGTTGCTTCTTCACTTAAAACTTCCAAGTACCAAAAACATCGAGCTATTAGTGCAGGTTACTACTTCAAGTGTGTCTATGATAATAGTTTATCATACTACAAGAGCTTCACTGGAGTGGATTGTATGGTTTGGTTTTCTGACGAGATGGCGAAATTAGCTCAACTTATTCAATCTAAGTTAGTTGATGTTGTTCCAATGAATGTGGATTTTAGCCTTAAAGATGCTTCCACAAATTGCCATATTTGTGAAAAACCATTCCTGTCCTCAGATAAAATAGTCCGCGACCACAATCATCAAAATGGCGCATTTCGTGGCTACTCACATAACGCCTGCAATTTGGCATACCGAGAATCCTTTTTTATTCCTGTTGTGTTCCACAACCTCTCTGGGTATGATAGTCACCTTATAATTCGAGATCTTGCCAAGAGAGATCATATCTCACTTTTGCCCATTAACAAGGAGAAATATATCTCTTTCACAAAATATGATTCGCAAACAAAAATTAAATTTCGTTTTATAGAGTCCTTTAGATTCCTAGGCGCCTCTCTCGATAAATTAAGTTCCTATCTAGAGAAGGACAAATTCCATAATCTTAAAAGAGAATTTTCTTACCTTTCTTTGTCCGAGATAAATCTTATTATACGATTATTTAACATCGATTGAGAAACTGGATGAGACTAGGCTACCCACAATTGAGCAGTTTTATAACAAGTTATATGATGAAAATGTTAGTGAAGATGATTACAAACATGCAATTAAAGTTTGGAATGCTTTCCATTGTCATACTCTTCGAGATTACATGGAACTTTATATGAAAACGGATATTCTTCTTCTAACTGATGTCTTCGAAAATTTTCGGGAGACCTCACATAAGACATATGGGTTAGATCCAGCATACTCTTTTACACTCCCCGGATATTCTTGGCAGTGTATGCTTAACTAAACATGTTGTAAGTTGGAAACATTACAAGATGTAGACATGCTACTTTTCCTAGAAAAATGTATTCGAGGAGGTATTAGTCAAATCTGTTCTCTAAAATATGCTGAAGCTAACAACAAATATATGTCGTCTTTTAATCCTTCAAAACCATCTTCCTATATTCTATATCTGGACTGCAATAATCGTTATGGTACATCAATGACAATTCCCTTACCCTATGAAGGCTTTGAATGGGTGGAACCACATATTGATGTTACAGCTATACCTGATGATTCTCCAGTAGGATATTTTTTAGAGGTTGATCTTTCATATCCACCACATTTACACGATTTTCACAAAGATCTACCCTTCTGTCCTGAGCATCGTATCCCTCCTGGCTCAAAACTCCCTAAGTTAATGACAACTTTATATAACAAAACAAAATATGTGTTACATTACCGTAACCTGAAACAAGCATTGGAAAACGGTCTCCTTCTTACCAAAATTCATCGCGTATTAAGATTTAAACAAACTCCCTGGTTAAAACCATATATAGATCTAAATACAGACCTTAGGAAAGCCTCTAAAAATGATTTTGAAAAGAATCTCTTTAAATTAATGAATAATGCCGTATTTGGTAAGACAATGGAAAATATTCGCAAACATCGCATAGTCAAATTGGTCAATAAGTGGGAAACACGCGATGGAGCTAAAACTCTAATTGCTAATCCAGCATTTCATAACCGAACTATTTTTGATGATGATTTAATGGCAGTAGAACTAAATAAAACTGAATTGATTTTCAACAAACCTTTATATGTTGGTATGGCGATCCTAGATTTATCTAAAATTGCTATGTATGAATTTCACTACAACTACATACTGAAAGAGATTCCTTTTTACAAGGTTTTCTTACTGTACACCGATACAGATTCACTTATTTATTTAATAATGGATATAGATGTATATGAGATTATAAAGAAAGATCTTCATCGATTTAATAAAAAAGTTCTGGGATTGATGAAAGACGAAGCAAATGGACTAATTATAAGTCACTATATCGGTTTATTGTCTAAAATGTATACTATTAAAATTGATGGTCAAAAATGTGTTAAAAAATCTAAAGGGATTAGGACTTCTGTAGTAAAAAATCAGATTCATTTTGAAGATTACCTCAAATGTTTGCAGGAGAACAAAAATACTTTAATTACTCAATGCTCTATAAGATCTTTTAAACATAATGTGTTCAGTATTGAGCAAACAAAAGTTGCACTTAGTCCATTCGATGATAAAAGATATCTAGTAACAAACACCTTTAAAACGTTACCCTGGAGGCATTTTAGTATAATAACGTAATTCATTTTTTCTTATTAGATGAGCGGAACATGCCACCTACAAGCTACCCTAAAAGAACTCTGTATCAAAAGCATTTGTCAGCACATTTCTAGAATTTCAAGCTTTGTTCACCTGTCCAAATTACCATGGGCTCTAACAGAAACAATGTTGATGAAATATCCCGAATACAAATGGATATCTATTATATCCAAATCCATTGAGTATGATGAAGAAATTTTAACCGATTTTGAGAATGAGCGAAGGGACATATCCCCCGAATTACGGTATGCTTTAATAAGTGTTGAAATGCTAGAGTCATATACGAATCACAATGCGTATTGTGTCGTGCAAAAATATTATAAAATTAAACGTTATAATCTTTATGTATGCAGACCCTGCTTTAAAATATTAAAACTTGTATTCCGTTATTTGCAAAAGGAACTTAAGTTTCATTTTCACCATTACCATAGAGTCTGTAGTGCAGATTCTATAAATATCCTCTACAATGATAAATACAGTTGGTGTAACATTTGTTTCAATAGTATTTTATTTAAATTGAAAGAAAGAGGTGAATGTATAGCAAACTTACATTCAGGCAAGAGAGATTTTCCGACTTGTCTGATTCAGAGTTAAACTTTTAAATTTCACTATGCAACATCAACATATTTTTTATTATTAAAATGTACTAATTAGTTGTAATTTGTATTTCACAATGAAACATCAACATATTTTTTATTATTAAAACGTACTAATTAGTTGTAATTTGTAAAACTTTTATTATTGTGAAAAAATGTGTTTAATTTTTTAAACCCACTGTTACAGTGAGTAACAACATGTATACTGTAGTAATTGTAATTTTCATAAATAAAAATATACTTATATTAATCCCAACTTTTTATTTTTACGGAATAAATACCTTTAAATACCCTACCACTTCAGATCTACATATACAACATTTTTCGATATTTATAAAGCAGCTTACACAGCAAGCTAAATGTCTACATGGAAGGAATACAACGGAAATTTCATTAACTAGACAAATTTTACAATGAAAAGTAGTAGGCTTTAGTTCTTCCATAGCCTTTTTAATCATCAGGCATTTGCCGAATGCTAAAAAGTGTCTCTGTGTGATATCATCATTTGGTAACAAGTTTGAAATTTGCAAGCCGCAGCAGTAGCATATGATTTTGTCACCTGAACCACTATAAAAGGATCCAATTTTTGCCAAGTCATTAGGTCTTTGCTTTAGTGCTATTGGCCAATTCCCAAACGTTGCAAATCTATTAGCAAAACTCGCTTTATCTGAGTAAACAAATTCATTTTTTCTACTTATGGAATATGTATTATCTATATCAAAGAAATAACAATTAGGGTTCCAATCTAAATGATCAGCTACTTTCATTTCCTAGTTGAAACCTTCAGTTCCACAAAATGGACATTTTACTATATCTTTTTGTCGGTGTAAATGAAGCCAGCTTTCGCTAGTTTCGACGTTGGGAATTCCGAGGTCCATTTTTCAAAAGTGCGTAACCTATGTTCATAGACTTGTTAAAAATCTCTACATTCCATGGTGATGTTCATACCTAAACTGAGAGCAAATTCAAAACATGACGAATTTTATACATTTTTTATTAAACTAAGTATTTTTTGATACAATATCACTAACAATTTTATCCTTATAATAATAAATATACTCTCTTAGTGCTATACAGAGTTGCGATGTATTGTCGAAACAAAATGATGACAAAAGTTGTTCAACTGGTTGCGAGCAAATTAGATGTTTCCACGAGCAAACTTCATTTAAAACGGTAAAATAATATTTACAAAAGTCCATTTGTATATATGCTTCTACTCTACTAGAGATTATATATATTTTCCAAATAATTCTTTTGCATCAGCTTCAGAACGCACACAACATCCATCCATTCGAAATTAGTTAGAACAATGTTTACATTATTTTTTTTTAATAATAATTACTGGTGCAAACGTTCTGGCTGGACTTAGAGCACACTCTATTTCATACTCAGATCTGTTGATGGGAAATTTTGTATGTAAGAGGTAAAATGATTCTGTTCTGGGTGCTTCTTCATACATTTTTAGTATTCTATCAAGGTCTGCGGTGTAATCAAAATCTTCAAAAGAACTATCGCTCATACTGCTGCTATCACTAATTCTCACGAAACTGTTACTGAAAGTGCTAGCTAATGCAGAAGGGGTTTATAACATTTTCTTGTCTTCTCTTCCACTCAAGTATTGCTGTATTGCGGCTTGCAAGTTACAACTTGTTGCTAGCTTCAATCCAGCTGTCATAGCTTGAATCAAATCCTAACCATCGAACTTTAACTTTATTGCCTTTTCTCTGCAATACTTTTTCCACGAGGTAAACGTCAGGGTTGACAGTCTTTTGCAATTC
Source organism: Octodonta nipae (assembly GCA_034190945.1). Lineage (NCBI taxonomy): Eukaryota > Metazoa > Arthropoda > Insecta > Coleoptera > Chrysomelidae > Octodonta > Octodonta nipae. Next base: position 98,066,605 of record CM067218.1, on the reverse strand, counting down.
TTCTTCATAAAAACCCCTTTTAATTGGCCTACCACTCATGTCTTCCAACAGGTACGTAATGGGATTCGTTACCTGATATTGACGTACTTTGAATAGCTCTGTAGTCCAATTTCTGGTATGTCCTTTTTCAAAGACGTGTTTCACTTTAGTTATTCGCACCACATCGCCCACCTTGAGTTTCCTCGGTCCAGCGATTTTTAACCTATTGAATGCTTTAATGTCTTTAGCATTAGCAGCAGTTATGTCGCTAGGACGCATTTTCGTTGTATGATGTTTTTGATTATTATAAGACTGAACGATATCAGGTAAAATGTCAATCCACTTGTAACTACCATTTAAACTGAAATATTTGAATAATTTCTTCTTTAGCGTCCTTATCACACGCTCACATATAGCTGCTTTCATCCCACTAAATGTACTATAGTGGTTAATCGAATATTTTTGCATTAGTTTCGTAAAGTCACTATTGTAGTATTCTCTTCCGTGATCTGTTTGCAAGTTTTTCGGGCGGCGGCCACCATTAGTAGTGAGAATACTCTCGAAAGCCTTTGTCACCTCCTCTCCTGATTTTGATTTCAGCGGCCTCGTCCAAACGTACTTGGAAAAACAATCAATTACCACTAAGATATACTTAAAATTTCTATTAGTTCCCGCATAAAGATCTAATTGTCCTAAATCAGACTGCCATAAATCATCGAAACCCTTAATGATGGTGTGACGTGGTGGAAATTTTTTACTCACAGGTCGATGGAGCTTCTTTACAACTTGAACTTTTTCCTTGGAATAATTCATTATGACTACTATAATTTAACATGGCTGATGACTTTTTATTTAGTCTTTAGAGCAGATTGCTGTTGCTGCTGCTGTTGCTGTTGAATGGCTACAATTTTTGGATTAATCATTTTTAGTTGAATGTTGATTTGCGATGAGACTTCGTTTTTGTGAGATCGCAATTCGCTCTTGATGTCATCTGATAATTTTTTCATCTCTAAGTTCATCTTATTAACTTTATCACTCATTTCATCGTGTAATTTTTGCATATCCACATATACTTCGGGCACAACTTTTAGCATTTTCTCTTTGATAGCCTTCACTTCATCAATATCGTTTTTCAATTGCAAAATTTCATCACTTATAGTCTGTCTTAGATTCTCTTCAATTTGCTGTGGCAATTTCGTAAGCTGGTTAAGCTGAACGTTCGTATTCGACTGAAATTCCAGAAAGCTCTGTTGATTAACCCTTAAGCTGCTATCAATAGTATGTTGATTTTTCTCAAGTTTTCGCATACTGCTGTAAACCTTATCGCTGAAATCACTAAATGCCACTTGAAAGTCCTTTTTAATTTGAGACAACTTATCATGTACTCTGTCATCGACATAGAGTTTATTGGCGGCATCCATATCTGCTTTCGGATCTCCAACATTTGAAATTATCACTTTCTCTACATCAATATTTCCATCCGCTCATAATCACTCGGTTTCTGTTGTTGAACAGCACTTCGACCAAATTTATCGAGAGACATTTTACTAATGACTACTTTGGTAATTTGTCGCGTATAATATTGGCTTCTTTGAGCTCATTTATTATCGCTACAATTTCGTTGTCGTGGGATGTGTTGCCGGCCTCTTTTGATGCAACAAGTAACCTTAAACGATCTACCAATTCATTGGAATCGTGCCAGTAAATGTATTCCATAGGCTTTGTATTATATTTCAACTTTATACCTCTTCCTTCGGTGCTGCTGCTTGGTTTAATTGGTTTTATAAACATAGGTTTAATGACATCCTTGTATTTGGATATTCCTGAGGGTTTCAAGTGTCCTTTTACATTCCGGTGTACTAATGTCTGCTCCAAAACATTTTGGTACACGATTTTATCATCTGGAGGGTGTGCGGGGTCCTTGTAGAATATCAGTTGGTAAAGACCAGGTGATCCTCGAAACGCAGCGTCTCCAACTGTAAGACGTCCTGTCCTCGCATCGAAGTTGATTTCTTTGTTACGGAGGTACCATTTGAAGGTTTTCGAATTGTATGAGGGTCCATGAATGTTGTCAATTTTATCACTCTTGTGGAAATATTCGGTTACGTACTTTTGCACCATTATTTGATACTGCTCCATATAGGACTCAAAGGTTTTGTCAGAGTAATTAGTCGGATCATCATTCTCTTCTTCCGTTTCCTCAGCTTCAGCATCGGTATAAAAACTAGTCTCTGCGACTGGTTCTTCTTCGAGGAATAGACTTGATTTTGATGTTAACGGCTCTAGTTTTTCTTTTTTCACAATTGTTTCTCTTTTGATAGATGGCAACATCGGAGGTGATATTGTTGACGTTGATGGTATCTTGGTGAGAACTTTGGATGTAGTCGAAACTATTTGTTTCAAAGGTCCGACCACCGGTTCAAAGAGCTTATTGAGAGTTTCATCGTTTTCCGATTTACCCAGTTTCAGACTGAGGTACTTCTTGCGAATAGATCGGGCTAGTTGTTTAATTTTTTCTTGCGAAAAGCTTCTGCAATGCTGTTCCTGCTCAGTGAAGACATTTTTGTTGACTGACTGATTATTTTTCACCCTGTACTCTTATATATTGATCGAAACCTTTGCGATATCGTCCTTCATTCAGATCGAATTCTGTAACAATAACCACGAACCCATAGCGGTCCTGCCAGCACTTTGAACACAAATCTTTGAACTTTTCAAATGACATATCCGGAGATACGTGTTCATCATAGGCATGCTTTAAATTGATTTCATCTTGTTTGAATAGCACAATAACATTACAATTGTCTCGTATTAGTTGCTTAGGCATTTTACTGTACGTCTGCAATAAATAAATTGAATCGATGTGTCGGTGTCGTCCCATGGAAAAGAAATTCTCAATCTTTTTCTGTTTATCACCAGCCATCATCATCAAAAATAAATACTGAATACTCGCAGGCGTCTGATGGATCAATTACATTTTCGTTTTCGCTGAAAGGGAAATATGACACACCTTTAACGCTCTTGAGAACCTCTTCTAGTAGTTGGTATTTTGGTTGGTACAAAGACTTCGAATACACGTAGACATTTTTAAATCGCCATCCGTTTTCGTTGAACAAAAGCGAGAGCAGCGCATTGGTTTTCCCGCAGCCGCTGGGACCGCAGAACGCTGCCCGGACGGAATTTGGCCATAGTTTTCCATTTTTCGATGCTGCACTACCATAACCATCCACTTCCGTCACGAAATCCAAATTTTCGATAGGCAATTGAATATCTTGCTGCTTTATATGCATTTTAAAGTAAACTGATGTAGAAGGGTTTGATGGATGTTTATATATATAAAACGTCAGTCAGTATTATGTTAACCGCTGAAGGTAGTGGAAGTGTAGTGAACACTCTAATCAACAAGTTACCCTTTGAAATTCACCTTCCTGGGTATCAATTTTGTGGACCGGGTACGAAACTCGAAAAAAGCTCTAGGACAGCGAGGTATAAACAAAACCGACGCAGCTTGTCGGAATCACGATATTGCTTACAGTAAAAGCACTTCTCTAGCAGATCGTCAGAAGGCAGATTTTGAGTTGGAGAATAGGGCTTGGGAGAGATTCAAATCTAAGGACGCTTCACTCGGTGAAAAAGCAACTGCTTGGCTCGTAACAACGACTATGAAAACCAAACAGAAACTCGGGCTTGTCATGAAATCTCAAAAGCGGAAAAGGAGTAGAGGTGTGAAAAAATCTTCCCGTAAGCGAAAATCTTCAACACGCAAAACCCTTTTACCATTTCGAAAGCATGTCATGCAGGACAAAGTCTACGACAGTCATCCCTAATGGCGTTGAGAGCGGCTAGGATGGCAATTAAGAAAGCTGGCGGTCGTAAGAAAATTCGAGTTCCTCGTGTGATACCTTTCGAGTCGAAAGTCGGTAGAATTCTCCCATTACTCCCGCTATTTGCAGGACTCTCAGGTCTTGGAAGCCTTACTGGATGAGCTGCAACTTTGGGTAAAACAATAATAGACGCAAAAATGCCAAAAAAAGAAACTCGAAGAGGACAGACGACACAATCAAGCTATGGAGGAGATTGGAAAGAAAGGGTCCGGGTCTACCTGAAAAAGTCCCGCAAAGGAGGCTTCGGTCTCTATTTGAAGAAACAACAAAAAAACTTCCGATAAAGTTACCCAGTCGAGCACTTTACACCAATGAGCTTGTTGAATACGCAAAAAAATTGAAAATACCAAATTTTAAAGGTGTATTTATGCGTGATACTTTACCTAAAAAACAACAGCCATCAAGAACCGAGTCTGCCATCATCAACTTGGATTCTAGTTGCAACAAAGGCACACACTGGGTAGCTTACATTAAAAATGGAAACGTTGCGCAATATTTCGATAGTTTTGGTAATTTGAAACCGCCTCGTGAATTGGCTGAGTATTTAGGAAGCAATGTATCGATAATCTACAACAACGACTCCTACCAAAATTATAATCAATTTAATTGCAGTCATTTTTGTCTGCAATTTCTCTATAATAACACCTAACATTGAGGGAAATCTTCAGTCATGTCTTTGATATTAACGCTGAAAGGACGCAGTTCAATACTGTCCATTGATTTTCAACCATCTATTCAACTACATCCTGACTACAATTACGGTCTAGCCTTGCTGAGTTTCCACTCCTACAACAGCATCCCGAACATTGAGAAGGGAAGCAAAGTGTATTTGATCGACTCGAAAAAGAAACCAACCACCATCGAATTACCTGAAGGCAGCTACGAAATTGGTGATATTGAAGCGCACATTAGGAAAGTATTGGGTGTGCAGCATTCGAAGGATGTGGATGAGATTTTCTCATTGAAACCCAACAATAATACACTCAAGTGCGAAATATACAGCAGTAAATACGCAATAGACTTTCAAAAGGAAAACAGCATCGGTGCCATACTGGGTTTTTCCAAGAGACTGCTCACACCTCTTCAAGTGCACAGCTCTGATTTACCAGTCAATATCATAAAAGTGCGAACAATCCATCTCGATAGTAACATCACATCGGGAGCATTCTACAACGACAGACCGTCACATACGATATACGAATTTGCCATTGGAGTTGATCCTGGTTTCGCTATTGACGAAACCCCTCAACATCTTATCTACCTACCTATCAACCGAAGAGAAATTCACAACATAACTTTGAGAATTCTCAATCAGGAATCTGAACTCGTCAATTTCCGAGGGGAGGAAATCATTGTGAGACTGGAACTGAAACAGCTATTGCAGCAATAATGGGACGCTTACTCGTATTTGAGCATCCTCATAAAAGTACAAACATACCACGACCTAAGTCAGTATCAACGAAACCTTTGAAGAGATCACTTACATTCTCCAATAAACTATTTCTACAATCGCTAGGCTATCATGTCAACTCAAGCATTCGATATCTTCCGAAAGCCCAGTTTCGATGACAGCATTCGCAGAATGGAAGTCAGAACCTACTATCCCTATGTAAAGTCATTTGGGAACAACGACATAGTGGAGATTACTGTGAACCAAGCTGATTCCTGGTTATCCATGGCAGACTCGTATATTGCCGTTAAGGGTCAAATTAATGTAACGGCAGGTGTAAGTGAAGTTTGCCTATCCCCTAATGCAGGAGCATTTTTCTTCCATAATATGGTTTACGAACAGTGTGGTAAAGAAATGGAATCGGTTCGCGATCCCGGTCGCGTAAGTACCATACGCGGTTATCTGTGCTATGATCCTACCGGTTCAAGAGAATTAGGCAAACCAATTGTGAATGCAGCAGACAGATCTTTCCGAATGTACATCCCGCTCAAGCATTTGTTATCCCTCTTCAACGACTACCAGCGAGTGACCTGCGGAAAGCAAACAATACGTTTAGTGCGAGCAAGAAATGATGATGATTGTCTTATTATTACTGATAAATCTACAAAAGCAAGCGTGACGATTGACAGCATTGAACTCAAAGTCCAGCATATTTTCCCCAACGATGATATGAAACTTGAACTGCTGCAAGCCGTTAAACGGGATACCGGCAGTATTATTCCCTTTCGTAAATGGGAACTTCATGAGTTGCCTGCTCTGAAGACAGGCGCTACACGAGAAATTTAGGCTGTGAAAACTTGTGCTGCTCTAGAGAGTCCTCGATACGTCATCGTTGCCTTCCAGACCAATAAGCACAGCAACATAGCAGCCAATCCCACGGAATTTGATCACATCCACATATCTAATATTCGTCTAACTCTCAATGGAGAATTTTGGTCGAACGAAAGATGGCAATTGGATTTCCCCAGGAACGAATACGGAGAAGCCTACAAACGCTTCACGGACTTTTATCCTAGTTTTGCCGACAAGAGGCACCCGCTCCTAGACTATCTCACCTTCAAGAATCACATTCTCTTCGTAATCGATTGTTCCCGACGTGAAAACAGCATGAAATCCTCCACTGTTGATGTACGTCTGGATATTGAATCTCAAACAGGTTTTCCTGACAAAACACGTGCCTTCTGTATAATCATCCACGATTGTTTGATGGAGTTTCTCCCACTCAGCGAAATTGTTCGAAACCTCTCATAAAAGAGCATATCTTCACATTACAACTTCAGTTCACCATGGAAATCGCAATCGTTGACATTCAAGGCTTCATTCTTAACGGGGAATTTGTTCCCAAAGAATTGGCTACCAAGACACATGTAACGGGTGTCATACATTACCTGTTTAAACCTCCTCAGCCATTTGAATTGCTGTGCAAGGAAGATGGACGAACCGTGAGATATTGTGAGAATTTTCTTCATGGACTCAGCTACAATGGTGGAATCTGGGATGTAAGCCAGTTGAATATGATTTTGAATTTTCTTCTCTCCAGATGTTCTCATGTCTACGTTAGAGGTCACCAAAAATATGACTTATTAGTTAAAAATGAGCTTGGACTCAATCATGTAAAGTTCGTAAATTTGGAGCATACCATCAACGCCATAAAGTTGAGAGATGTGACTAAGAAGGATCGTGAGACAAGTAAATATCCCATAGTCTGTGGCTATCATTATGAAGATTCTAATGAAGAATACGCAGAATACAAATGTGCTATAAAAAATTGTAATGATATTTATGATTGGTTAATCAATAAGATTTTACCTCAATAAATGAATGAAGTATAACATGCATTTTTATTTCTCAAAATTATTTTATTAACGAGTGTATAGATCTTATACATTTCAACATAAGTTTTACCAACAATAAAATCAAAGATATAACAGCAAAACATAATAATATTAATAAGTTATTGAGTTCCCTCTGAAGTGGACTTGGTAGCTGTTGTTGACCACATGTTGCTGCGGCTTCGGCTTCCTGCTGACAATCATAATTTGCTGTTAAACCATCAAAATCTTCTTCAGTGCCATTGTAAAAGAAAATTTTAAGTTTGTAGCGTAATGGGGTACCATCTTTTGGAAATTCTGCAAAATATGCTGGTAGTAGTCCATCATTTAGCCATGTCCGCCTCATTGGTGAAAAATCAGATCTATTTGAGCAATTCCTAGAGAAGCATACCGCCACATTTTCCACCCCTTGTGGTATATTTGTGTATAGCATGTTTTTTGATATAAAAGTCAATATCACAAAACCAGTAGTAATACTAGCTTTCAGTATTGAAAGTAAAAAAGTATTTCATTATTGAAAATGACCTATACGGCTTTATTCTTCAGTTAACAATTTTATAATGCAACACTTATACCTTTACACCCTGTTTTGTATGCACCCAGAAATGGCTGAGTGGAAAGAGCGCCGAGTTATGCACAGAGGTAAGTTCTCCATTACAGGTTCCCGGTTCGATCCCATTTCTCGGCTAACATTTCTGGCAAATTTTTTTATTATTATTTAGTTTATCTCTGGTGGGAGAGTCAACCGCATTCGTGGTAGTGGTAGTGAACAATATATATTTTAATGCAAACACGTATTCCTACAGTATTTTGAAGTGGGTAAGATGGTTTACAGTAGTCTTATGTCAAACAAACATCGCTTTAGTTTTACTAGCAGAAAAACTATCAAGAGAATTACACCCAACTACTTAGTAGCCCACTACAAATTCGCAAATGTTCTGGAAATAGTATTTACTGCTGAGAAAATAGTCCTAAGTTCAAACAATTATGAAGCTGTTCTTCAACATGAGTGTAATCAAACGAATCCATTTCCAAAAGACGAAATATCTTCTGTCACTTTTACACCACGAGGGTTTGAACAATTTCTAAACTTTATTAGTAAATACAGAGACGATAACAATGTACTGGTTTCCGAAGATTATGAAAACAATTTACGAACCACCACATGGGCAGAGGACGGAAAAAACCATTTATTTGTTTAAAAATATAAAAGCAATAATTATAAAATTGTAATTCCTCTTAATGTATTAGCGCAAATAGATTTAGAAAAATTGTATAGTATTGATTATAATTTTAATAGAACATATTGTTTCTAAGACTCTAACCGTATTTATTTTTTATTATTCCCAATTTCACCAACCCACACACATCTTCTAATTTGAATTATTTAAAAAATTCATTTAGATAAAACCAGTCACAACTTGTTTTTTCCATCTATTAGCGATCACGGATTCATCGCACGGTCACAAACTCACACACACATACTAATGACACCATAATACAGCATTCCTACAACCCACACACCAAACAAAATATTTCTCGCATTTAATTACATCCCATTTTTATTATTCAACGTCTTGCCCAACAACAAACAGAATACAATTTCTTGAAGCCGACAATGGTGACAATCGCAGCCACCAGCACTGCCTTCATCCACCCCCACATTCCTGATAAACCAGCCCTCGTACATGCTAAAGAAAAAAACACCCCCACATTCCTAATTAGCCATCCCTCGGACACGCCAACGAAAAACCACCCCCTTAAAATAGGGGATGAGCTAGAAGCGGCCTATAACCTCTACTGTTCACTCTTCAATAAGGTCTTTTTCATTCTTAAATCGAGAACACACCGTGTTCCTTATATTGTCGATATTGTTGTTTTCCTGTTTTCTATCCTAATATCTTACGTAAAATTTGGGCAGTCCCATATAATGCTGTATTCTGTATTGTATTAGCATTAATGCTGTGTGATACTTTCTGTAGGTTATTAAGTAGCATTTGGATGTAGTACTAAGAGATCCTACAACGATATCAGATTTCATACACCACATTCTGCTTATCTCAATACTCAAGTCTCTATAGTTAAGGAATTTTTCGACTTCTTTCTTATTTACGTGGTCATCCATCGGTACTGTCACATCGATGATGGTACATCTGTTGTGTATTTTTTCTTTTAATAATGTGTCCGCTTTGCTGTAACTGTTCTGTCTGTCTGTACCTGTTGGTCGTATATTATCGTGATATATTCATTATGTTCTACCGAATTAGGTTTGTGGTTATACCATTTTGTTGTAACCTCAATTTGATGTATTTGCAAACCTCCTAGTGGATGTAATCGCATATCTTGTTATGTCGTTTGGCGTATTCATGTTTTGCAAGTTCAAGACATCCTGAAGATAGGTGTTGGACTGTCTCCTCGTGAGTTTTACAAATTTGGCAGCTACTATCATTACCCCTTTTTAAGATCTTTACCTCATGATATTTAGTGTTGAGTGCTTGATCTTGGCGGCTGTTATCAACGCATCTGTCTCGCCCTTCATTCTTCCATGTGACAACCAAGCATATGTACGTTCTTTGTCGACTATATTATCGTTTGTTTATCGAGGAAATTGACCATGCATTATTTTATTATGCCATGACCGTTTTATTTTTTCTCTTAGTGCTTTTTTGGTTCCTCCATTTATGCCTACCGCCTGCTGCACTTTCTGGGCCATTTCGTTAGTTGTGACGGATCGATTTATTTGCTCCAGTGATCTTATTTGCCTTACTGTTAGGGTATTTTCATTATTGGACAGGTGACTGGCTAGTGCTACTAATAATGCTTGGTGCGACATTTCTAACTGCCTTAGGACACTTCCTCCTTCTTTCCTAATTACATAAATTCGATCCACGCCTGCTCTCGGGTGGAGATTTTTGTACATCTTTAACATTTTTCTGGCCTTTCGATCCAGTTGCTTAAGCTCATATTTGGTCCAATTGATTATACCAAAACTGTATTCCATTATTGGGACCGTCAATTCTGTATGTAATATTTTCCTTACTCTTCGTATGTATTCTTTTTTAAATTTGTTTTTCATGATTTCGTGGGTGATTTCGGTATTTTCCTCCTCCCCAGGTATTTTTAGTGTTTTTAACTATAAGTTTTGCACATTTTTCCAGCCCAAAGTTCATTTTGATGTCTTGTCTAAAAGTTTTGAATACATTTATAATTACTTTGACATCACATCGTCCATGTATATTATATGGTTGATGGTTAAATTTTTACTTACTTGATAACCCTTCTGCAATTCATTTGACATTGGGATCATAGACATAAAACACAGGAGTGGGGAGAGTGAGTCGCCTTGGTATATGCCTCGGTTAATGTTTATTGTGCCGCTATTATTGTTCTCTTGAGCACTAATTGATAGGATTGTCTTCCACTTCTTCATTGTTGTTGAGCAGAACTTTAGGATATGTTGGATCCAGCTATGTGGTACACTATCGAATGTTTTACGGTGGTCGATCCACGCTACAGCTAAGTTTGTTTTTTTGTCGTTTTTTGGCGTTCTCTAGAATTTGTTTATTCATTAGTAGGAGATCCTTACTTCATAGTGCTCCTTTTGTGCAACCTTTCTGTTCACTAGGATATAGTTGAAGTTATATTAAGTGTTCATATATTTGTTTTGATATTAGCGCTGTCAGCAGCTTATATATAATTTTTCGGTTCTTCTCCATCGCCGCTTTTGAAGATCAAGTACGTGATCCCTTCCGTTAACCATGCAAGAGTTATTATTATTATTATTATATATTAAAACACAGGAATAAGTGAGGGAAACTAAGGAAAAATTATGGGCAAATCGTTTAATCAGTAATTTAAAAGCTCTTAATAATGAAGTATTTTGTCAATATCTCCTCCACCCTGGTGCGGACAGACTTCAACTCAAAGGTGTTGCAATTTAACGATGCTTTTCACAGAGACCAGGCATAGTTTGTGCAGATAATATTTCCAGAAAACACTTTAATTGATATAGCCAATCACATCAACAAAACCTTACGTAAGAAGTAGGTAAAAAAACAAATAATGAAAGTTGGATTTTTTTAAACAGTGACTACATAAGAACTCCACCAAGTGTCATGTATACAGCAGATATAGTACCAAAAAAAATCAGTTAAACACTTTAAACGCTTATATTATATCTTTATAAAGGCATATAAAAATATTTGTATATAACTGAAACCAATACAAAAATCATAACAACATATCAGTCATTAGATAACTCCTGTTGATATATAATACTTATATATGGGAATTCCCTGAATGTTCTCTGTATTTTGGAAGAAGTGTGAGTTCCCAACATTGTTTGGCAATGTGGAGCTATCTGTGGATTAAAATATCACTTGCGTTCTTATATATTGAACCTTATTGAAAGATCAAAATACGATTGAGCAGCGAGTCATTGGTGTTCGATAGTCCATTTCCCATCTAACAGTTTTAGATGTGCCAGCTGAAGAACTAAATAGTCCACACATTTAGTACCCAGCAAGACAAACGGTTTTTAAATTCATTTGAAAACAATATGATTTTACAGAAAATAGATCAAAGGAATATACTAATAAACATAATAAATCTAAGAAAAACGAACACAGTTGTTATGAAAATGGATAAAGTTATGTCAAACAATAAGAAAAGATAAAAAAACCTCTTAAAGAGCTCCGAGTTGAGCTATGATAAGCCGTTTGTTAAATGAGGACTGGATAATTTGTTGGTATCACCAAACATAAGAAACATTTTATCTAGGAGAAAATATATCAATTGAGTCCTGTATGTCAATTTCACCAATTTATCCTGCATATTTTGGACGATACAGTCTGTAAAGGCCAGTTAACAGCAGCATTATATTGGAAAACTCTATTTTATGATGACTCTATTCCCAACTGGGGAAGTTGTCCTTAAAACTCAGTTTCCAGATTAGTAACTCAGGATTTAAATTCAAATATGAAAGCTACTAAAGAATGTTGTTGTGCAAAACTCATTAGCAGAAAATAATAACCCTTCACAATAATATATTAAAACTTATTGTAACAAAATGTAGTTTTCCACTATTCTAAAAAATTTATAATAGCTTGTTACAAAAATGTATATAAAAGTCTAGACAAGTTTGAGTCCGACATGCCAATGTAATCAATTTCTTCTGCATATTTTGGCAAAAAATATTTTATAGCAGGAATATATTGGAAAATTAAACTTTTATAACGACTTTACTTTCAACCGGTGTCGGTGACACTCACTTTCCAGATACGTAGGTATGTAAGTCTTCATTTCAAATGTGAAAATTAAACATTGTTCTGATACAACACGGAGTAACTCATTGCAGAAAAAGAATAACCCTTTTCAAAATCTTGTATTAAAGTTTATTTTAGCAAAATGTTGTTATCCAATATTCTAAGAACTTTTCGAAATTAAATAGCTTATCATAAAAATGTGTATAGAGGTCTAGACAACGTAAAACTTTGTGAAGGTTTATAAAAGAGTAAATCAAAATATAATTCGAGACATCATTAAATATGATTACTTTTCGCGTTATAAATAAAACATATGAAATAATACATGAGTGCAATAAAGATTTATGTTATTAGAATTCTAACTATTAAAACTCAATAATGTGCTTATATAAAACATCATTTTATCCACATATAAACCTTTTAACGGTAATTTTGCCATTGATATATCAACAACAAAAACTAACTGTGAGAAGTTAATGCCTGATATAACATTGATTTTCCATTCCATCTGATTTTGCATATAAGGGAATCACACGACATGTTACAAAATATATATAATTGCTATTTGCTATAACTGTTCTGCGGTCTATATGTAGAATACCTATTAAACTGAATACATTATTAGTGTATCCACTGGTACCACCAATATTATTGTATGTCAATTCTTATTACCAACTTTTTTTTATAGAACGTTCACGTAATTGCCATTTACACCAGTCAATAGAAATTTTTAAGCAACATAAAATGTAATAGCAAACCGCCTATGCCATCATTAATAAAAAGTTTATAAGCTATAACTGACAAAATTTTAACAGGAAACTCCTAGAAGTAAATGATTTGAATATTAAAAACTCCCAAAATATGGATTTTTTTGTTTTTTAGTGATATTGGAAAAAATGAAAAAGTGATCATAATGCGAAAACGTGTAGAGAATTAGGCAATTTATAAACGGAACCTATACAAGCCTTTGCCGGATCATTCTGCACAGAGGAACATCGGAAAAACTGGTAAAACCAGATTGTTCTTCAAATATTCATAACTTTGTTCTAAAAAATCTGGTACATTAATCGTGATCTTAATGACAGCTTTTGATGTTGAGAATAATTAGGCTCGATCGATCGCTCGATATTGTCTGTTATGTAGACATTGCAGAATTGCATCTTAAATAATTTATAGAAATAAGATAGTCTGAAACTGGTAGACAATGTAACTCGTTTTTTGAAGTTTCTTTGGACATCCATTTTCCTGAAATGGTTCATCTCAGTTTCCAGACGATGCAAGCATACCGTAGATCCAAATAAAGGGGGGGAGAAAAAAATATCCGCCTGCCTTGACAATGAGTATCATTGCTCCGGAGACTGTCTGTCGCATATTTCCACTTTTAGTGTACTATTCATCACTGTCAAACCAACTTCCCGCATTTTAACAAAAATCCAAAATATACAACTCGAATTGCATTTCTTCAGTATACTATCTCTGAGTAGCTTAGTTTACTAGGAGATCCGAAAGGGCCATAAAAGAGGCTCAAGCCCCCTCCGCCCAATCATCCCCATTGTATACTTTAGTATGTATTTTGCTGAAACCTACAATCAGGGGTACCCAGCTCCCAAACGAGGCCAAGCCCCCCAAACGAAAATCCTGGATCCGACACTGCTAGTTAAGTACCTTATCAACTAGGCTAGTCCGGAAGACCTTCGCTGAGTTGATAATAGAATGAAACATATTTTATAATAAATTTAGTATATTAGAAAATACTTTAAAAATGAGTTGCCTAAAGAACTCCTGGACAGACTATATTTAATATTTTTTTAAAAAATGTTTTTAATGATAACGCTAGTGGAAATGTATTAGAGAGAGATCCGAGGTAAGTATAGCGATATATAATAATGAAGGACTCAGCATCGAAGATTTATACGAGAGGGAATGACAGCGATGACACTTGAGATAAAAAATGGTTACAAAGTGTTTTTTTTGTGGCTCCGACAAATCTTTAATTGATTTTAGTGATAAAACTTTTAATAATTGTTTGTTAAAGTTAGTTTTTCGTAAATAAATTAATTATCATGAAGTTGAACTAACTAAACTATGTTAGTTGCTCCAAAATATTGCTCACTGTTTACTAGGGTATCACTAATATTCTCTGTCGTATAAATATCCTGAGCATGCGCACTTTATTATATTCCAGGTCACATAACGTGCGACTGCGCTGTTGGGTCCTCGGATCTCTCTGTTACACATTTCCACCCGCCTTAAATTTGAAATCTTTAAAATCCCCAAACCCCAAAGAAAACAGTGCTTATGTTGATATAAATTTTTTTGTATTATCCATTCAAGTGAAACTAGCTGGCATCGACATACCTATATCTGGCAACCCAGTAGTTCGTCCAGGTAAATGATATGCACCCAAGGGCTGCACATTTTATCCTTTTACTCAGGATAAAATTTTCTTATTATCTTGATGGTGCAACATTCAATTAAAAATCGTTTTTTAAAAAATAATTAAAAATAGTCTGTCCAGGATTTTCTTAGGCAACCAATTTTAATATATTTTCTAATATACTAAATTTATTATAAAACATGTTTCATTCTATTATCAGCTCGCTGAAGGTCGACTTAGGTTCAGCCCGTAATAACTTAAGAGTATTACTTTGAAAAATAATTAAATTAATATTTTTTCTGAGTTCTTTGGGAATAACACTACATAAAATTGAAAGTTTGTATATTTAAAAAAATCAAAAAATGTTTCAAGGTCTAAATCAGACCCCGTTTTCAATGGTGTTAATACAAATGAACAAGAAATTAAAAAATTAAAAGGATTCGTAATGTTGACAATCAAACTGATGTAAGCAAGGGAAATTTCATATATACAGAAAGCTTCTTTCAAATTGGAAGGATTTGAAAGAGTGATTTTTAGAATTTCATGTAGAGTTCCTAGTTACGACTTGTTCATTCACCAGGCGTACCTTTGTAAATATTTAAAATACAACTACAACAGAAAGATGCCAAAAAAGTCATTTAATTGTAGTTAATAAAGTTTTTTGTCCAACTAGACAAGAAAAATATATGGAAACCAGTGGGTGAAAATGTTAGAATCCTTGAAAAAGAAACTATTCTAGATTAAAATTCAAGTGAAATTTGTTCCATAATGATAACAGAAGAGATAATTTAATTATAGCAGTTTATTCAGTAATGAAAAGAATTGTTAATTACCTTTTATCCAGAGAGAGGTGAACAAGGAAGTATAAACACTAACGTTGTAAAGGGACACTTTTCAAAATAAATATGTAATATGAACACAAGAATGTAAAAATAAATAAGTTTTATTTACATCTAATTCACCAATATCGATTTGTTAATAAGTATAAAAATATTACAAATAATTTTTTCCCAATGTTTAACTGTTTCAAAAAGTTTTATAACAATTATAAAATCACTCCGTTTTATAAAAAGTCAAAACTGGGGTACACGCTTATTAATTTATATCACAATCACACTATAAACTCATATCACGTGCAGAGATTACAAACAACGGAGACAACCATTTACAAATAGAAGATCACATAACAGATTTTCTACGTTTTATTTAAGATTTTTACTAATAATTACATAATTCTCACTTTTTCAGCCGCTTTACTTCTAAATGTAGGATTTATGTATTTCAATCCGTTGACAATTAACTTCACATACCCTGTGGTCACACTTGCGCCATTCTGAACTTCTTATTTGATCCCTTCCGTTTCAGTTTTATTCCCATATAAGTTTGTCCTCCTTTTACTCTACACTCCATACTCCCAAGATAATCACATTAATACAATAACTATGCCATACATATAGGGTCTAACAGAAAGACTAAAAGCAGTGAGAAACAGATATACTATCAAAACATCATTTAAAACAAGAAAAATACTAAAATCAATTATAACAAAAACCCAACCCAATAACACAACTCAAAATACAAAAAAAATTAATTTATAGAATCCCTTGTGAATGTAATAGATTCTATTTTGGAGAAACCTCTAGACCTCTAAATGTTCGAATAAACGAACAAAAAAATTACATAAAAAACGACGAAACTCCAATTTTCAATTAACAGTTGATGTTAGTATTGGTATAGGGGTTCTTGGGCCACTGATTTGAAATTTAAAACAATTTTTTTGTTGAACCCCATCGTATCCCTTTAGGGGCCTAAAATTTGATTGATGCACCATTTTTAATAAAGTTTATTAATATTATTGTATTGTATTGAAATGTATCTTTTTTGGGCTGCTGATTTCAAATTTACCATTAAAATTTTGTGGGAGCCCACCGTGCCCCCTAGGCACCCAAATTTTATTGAAGCCTCATTATTTATAAAGTTCTATTGTACTAGATTAACTTCTATGTTTTTAGGCTGCGATTGAAAATTGATAGTCAATTTTTTTGTAGGACACCACTGTACCCCTCTAGGGCGCCAAAATTTTATTAAAACATCTTTCTATAAAATTTTATAGAACTGAAATATTCTCCTGAAACAAATTAGTAAATAAAATTGTAGCACCACTTTTATAATAATAAACCAACAAAAACTATAAAATGCAATTTTGTAGAGACAGCATTACTTTTCTGCGCTTACTGTCTTTCTCTATCATCGGCACCCCAAGTAGGCACATCATGTTATCGCATGACCACTTGGTGTGTCTTTTCAGTTTCTGCTACGATTTTGTTTATTAATCAGGTTTGTTATTATATGCTAATTATTAAATCGTATTTATATTGATAGTGTATTACAAATCCAGTAAGTCTACTTACAAATTTATGTAAACTATACTTGTTTTTCGAAGACAATAATGACAAATATCTAATGAAGGGGCAACTACGGGCAAAATGTTTTAAAAATATAGAGTTTGTAGAAACCATTGTCGTTAAAATCTTCAAATTAGGTGAAATTATAAATGTTTCCCTTACTGTAATATATTTATAACAACAAGAGATTACCTTTGTTAATTTAATACAAATTAATCACTGCATAAAACGGAAATAAAAAAACTTCTAAATACATTCAATACCCCACTTACAAATTGGTTAAATTTTATAAACGCATGAAACATTGCTTACAATGACGCTGTATAAGGGAGTTGAAGGCGATAAGTTACGATATATTTAATTTGTTTCCATCAACTTTTGGAATTTTGCCAATGCAAAAATTTAGATTTGTACAACTATATGGCGTAGTTACTGAGTCTATATCTCCTTGCAGGCTCCGTTTGCAGGAATCTAAAAAAACTGTTTAAGCCATTTTTTGTTTTGTAACCAGAATTTGGAGTTGGCGTTTCATTGGAAAAATACTGGAAATTGACAGATAATATTGGTTAAATTGGGAAAAAAATTGCACAATTCTATACAGTACATGCAATAGTTATTTATCTTTATTGGATTTTAATAATTTTCAAAATACAATTTCTTGCGATTTTAGGTATCATCTGACTTTATTTTGGCAAATATAAAATGTTAACAATTACATTCTGACAGTAACTTTCTAATATTGTATAATAGTGGAACCTAAAACATTATTAAGCACATGCTGTGTAATTAAACTTTTTTTAACCAGCTGACGTAATGTATCTGTCGTTTGAAAATCGGGCGATGGGGCAGGCCAGAACAACTTAATGCCTAGCAATAAATGTCCAAAAAGTCTATTTCATTTAAATTCAGATACCGCTCGGACGGTCCATGGTAGAAATCTCCCCAATTGTTCTTATGCCAGAAAGTACTACCCGCACGTTAAAAACAAAATATGTTGGTGCCTAGAAGTTTTGTCCAATAGTATATTTTTAGCGCATGAATAATGGATATTATTATATTAAAGATTTCGTTATTGGTTACATATTTTGATCAGAAATTAAATTTCTCTTGACAAAATTTTGACATTGCCTAGTAGTATTCACAAAATGCCCTTCGCTTCACATTGTATCAAAGCCATTGTCCATTGCAGATTGGAAATTTGTATAGGTGATATTTATACTTAGGCAAAATAAAATATATTGTAACGCCACATTATTTTGAATCTCATCATTATGTGTTTCGTATCTAAGAGGTTTGTTTATCGATGTGCTAATATGCAAGAATTTCCTTGACAACCGTTTCAACCAAAGAATTCTATCAAGACTGCCAATTAGCCACGCCCAACTACCACACGACCATTTGCTTTTGAGATTCTCGGTATTAAGCGTGTAATGTAGTACTTGTGTTGAATATTATGTTGTTGAATGTTTACGTTACTAGGGTGAGCCCGACAAGTGTAAAATTGTAAGGGATTTCCAGAAGGTATTAGGTGAAAAACCATATTCAAAAATATTGTAAAATTTCTAAAAGGAACAGGACATTATAATGTACCCACCACCCTGCCGAAACTCTTTTTAAATTCTTACAAGGGTTCAGGTACCGAATGGTTGAAACTCTTTTAAATCGTTCTTTTCGAGAGACTCGGGGAGGATGCAGATTGAGACAGAGTTAGATCAAAAACCTGTACTCCTAAATCCGTTCATTAGTAGATTTTGGGAGCAGGCTGATTAGAACCCCAAGTTCGATCCAAAACCTTATTCAAAGATATCATATTTTAGATGTGATTCTCAACTGGAATCTATTTCAGTTCATATGATATATAATATAAAGGGTGTTCCAATTTGAGGTTAAATTTTAAATTTGCCGCCATTTATATTTTTTGTATTAGAAGATCATATGTTATTTGACAGATGACAAGTAGGAATATTCCGGTTATTAAAAATGGGAGATATACGATTGAGCAACTCGTGTTTATTATTAAAAATTATTTTAAATTTAGTGAAAGTTGTGCAGAAGTTAGAAGAAAATTTCTTACAAAATATGGAAGAGGAAATTGTCCGTCAAATGTTACCATTGGAAAAATTGTTCAAAAATTTGTGGAAACTGGTTCAGTAAAAGATGAAGAAAGCAAAACATATCATCGTTGTGGACGTTCAGAAGAAATTATTGCAGCTGTTACTGCTAGTGTTGTTGAACAACCAAAACATCAATTCGTCATTGTGCACAGCAATTGAACATTCCAATAACCAGTTTATTCAGAATTTTGCACAAAGATCTTCATTTAAAGGCTTACAAGATTCAGACAACGCAAGAAATAAAGCCAAAAGACTTAGGTTTACCTCGTCAATTCGTTAATTGGGCTATACAACAGAAACTTGAAAATGTGAATTTTTTCAACAAAATCATCTTCAGCGATGAAACACATTTTGAATTGAGTGGATTTGTTAACAAGCAAAATTGTCAAATCTGGGGTGAAGCAAATCCATGAGAGTTAATGGAAAGACCGATGCATCCACAAAAAGTAACTGTTTGGTGTGGTTTTTGGGCTGGTAGAATGATTGGTCCAAGCTTTTTTGAAGACGACAATGGAAATGCTGTTAATGTGAATGGTGATCGATATACAACGATGATTACTAACTTTTTATAGGATGAATTGGAGCAGTTTAATGTACAGAATATCTGGTTCCAACAGGACGGTGCAACATGTCATTCAGCAGCAGACACAATCAATCTTTTGAAAGAGAAATTTGGTAATAGAAAATTGCTCGAAAAGTAAACATTAATTGCCTCTAGATCTTGCGATCTAATACCTCTAAATTTTTTTCCTGTGGAGCTATTTGAAAGTAAGGGTCTATGCCAAGCATTCATAAACAATGGATGACCTAAACTAGAACATTATTGACTGTAATTGAACCGCAGTTATGCCAGAAAGTTATGGAAAATTTTGGCAAAAGATTATAAGCTTGTCGTACAGCAGCAGGTGGTCACTTACAAGATATTGTTTTCCATTACTAAACCGAAACAATTGTACTATCATTTGAAATAAAGAGATTTGATCATTCTCAAATAATTTGTGTAGTTTATTAAACATATTATATATATATATATATATATATATATATATATATATATATATATAAATTGTTATAAAGTTCGTGGATCCAATTAAAATTATACAACTAATATTCACTTTCACTTTTCTAGAAATTATATAGAACAGCTGATTCAAATCACAATAACAATTCTACATATAAGCTCTTCGCTGTACTAACTGACTGCGCGAAGGGTCGGTCCGTTTAAAACCAGCATCGAAAATTCTCGTATAATCAATCATCAAATCCACAGCCGCCGAGCCATTTCGAGAACATTTTTTGTCCTAGAAGCGATCGGTGTCGTACTGAAATAAAACAAAGTCGGCTTAGGTAAATTTCGTAACTATATATATATATATATATATATATATATATATATATATATATATATATATTTATGTCGAAAGGGAGCAATTGTTTTATCCTTCCAAATGGTTCTCGGTCCTCGGTTTATATATTTTTGATTATGAAGTCTTCTCAATCAAAAATATATATGCTTACGACTATTGACCCAGATTATTACTATGAGATACGTATTTAGTCTTGGGATGTAAAGGTGAGGTGTAAATTAAAACAATTTAATCATTAGATTACAACGTTTCGGGGTTTAATATTAATTACTAATTTACCCCTTTACCAGGTAATGTGATTATATGCCTTTTCACACCGTGGAGTTTACAGATTCTATTACTATATGTCATTTAAACTTCAAACTGCTCTAGAAATTCTTATCCTGATTAAAATATAAAATACTATATACTACAAAATTTTGCCAGTCATGTTGACAACTGACAACACATGTCATTGGCCCAGATTTGGTTGCTTGTCTGCTTCGTTTTAGATAACTCACCTTGTAATTTTATTCTTTCTCTGAGTTTGCCGTGGAGAGCCAAGCAGGTTCTGGGCTAAAACATTTAGCTACGCCTAGTTTCCTTTATTTTATTTGTTTAACTTGGGGGAAATATTTATGACGAGATTTCACATCTGATTTTTCTATATATTTATGAATATAGATGCAATAAATATTTTTATCGTTTCTTTACTTATAAATTTTAAAGTACCGTACCTTGATTTTAAATTTAGGTTACTGAAATTTTACCTGTAATTAATAATTGATTTGTTATTTAAATCTAAATTAGTTTGAAACTATAACTAGCAGTTGCAATTTACCGTAAGACTTATCGTTATCTATTTTTCTTAGAATTTGAAGCGTTTCAAATTTACTTCTATTAGTTAAAGTATTTTTCATTCATTTTTGGAAGTATTCAAATAGTTAATTTAGCAGCCTAAATTAACTATTTAAGAAGTTAGGGAAAACTAAGGTAGGGTGCCTCACCTCATACACGTGCCGAACCGTTCCTATAGAGCATATATACGCCTATACTACTCAGGGGGAAAATTCAGTATCTATACTCTAAGGGCTATCTCTAATTGGCAATTTTTCATTTATTCCATGACTCGGGGCTAAGAGTGTCCAGATACGTAACCACTAGCCTCAAATGAAGGGAGCAGAACTCTGGCAGTACTCCTCGATTCGACTTGTCCTCTGGTAGGACAGTGGCAACTCCTGGCCGCCCTGCATTATTGGAACCCCATCTGCTGCTAGGCATATAGCTCCAGGATCAGGACCTTGAACGATAGACCGACCACTACGGAAGGGTATTCCTACCGAGGTTATTGAAGGCACGAATTTATAGATTATCTGTTGTAACTTCACTCTAACTAATTCATGTATATATAGACTGTTTAATTTTGTTCTCCGATAGCGACAACTATATAGGAAACTCTGTTAATTTAAAAAAACCAGAATATATTGTAACTTTTCGTTATTTTGTCGTTTTTCTTGTACACTGTGTGTGTCCATTGGCCTGGCGCCATTGCATAAACCTTCTGCCAATTGAGCAACGAACTCACGCCACCGGATACTAACTGAGCAGCCTGTCGGCACAATATCGCCAAGACAGGTGAGAGAGAGGTGTATTGTCTAACCAACAAAATATCTCTCCCGAGCGGGTTTTGCTACAATCTCTCCATTTTTAATAATCGGAATATTCCTACTTGTCATCTGTCAAATAACATATGATATTCTAGTACAAAAAATATAAATGGCTGCAAATTTAAATATTAAGCTCAAATTGGAACCCCCTTTATATTATATATTATATGAACTGAAATAGATTCCAGTTGAGAACCACATCTAAAATATGATATTTTCATATGAGGTTTCAGATCGAACTTGGGGTCCTAATCTGCCTACTCCCAAAATCTTACTAATGAACGGATTTAGTAGTATAGCTTTTAGATCTAACTCGAAGTCTCCATCTGTATCCTCCCCGAGTCTTCCTAAGAGAACGATTTAAAAGAGCTTCCGAGTCTAGACAGAATTCAGGGTTCCAATCTGCATACTCCCCTATATAACTGAATATAAAAGGAGGGATTCACTCCTTGAAATTTTGGTGACCTTTGGCTCTGAAAACGTACCCGAAACGAAGGTTTGACCAAAGATTAACGAATCAACAAATCTGTTCGATTCTCAAACCATTCGGTACCTAAACTATTGTAACAATGTAAAAAGAGGTTCGGCGGGATGGTGGGTACATTATAAGGTCCTGTTCCATTTAGAAATTTTACAATATTTTTTAGCATGGTTTTTCACTTAAAACCCTTACAATTTTACACTTGTCGGCCTCACCTTAGTAACGTGAAAATCTTTAACACAAGAACTACATCACACGCTTAATATCGAGAATCACAAAAGCAAATGGTCGTGTGGTAGTTGGGCGTGTCTAACTGTCAGTCTTGATAGAATTCTTTGGTTGAAGTTGAAGGATATTCTCCCATATTAGCACACCGACAAACAAACCAATTTTGGCAAATGATTAGAAGCTTGTCGCAGAGCAGGTGGTCACTTAAAAGATATTGTTTTACATTACTAAACCGAAACAATTGTACTATCATTTGAAATAAAAGATTTGATCATTCTCAAATAATTTATGTATTTTATTAAAAATTTAAAAATTAACCTCAAATTGGAACACCCTTTATATACAAATATATATCTATATATATATATATATATATATATATATATATATATATATATATATATATATATATGTTCTGTCAATATATTTTCTCCAGAAGTTCTACTGGTTATAAAATTTTACAAGATATCTAAGCGAATGTATTGCTGGAAATTGCAATATCCCACATATGAAGATAAAACACAGAAAACTCAAAGCGGTTTATCGTAATAAAAATGTTTCACTGTACTTAAGGCAGCCCGACAAATACAAGCACGGCTATTAAAGATTAAGAAGCTTTTAAACTATAATATGAAAAGGAACCTGTTATATTTTATCTTATTTGTCAGGTATTCAAGCCCACATAGGCGTCAATGATTACAACAAACCAAACTGATATTTCTATTAAAATATGTAAACTGTTTAAATTAAATTCAATTATACTTCTACGCAGTGTTCGATTTCAAATCAATTTGTATGTAATTTATAACTACACTCCATTTCAAACGTTTTGATAATACTGTTAATAGAAAAAAAAAAGATCACATCAAACAGCTGTATCACAACAAATACTTGAGGAAAAATACTGGAAGAAGTAACAATTTGATAACATATTGATACAATTTTGTACATTTAGCTAATGTTGCATTTCGTCTAGAATTATGTGATAATTAGTTGCAATGAATTTCTATAGGAACAATTTATTGACTAGATCGCCATTCGCAACCCAATGAAATTACATCAATTTTTTAATTAATTGCCGCCAAAATTGTGATGCAAATTTTCTTAATTTCTTAACAGTTCTCGCCATGAGATTTGAAGTTTCAGTTTTTTACATGGTAGTGTATAGTGCTACTACTTTTCATATCCGACTAATAAAATTGTAGGATTATAATGAATAAAAGTATACATTGGATATCATAATAAATAATGGAATTAAAATTTGAAGATCATATATATATATATATATATATATATATATATATATATATGATCTATATCTATTGCTCCCATATATATATATATATATATATATATATATATATATATATATATATATATATATATGGGGTGAGTTTTTTTGATGACCAGTATGGGGATCTCGGAAACTAGCGGAGATAGAGCAATGGTTAAATTGGGAAAGATTTGCAGTTTTACTGGCCCAATTTAATGAATGAATGAAAAAGGCTTACTAGATAGTTTGAAAAAACGAAATTCTGTCGATTTAGTCAAATCCCTCTTGCTTCTTTGTTTTTGATTTTATAAAAAAACTGTAAAATCAAAATTGAAGGGAATTGTATCCCGAATATGATAGTCACGTCCCCGTTTGCGCGACAGCTCTCGTTTTCGAGATATGACACAAACTTATCTTTTTTGAATAGAAACCATAGTTGGCTATGACCTCAAAAAATCGAAGATTTTAGAGGTTTTCAACGATATAATACTCGATACAGTTATTCATAAAAATAACGACACATGTCAAGTTCTAAGCTGCTATTCGGTGCAATTATACACAGGGCCATAAAGTAAAGTGATAAAAGCAATAGTAATGATAATTATTGTATGAAACATATTTTTGGCTTATTAAGTCAACGCATACCAGTCCGTTGTGTTCGTATAATTATTACCTTTCAATGTCAACGTAAACGAAGATGAATCATTCTTTAATGTTAGTACTTTCAGGATTACCTAGTTCTCGTCTATTAACATTATACATACAAAATAAATAATTTGGTCAAGTGCGCGTTGGACTCGCATATTAAGGGTTCCGTACCCCCTTTAAGATTTTAATATTCCAGTTTCAGACAAGCAGGGAATGAGTACATTTTCTTATATTTGCACTAATATCTTTTAAAGGAAGCATTTTAAATTTATAAAAAATTAACTTTAGAATTTTATTTTACTAATACACTTTCAGGTAAGCCTTTTATAATCTACTGTCTGAATTTTAGGCTCTGTAGATTGAAAGATAAAGTGGAAAGTTTTAAATAATAAATTATTAAATCTTTTAGAGAAATTATTTCAAAGTACAAATAAAATTTATTTCTCAAACTTCTAGATAGTGTAGGTTCTAAAGTGGGAATTAAGTCGATGTTTAATATTTTTGTTAATATCTATTAAACAAATGATTTAAAAATATGATCTATTTGTAATTCACATAATGAGCCTTTTATTCGATATATTACATGATGCATTTGAAAATTTAATTTTTATTTTCCATTTAATTCTATAATTTTTCCCAAAATTAATATTGAGGTTTTCTAGTAATTTTATTTATTATATATTTATACATTTTTAGTGAGCTCCAGTACCCCTAATTATTTAGATATTTTAGGTATTATGTTTTCGGAAATAAAGCGGGAATTGAGATTTTTTTATATATTTTTGTTAATATCTTGTAAACAATTAATTTTATAAATATGAAAAATATATATTTGTATTCCTCATAATGAGCCCTTTCATATGATGTATTCCATGATGCGTTAAAAAAATATATTTTTATTATTTTCCGTTTAATTCCATAATTTAACCCCCAGAATTAATATTAAGAATTTCTTCGTATTTTTCCTGCAAACAAACAATTTTAGGTAGTATAGTTTGGGGAATAAAGGGGGAATAGGTAATTTTTTTTATATATTTTTGTTAATATATTTTAAAATATATTTATTTTCAAAATATAAAAAAATATATTTGTATTCGTCATAATGAGCCCTTTGATTTGATATGTTACTTGATCCGTTAGAAACAACTTTAATTTTTTATTTTCCATTTAATTATATAATTTGCCCCCCAAAATCAATATTAGGGGTTTCTCCTTATTTTTACAGTAAAGTTCAGGTGAGGCGCTATACCTATATTTTTTTTCATAATTTTGCAGGTTATGGTTTCGGAGATAAGGGTGGGGGGATTGGTAATTTTTTTATATTTTTGTTAATATCTTTTAAATAATTTATTTTAAAAATTTGAAAAAAATATATTTGTTTTCGTCATAATGAGCCCTTTCATATGATATATGACATGATGCGTTAGAAACAATTTTAATTTTATATTTTTCATTTAATTCTGTAATTTGCCCCCCAAAATTAAAAGTAGAGGTTTCTCCTTATTTTTCCAGTAAACTTCAGGTCAGACATTATACCTCTAATTTTTTTCAAAACTTTACGGTTTATAATTTCGTAGATAAGGGGGGGGGGAATTGGTAAATTTTGATATATTTTCGTTAATATCTTTTTATTATTTTATTTTTTTAATATTAAAGAAAATATATTTGTGTTCCTCAGAATGGGACCTTTCATTTGATGTATTACATGATGCAATTGAATTTTTTTTTATTTTTACATTTTCATTTTTTCTATAATTTGCCCCCCAAAATTAGCATTAATGGTTTCTCCTTATTTTTCCTGTAAAGTTCGGCAATGTTCTATATTTCCTATTTTTTCAAAATTTTAGGGTCAGTAGTTTCAGAGTCAGGGGGGAAAACTTCGATTTTTTCTTTTTTCGACCCAGAAGTACGTCTAAAATTAAAATTTCTTCATTTGCGATATGTACTCGTGATCGAGTCACCAAACTATACATTGATACGATATTTCAACCTCTTCCGTCCAGTAGTTTAGGAGATAATTTCTGTTTATTGCATATACGGAACTCAAAAAATCAAGAACAATAATTACGTGAGTTAAAAAACAACCAAAATTGAAAACAAAAAATTTAAAAAATGTATTAACCGAATTCCAAGTGTAATAAAAAAATTGAAATTGAGTAGCCAAACATGATACTAGACAATAAATAACACATTCGATGGTGTAAAAGTCAATAAATGTATACCATAAAAGAAGTTCATTCTATACAAATAAATTGCCTAGCGATCTAATATATATTTGTGGTCGGTGCCCAAGCAAGAGTCAAGTTTGATGAAGGAGTAGATAAGTAAGCAATGCAGAATTTTAGGTTTGCTTGGCACTGACTTCAAAAAAATACTAGATGGCTAGGTAATTAATTTGTCCAGAATGAGCAGTTTTTATTGTTTACATTTATTTACTTTTGTGTGTAGATACCCAACAACATTGAATGTATACTGTTAGGTTTTGTTAATTATTATCCGCTTTTTAGTTTTAATTGGAAGTCGGTAAATATTTTTTGTTTTATTCTCGGTTAACAGTTTTGCAGTTCTGCATTGATTTTAAAACTTTAAATATAGCTACAAAAAAGTCATATGACTTTACTAATTACTTTAACATTGACCAACCAATTTCTGGTTTCTGGGTAATTGAAAATAAATCGGAACTACCCCTCAAATTGGCTGAAAAGTTATTGAACATCGCTGTAACTCAGATGTTCCTTCCCAACGGAAATAATGTCTGAACGAATTAGTAATTTATTCATTGTTTTGTTTTGTTTATATTCTAAAGGCTAGTCGGTAAGTGTGCGGTTTCCTCTCAGTATAGGTACTCACTACGCTTCTGCACTGTGAGTCAAAGATTAAAATATAGTTGTCTGCTGTCTCTCTTAGTGGCATATTAATTAAAATTTTAAGAATATTAATTGAATAGTTATACTAAGTATTTGAAAATGTGTGGAGAAATTTTATGTATTATTAGTGGGTTGTAGAAGCTTCACCTAAAGAAAAATATCACCTACTTACTGTTAGCATAGCATATTGGTGAGCATTCACAACAAATATACATACTCATATATATTAAGTATGTATTGTGGAAAACGGTATCTAACATTTACATGTGTGGCATATAGTAATGAAATCTGAAATACACCAAAAGCATAATACTTCTGTAAACAGATTTTTAAGATTCCTCCTTATTTACTTTCGAAATATATAACGCTCAACCGTTTATTTAGTTACAATAATATATGTTAGTTCATTCTATTGAAATTACATATTTTCAAGCCTACGAGAAATTAAATAAAAATTCCTTAGCCAAGTTGGTTCTACAGAAGTGAAATTGCTACCCAGATTTTGACTTGTCTCTACTACGGTTCTATAGACTCTATTTCGAATATACCAATTTTATAAGGAGTTCTGAAATTTAATTATTTTTTCGCAAGAAATGAGTCTGATTATGAATATCTCGAGCTACCTTATACGACCCATGATCAAATTTTATCTATCTACCAGAACACTGACCCACGCTGGTAGAGCAGTAAAAACACCATATTGGGGAAATTCCAGATCTCGGGAACCCAAATACGGATGAATTACAATTTTTGGTTAAGTTTCTAAGGGTAGTCGGAATGCCATTTACATAATCAGTTTAAGTTGTGAAAAATTTTTGTACCTGTTACCTTCTTTTCTAAACGTAGGTTATAAGGGTTTTGAAACACCATTATAATAATTACAACTAAAATATGTGCATCATTTTAAAAGTCGATATGAAAGTTTCAAAAAGGTGTAATTGCAAATTTTAAAACACAATATAATATATTGTTAAAGCTAAAATACCTGCACTATTTATAGGTACGAAAGTGTCAAAAAATAAGTAAATGAAAATTGCAAATGATATTTTATGAATGCCGCGCCTTTGTGTTTTATACCAAACAAAACAAATCACTTTAACAATTTTCCACCTATGTATTTTCATTAATAATTCAACCGAACATAATTAATTTCATCACTTATATATCTCACCTCGGACTACATTAAGTACTCTGACTGCATCAGGTTTGTGCTTATCACTGTCATGTCAAAACACTCAGTCATTTGGTGATTACAAAGAAAATGCCAATACATAGATCTGCAATTAGTTTAGTGATTGTGGTGTTGTTAATGTGCTTGACAAGAGATTTAGTTCATTCAACGAGAACGCTGAATGGTAAGTTCAATGAAGCTTAATATGTTCATAAAGCTGTAACACATAATTGGCGCTTTATACCGAAAGACGACAGCTAGTGTTGATAACATACCTAAATGTTGTTACATATAGAATCCATTAAATAAATGTTAAAGTAAAATGTAAGCGAAGAGGAAATAAAAAATCAAACTAGGTTATATTTATTTTATGGAATTAAATGTATGGTACTTGAATACTGCTGAATTAACACAGCGTAACTCAAAATTATTATTTATTGGTTGAGAATAGCTTTTCATGGCATTTTTATTGTTTTAGAGATTGTATAAATGTGTATAATATACTATTTTGAGCAAAGGTATGTCAGGAAATGTGTCGGTATCGTCATTTAACTTTAAGTTTATTTAGGAGTTTATTTCCTTTAAATTGCAAACCATTGTGTGAAAAGTGAAATGACAAATTGTTTATTCCATAATTTGGAAGGGTTTAGTCAGACTTATATAGGCAACTATTTTATTAAATTCGTCGAAGTTTCCTTGTACTTCCGTCGTCTTGAAGTGTTTGATCTCACAACGTTACAACAGCTGTGTATCTGCTATCGTCATCAGGTGAATGATAGGAAATTCAGATTATCCCTTGTATTTATATTATAGGCTTAACCGGTGATGCGCCACTAGTCATGGTTATTGGGTCTTATCCGGTCCAATCAGCGTCCTCGTACCTGGCGGTTGGTTACCGGTGATACGGCGGCAGAGGCTGAAGAAGAGCGTCCCAAATATTTTTAATTTGGACGCTGGGCTCGCTAATTATATTTTCGTTCGAGATTATATATGCTGTCTCTATGAATTTTCTTTTGTACCAGTGCTCTTCCTTGTGAAATGCTCTGGCCTGGCCCCAGTTGATATTATGGTGTTCGGTCCATGATTGATTAGCTCGAACGAAAATATAATTAGCGAGCCCAGCGTCCAAATTAAAAATATTTGACGTGCTCTCGTTCGGCCTCTGCCGATAATTGGAATTTCCTATCATCCACCTCATGACGATAGCAGATACACAGCTATTGAAACGATGTGAAATCAACCACTTCAAGACGATGGAAGTCCAAGGAAACTTCGAGGAACCAACTTCAGACTATTTTATTAAATATATTGCAAAATGCAATCATACTTTTATTTACGATCTATATAAATATTGGGTAGATTGACTGTAAATGCATGAATTGATTGATGTAAATTCAGGACACTAAACCAGTAATGAAAATATACTATAATGCGTAGCTTAATAAAGGTACAATAAATCAACCCAGTGTCTTTTTATTGAATAAAATTAATGGGTGTAAATCTTGAAGAATCTTTTTGTTTTCATTTTGTGTGTAAATCTTCATAGAACTGTGGTTTGTAAAATTTTTTCTCAATAACAACATTAACGTGCCATAACTCTAAGAGCAGAATAGTCATTTACTAAACATGATAAAACTATTAATGATCTCAACAAAAATATTGCGTTTCTAATATCAGATAAATTCATATTGATACAATTGTTTGCACTGAAATATTTTTTGCTATTTGCTCAGTAAAATATTTCACTCAAAATTAAAAAAACGTAACAAGATATAAAAATGTTCTCTGGCTAATAATTAGTCTTTTTGCTAGGGTACCTCAAAGAATTAAGACAACCAGTTAAACTGTAAATCCATTATAGACCAGCCAAAAGAACTTAATTTCATGCTACAATAGAACCGTTACCAAAATTTTACTTGATGTAACCACATATTAAAGGTAAATTGTTCTCTAGAGATATAAATATAAAAATAAATGGATATGTATATACACCTTTACCTATATTTTGTAACTGATTGGATATATTTTTATATCTGAAATGATAACCTCTACTTTTCCTTACATATGACATAACAAATACCTCGTACCTACTTAATACTTTATGTTAATAGCAAACAGACTTGCTAGGGAAACATGTGAAAGTCTTGAGCAGTCGGACAATTTGATCTTAGTTATGAATTATATTTGTAGAGTATATTAATTAGTATTCCTGGAGTTATTTGAATATAGGATTGCCTGACAAAAAACAGAGATCAATATGGGGCAACGAAAAGTAGTATGACCGATTCCCAATAATGTAATCTACTGTTAACAAAATATAAGCTGCAAATTGACACATTTGACCCAGGATCTTAATTTTAATAGATATTTTATTTGAAACTGAATGAAGTTTGGTGCAAATGAAGTATTGGATTTCAATGCAATATCGTATTTACCATCTAAGCAAGTTTTCGAAAAACTATAGACCAGCGATTGTTATTACACAACCCAAAAATCTTCACAAGTATTTTACTGTTTTTCTTGGAGAATTTACATCGGTTAACACATAAAGTGTTACTAACAAATTTTTATTTAGTATCAGATGTATCTTTGCTTGTTAATTAGAGGGTTATTATCAGGAAAATCCATCGTCCATAGTTGTAGTGTATTGTGTTAGAGCTTTCAAATTTGACAGAATTCTAATGACATAATTAAGTTGCCAAAATTTCAATTTTATGGCTATGATCGTTTCCTCGCAAATATGTTTTTCGTGAACATTTTATTTTACACGATGCTAATAATGCCCCTGCTTTGCAACAAATTCTTTTTTGAACAATTTTAAAGGAATGTAGCAATTATCAAGTTTTTCAGCACAAGGCGCCAGAGTTTAATAATAATAATTTGCATTTGTCTTACTACGCGTAAATCAAGTTTGAGAGATTGTATCTCAGTTATCGACATTGAAAAATCAAAAAAGTTATGAATTATGACTCATATTGAAGGATTAAATAAATACTATGTTCCTTTCAGGTTTTTAAAAATAATTCGTCGCCAAGTGGGTGCAATGTAGTACTCTGTTTAAAAGAACTGCCATTGAAAAAACTTTATTTTCGAGAAAACTAGCAAGGCCATGAAGTTGAATTTTTGAGTAGATATTTAAGGCATAAAAATGAAACTTTCTGCTGAATTACAAATATCTACAATTTTATACACAACAAATATGAGCGATTAAAAAAATATGAGCTATTTATTAACTTTACATACTATTCGTTTTTATTCGGTAGCTGTAAAGCACAACAACGATACAAATTAAAAATTTCGAACTAACTAAGGAATCTTTATCCTTAATTACTCTCATAAGATGTAATTTGTTTTTTTTTGTTGTAAAAATACATTGGTCAACGCCTCCTACATTCATATCCAAAGAGCAGCTTTCAATTTGTGAACGGCGACTCCTCAATCCAAAATAAGTATTTTACCTATTATTTTGGCATTGTGTCTCAAACCATTATACGTAAACTATTTCGGGGTTATCTGAACAGTTCGTCGGGTTTAATTGTTTCGTCATGAAGGGCAGAGTTAAAGGAAATCCCTTTTTAAGGCATGCCGGCCAAACAACGCCTAATCCCGTTTTGTTGGGTAATTAGGATTGTGTTCCCTCTTAGATTTTCGAACATGTTTTACTTTCTGTAGCGTGTCTACCGCTTGACTTTCGTATGACAGGACTTCACTCATTTCAGGGTTGTATTGATAAACCTGTTTAATAGTTGGGTAGAATCTGACAGGGTCGTCCTTATCACTTGTATCTTTCAACTTCGATCGGCCAAAAATTAACAGCTTATAATAGTGCATAGTTCTCGAACTCTACTGTTATTTAAAATATGCACAAACGCACCCTTGGCACATGACCTTACGAAAATCGGTGAAACCTTTACTTCTTCACAGGAGAGGCCTCACTGTTAATTCATCAAATCGTTTAAAACAGTAAGATCCGTCTGGTGTCTTCTCAGTTTGTCTCTAGGTAATGGGATCATCGTTGGCCTGCGACATTTTTCAATGAGCAACGAACAAGCTGAACTTAAGATACATCCACCCACAAGACGAGAAGCAATATCAGTTGTGGCTGTTCTCATACATTATGACGATCTGCAGATACTCTATAGTCAATATTTAAAACAAGAACTTCCCTCAGAAAGTCTTCATCTGTTATCACTATATTAATAGATTTTTTAATTGCGTCTTGAACATTACTGTCCAAGTAAGCTACAGTTTCGTGTTCAAGACAGTATTTCTCTTGTGCTCAGTATGTTCAGTTTCGTTAGACCACTGCCAGCGTCAATTGTAAATCCAACTTGTACACTTTTGCACAAATACATTGGCTTAACTTTGTACTGGCCTTAGCCCCAAAACCTTTCGTTTCGTCCAATCTTTGATATTAATTGAAGCGGTATTTCACTCAGAATGTTTTGTACCTCAATAACTGTGGATATATTAGTATTATTCCAGTACATTGTCGCAATAATACTTATTGCACATGTGGTAAATCTGCGCTTTTTTGAAAGCGAGGATTATGTATGCTGTTTGAGACTCCATTATAATGTGATGCGATATGTGTTTCTGTAGTTTGTATTGTTTTTTTTTATTTTATTTATATTCTGTTTAAATACCAAAATTTTTTTTATGAGTGTGTTTTTATATTATATAAATGTTGTGTACATGCACTATATTTTTAACAATCCTTGAATGATAAACATCCTATGTCTAATTTAAAAAATAACTAACGAGACGTTCACGTTTCGTATGTATTTTTCTGATTTTTTGGGAACAACACCACAAATGCTCGAGGGTCTTTATATTTTAAATAGTCAGGGTCTAAATCAAACCCCGTTTTTAGTGGTAATCATGCCATAACATAACTGAACAAGAAAACAACCTTTCGTATTCTTAACAATTCATGCTTTTTTAGTACCGACAAGAGAAAAACAAATCAAACAAAACAATAGGTAAATGAAACTTAACTAACTATTTACATTTTTATGTTCATAACATGGGACAGCTATAAAAAAAGAGCGGCAGTCATTTGAAACTGAACGATGGAAGCGATATATTTTTCCCTTCTCTCGTTATCAAACGGTCTCTATTTTTATTTCTTTGTGTCATTCTTAGTAATGAATATGAATACCAGGTGAATTAAAATAATTGTTACAATTTTGTTAAGACAAATATTAATCCTAATTTAATTCTGAATTCAAATATATCTGCAATGAAATATAAGTTTAGATATTGAGTAAGTTTTTGTAAATAGGTTTGTTCATCATTTGAAGAGAAGATATCAAAGAAGTGTTCATTTTGTTCTTAGCTAACATCATTACAAACACATAACATTTATACAAAACAATAAATTATATACCTATATATTCAACGGTAGCAACAATCTAAAAATTTTAAGTTCTTATTCTATGTAATTTTAAAAATAGTTTTATTAATTTTATGTGAATTGAAAATGGTACATAAAATTAACTAGTAATAACATAATATTAAAAAAAGTTCTGGGTTTCGATCCCAATCTGCAGCCGCATGTTTTCGACTCTTGACCATTTGTCTTTAATTTCTGATCTTTAAAGGATATAAAAGTTCTGACTGTATCTAATACATCAGTGCCTCTTAGTGAGTGGTAAAAGTGCTTTGTTTATTATGACAAAATGATGTAAACAAAGGACATGTTTTGCTTAATGTGTATCCTTTTATGATTCGTTGATAATATGAACATTTAATGGTAAGTTGCCTTTTTGTGTGGTATTCTTTTAACTTTCTGACGTATGTCAACTCCATAGTTTAATATATTACAAATACAAACTTGGAGTGTTTATTAGAACGAAAAACAAATTTTGTGCAGGTATTCTATATTACTTGGTTTATTAGTTTATTTCCTATTTTTTATTGATTTTCTATAAAACAAGAGACTTTTAATATATTTTAAATAAATAACTGAATTGGATGGGTATTTAAAGATCGAAGTAGTGTGTGGTTTCGGTCGGTCGGTCGTATCGTCTCCAAACAAATGAAATTTAAAGTTATGAATTTCATTCCCTTGCTCATCTGTTTTCACATGTGTAAGTGCGAGTCTCCGTTAAGAAGCTTTTGCTTCAATACTGCTAAAACATAGACTACATTATTTTATGGAAAAAAATGAAAAAACCCGTAAAATGCACTGGAAGATACCGTTAAAATATTCGGAGAATAATCCCTCTGTTTTTTGTAATACATGCTTATGTTATATATATTCGCTTAATTAAAAAAAAAAACAAATAATCTTGTAAAGTCATGAACAATTTGACAAATGCAGTGACAAATTTTGTGTAATATCTTGATTTTAATTGAGTTTTATGTTTACCAGATTGCCCAATATAAAAAATGAGTGCGTCGTTAAAACAGTTTAGACGAATTTAAACAATTCACATTTTTAAAATTCCACATATTATTATTACTCAACCATAATATCTGAATTATCATACAATCTACTCGAACTGATCACAAATAAATAAATTATTGTCTTTACTTTTAACCTTTCTCTATTTTTACCGATCTACAAGAAAAACAAAATAACGTTATCTGATGCATTGTCAAATAAGATTTATGGGCTTAATATTGTTAAAAGAATTTAACAAATAAGACAGCTTGCTTTTGTCCTCGAACCGTTATTCACGGAGAAGTTTTACAAATGAATATGGCCAACACTACCCATTCACTAAAGGCAATTTATTCAGGGTGTATGCATCCGATACTGATTTAAAATCTAGCCTGGAGAAGCAAATAGCTGAAACGAACGGATGTGAGCTCACCACAAGCCTCTTTGCTCACTGCATAATATTGTCTAACAGACTGTGATTAATGTGAGATACTGGCCGAGCTGTGTTATTTATATACTACAATTCTGATTTTGGAAGTTATTGATCAAGTTATGTTTCTTTACCGAATGGCCACAATCAGCAGTTTACCGAATTATTTGCGATTGCGGTTCACTTGTTGTTTCTTGAAAATTTTGGGCTTCCTAGAAATAAATATTAGTATGGCATACTTTGGAAAATTATAAATATATGGTATATGGTATGGTATGGTGTCATTGATTCATATGAGACTGTTTAAGGCGTCGGACGTAAATGAAATGTAAGGGAGACAGAATTGAAGGACCAAGCATAACTGAAATATGGATATCGCAAAAGCTTAAATTATCTAATATTAAAATATTGGAACTACACAAATGACCAAAGATGAACCTTTGCTGATATGATGCGTATATTCTTAAGAGTATGGCAGCTTTAGCGAAAGGTGATGAGCATTCGTTAGTAGTTTAGTTTGACAATGATTGTAAAGTTATTTTGGCCTATATTTTGGATAAGTAGTGTAACTCCTAATCTCAATATTTTTGATAATTTTTTGTATTATTTCGACGCATCCAATCTAGCACCAGAGATACTTTAGCTACCGAACTCGACAGTACTTACGCTCGTGGAAAACAAGTAAGTCCTCTGGCGTGCCTTTTCTTTTTAACCGACTTCCAAAAAGGAGGAGGTTATCAATTCGTCAGCACGTTTTTAGGGTTTCGTATATACAACATACGGATACCCTTATAATATCACTCCGGATTTCTCCCTCTCTCACATCACAGCAATTGTCTCCTAAACTACTGGACGGAAAAGGTTGAAATTTAGTATCAGTCAATAAGTAGTAAAATACTGAATTTTACCGGAAAAATAAGGACAAACCTCTACTATCAAATTTGGGGGGGCAAATTACAAAATTAAATGGAAAACATAAAATTATAATTGTTTCTAAGCCATCATGTAATATATCAAATAAAAGAGCTCATTTTGGCGGAAATAAATATATTTTTTTCATAGTTTCAAAATAAATTATTTTTAAGATATTAAGAAAAATATAAAACTTTTAACCTATTCCCCCTACCTTATCTCCGAAACCATTAGCCGTAAAATTTTGAAGAAAATTAGAGATGTAGGGCCAAAATTTAACAGGAAAAATAAGGTGAAACCTCTAATATTAATTTTGGGGGACAAATTACAGAATTAAATGAAAAATATAAAATTAAAATTGTTTCTAACGCATCATTTAATATATCAAATCAAAGGGCTCATTATGGCGAGAAAAAATATAATTTTTTCATATTTTTTAAATAGATTATTTTAAATATATTAACAAATATATAAAAAATTTTACCCATTCCCCTTACCTTATCTCCGAAACAATCAGACGTAAAATTTAAAAAATAATAAGAATATAGGACCTTACCTCATCTTTACTGGAAAAATAAGGAGAAATCCCCAATATTAATTTTGGGGACTAAATTATAGAATTAAACTGACAATAAAAAATATTTTATTAAAGCATGATGCAATACATCAAATGAAAGGGCTTATTATGAGAAATACAAATATATATTATTAAAATTAATTTTCAACAAGATATTAACAAAAAAATATAAAAAATTCTCATTTTCCGCTTTATATCCGATACCATACAACCTAAAATTTTGAAAATAAATAGGTGTACTAGGGCTCACTTGAAATTTGTAAGAATAATTAAAAATCCCCAACATTAATTCTGGGGACAAATTATAGAATTAAATGGAAAATAAAAATTCAATTTTCAAACGCATCATCTAATAGATCAAATAAAAGGCTCATTATGTGAAATACAAATATATCATGTTTTTAAATCATTTTTTTAAAAGATAATAACAAACAGTTTATAAATCGACTTAATTCCCACTTTAGAAACTACACTGTTTAAAATTTTGAAATATATATTTTATTTGTTATTTAAAAAATAATTTTTCTAACAGATTTAATAATTTATTATTTAAAACTTCACCTATTTTCCCCTTTATCCCTGAAAATTTATTAGTAAAATACATTTTTTTTGGCCAAATTAGAAAATTAAAAAAGTGCATATTTTTATGAAAATCAAGCGAATCATGAAGCAGATGAAATAAAAAGTCTATTTGTGGAAAATAATAATGTATATTTTTAATAAATTTAAAACGCTTTCTTTATAAGATATTAGGGTAAATATAAGAAAATGCACTCATTCCATGTTTCCTGAAACTGGAATATTAGAATCTTGAAGGAGCCACGGAACCCTTAGTATGCGAGTCCAACTCGCACTTGACCATATTATTTATTATGTATGCTCAGTGATTATTCAGAAAGGGCTTGAGCAAATTTGATGATTTAAACGGAATTGTATTAAGGAATATTACAGAAAGGGACCGTATAATTTTCTATAACATGAGATTTACGGTTTTCCAGAAAATCAGAAAAAACAGTAATTAAGAGGTAGTCTCTTAATTACTGTTTTTTTCTGATGAATTGATTTTTTCAATGAATTTCAATAAATCTACAATGATTTCTCTAAAACGGCTCAACTAATTTGAGTATTTTATATTGTATTCTACGAGGAGATGTTCCTGCTTGATTTCGAATAATTATCTATAACGTAAAACATACCGTTTTTTCTCAAAATCGTAAAATTATTTGTAAAAATACCGTAAACATCAATTTGTCAAATTTTCATCATAAATATCTAGCTTAAATGTCAAGGTAGAGGGTTTGAAACGGTTTTCATTGCAGTCGAGTGAAATGGCACAAAATATTCCAATAATGTATCGAAAAGAATTTTTTTTAGGTGAGCGATGTTTTCTATATGGTATAGGGTGATAGGTGAGTGCGTGCATCGAAATTCAAGCTGCAAGCAATGTGCGCAGTTGAAATATTGGGGGAAGTAAAATTACATTTAGACAGGTGGGTTCAACAAATCTTACAAATCAATGTGATATTGAGTGGTACATAAGTAGTTTCATATATAGGATTATTGAAACATACGGTGAAATAGAA
Organism: Octodonta nipae; assembly: GCA_034190945.1. Classification (NCBI taxonomy): domain Eukaryota; kingdom Metazoa; phylum Arthropoda; class Insecta; order Coleoptera; family Chrysomelidae; genus Octodonta; species Octodonta nipae. The sequence goes on along the minus strand of CM067218.1, from coordinate 98,027,729 downwards.
TTAAAGTTATATAGGGTGGTTCAAAAAATGTTGTATTGGGTAGCCCATAAGTAGTTGCGTATATAAGGTGGTTGAAATGAGAGTGAAGTGAAACTATAGTTATAGAGAGTGGATAAAAAACTTTAAAAATGATAAAATTACTTATAAAAAACTTTAGCTTTTTAACGTTTAGTATTTTATTCGAAAACTCGACATATGTTTCGCCTTTTGAGCGCTTTTTCTAAGAGTACAATTATATACTGAAGATGAAATAACAAACTTAAATATAAAGAAAACAGACAAAGAATAAATGAACTTATAATGATCGCCAGGTATATCTGGAATATGCTAATAGACTAATAAAATGTGAAAATTACTTTGTCTATAAGGGGAGTCTCAATAAAATTAAGCTGATAGTTGGTTGTATACAGGGGCTTTAATTTAAAAAAAAATTAATTTCAAGTTGTTCAAGTAAATCTAATCTGTTACCTCCTTTTTCTTGATGGACGAGCTCTATATTTTCCGTGTCAATAAAGTTATTGTTTTCAATGCAGTGAGTTGAGATGCCTGTATTTTTTCTATTACTTATAATATCATTTCTATGCTCTTTTAACCTACAGGTAATATTTCTAGGGCTTAATCCCACAAACACACCACACTTAATTCTATAAACTCCCGATCTATCTAACTTGTCAATGGAATATTTATTGTTAATGCCTAAATGTTTAAGTCTATTACAAATATTATTACTTAAATTAGATACATAATTAAAAAAATTAAAATTATTATTATTAATGTTGTTATCAGTATAAAACCACCGGGTTGATTATTTGTTATTTAGTAAATTATCAATCAAACTAACTTTGTAACCGTTATTTACTTCTACTTGTTTAATTATTGAGAGTTCTTTATCAAAATTTTCCTTATTTAATGGGAAAGTTACTAGTCTATGAATCAAACCATGAAATTAAGATAATTTTATTTGACATAATTGTTTGAACTGTAAGGAATGATGGAATCTGTTGATGTTGGTTTCCTGTAGATGTCAAATTCTAGTTTATTATTAGCCTTACTGATTTCCACGTCTAAATAATTTAATATGTTCTTATGGGCGATTTCCATAGTAAATTGGATTTCATTGTTATTTGAATTCAGAAAACCTAAGAACTGATTGAGATTTCTCTCTGTACCTTCCCAAATACAGACATTATCAACATACCTACACCAATGAGAAATATGTCAAATTAAATAAATATTAGATTGGGGTAAAATTTTCTCGAAATCTGCCATGAAAATTTCTGCAAGTAATGGTGAAATCGGGGAACTCATTAGGAGCCCCTAATTTTGTTTATAAAACTGGTTATTAAATTGAAAATAATTTTGTTGAATAGAAGTGTCTAAGCCAATTTTCCTATTTCCTATTTCCCTAAAGAACTATTATTAATTAAATGAATTAAAATATTATTTAGTTTGTTTATCGGTATAGAAGTGAATAGATTATTTACATCAAATGCAACAAGTTTAGCAGTGTTAGAAAAATGCAAGTTTTTTAATAATTTTAATTTTTAATAAATACGAAAGAATTTTTGATTGCATAAGGTGAAATAAAATTGATATGTAGAGGTAATTGAACCCTAATTCCCTACAAAGTTTATAACTCGGAGCGTTGACTTATGATACAACTGCGCGAATCGGTATATATGCTTTATGGATTTTACGTAGACCGTAAAGACGGGGTACCGAAGGATTAAACTTAAACTTATAGATATTATTGTGTATCAAAGAAGGAACTTTAATTTGTGTTTGATATGAATTTGTAGAATTTTTATTAATTCTAATAATCTTCAATTAATTCAATTTATTGACACGGAAAATATAGATCTCATCTATCAAGAAAAACGAGGTAACAAATTACATTTACTTGAACAACTTGAAATCAAAAAATCTTTAAAATTAAAGCCCCTGTATACAACCTACGATCAGCTTAAGTTTATTGACACTGCCATTATATACAAAGTAATTTACAAATTTTATTAGTTTATTAGTTTATTTCGAGATATACCTGGCAAGCATTATATTCTAATTTATTTTATTGTCATTTCCAATCTTTCTTTGTCTACCTGTTTACTTTATATATACGTATGTTATTTCATCTTCAGTATAGAAAAAGCCCTCAAAAGACGAGTTTTCGAATAAAATATTGAAATATTAAAAAGATAAAGAGTTGGACTCGCATACTTAGGGTTCCGTACCACCTTCAAGATTCTAATATTCCAGTTTCAGACAAGCAGGGAATGAGTGCATTTTTTTATATTTACCTTTATATCTTTTAAAGAAAGCGTTATAAATTTATAAAAAATATACACTTTGATTTTCCACACATAGACTTTTTATTTAATTTTCTAATTTGGCCTCCAAAAATTAACATTAGAGTTTTATTTTATTAATAAACTTTCAGAGAAGTCTTTTATAATCTACAGTCTGAGTTTTGAGGCTCTGTAGATTGGAAGATAAAGGGCAAAATAGGTCAAGTTTTAAATTATAAATTATTAAATCTGTTATTCAAATTATTAAAAAATATAAATAAAATATATTTTTCAAAATTTAAAAATATGATATATTTGTAATTCACATAATGAGCCTTTTATCTGATTATTACATGATGCGTTTGAAAATTGAATCTTTATTTTCCATTTAATTTATTTTAGGGACAAATTATAATTTGTCCCTAAAATTACTATGGGGGTTTTCTAATAATTTATTTTCCGTTTTATTCTATTATTTGGGGGCCAAATAATAGAAGTAGGGATTTTTTTCATATTTTTCCTATAAGGAAAAAAATTGAGGTCTTATAGTTTGGGGAATAACGGGGATAATGGGTAATTTTTTAAAAATATTTTTGAAATATATTTTAAAATTAAAAAAATGTATTTGTATTCGTCATAATGAGCCCTGTGATTTGATATATTACATGACCCATTAGAAACAATAATAATTTTTTGTTTTCCATTTAATTCTATTATTTGCCCCCCTAAATGAATATTAGGGGTTTCTCCTTATTTTTCCAGTAAAGTTCAGGAGAGGGGCTATACTTCCATTTTTTTCAAAGTTTTTTAGCTTATGGTTTCGGAGATAGGGGGAGGGAAAATGGGTAATATTTTTTATATTTTTGTTAATATCTTTTAATTAATTTATTTTAAAAATATGAAAAAAAAATATATTTGTTTTCTTCATTATGAGCCCTTTTATTTGATATATAACATTATGGGTTGAAACAATTTTATATTTTCCATTTAATTCTATAATTTGCCCCCCAAAATGAATGTTAAGGGTTTTTCTTATTTTTCCAGTAAAGTTCAGTTGAGGGGCTATACTTCCATTGTTTTTTCAAAATTGTCCAGCTTATGCTTTCGGAGATAGGGGGGGGATGCGTAAATTTTTTTATATTTTTGTTAATATCTTTTAATTTATTTATTTTAAAAGTATGAAAAAATATATTTGTTTTCGTAATAATGAGCCCTTTCATATGATATATTACATGATGGGTTAGAAACAATTTTAATTTTATATTTTCCATTTAAATCTATAATTTGCCCCCCCCCCAAATGAATATTAGGGGGTTTTCCTTAATTTTCCAGTAAAGTTCAGGTGAGGGACTATAGCTCCATTTATTTTCAAAATTTTCCAGCTTATGGTTTCAGAGATAAGGGGGGGATGGGTAATTTTTTTAAATTTTTGTCAATATCTTTTAATTTATTTATTTTAAAAATATGAAAAAAATATATTTGTTTTCTTTATAATGAGCCCTTTCATTTGATATATAACACGATGGGTTAGAAACATTTTTAATTTTATATTTTCCATTTAATTCTATAATTTGCCCCCCAAAATAAATATTAGGGGTTTCTCCTTAATTTTCCAGTAAAGTTCAGTTGAGGGACTATAGCTCCATTTTTTTCAAAATTTTCCAGCTTATGGTTTCGGAGATAAGGGGGGGAATGTGTATTTTTTTTAAAATTTTTGTTAATATCTTTTAATTTATTTATTTTAAAAATATGAAAAAAATATGTTTGTTTTCGTCGTAATGAGCTCTTTCATCTGATATATAACATGATAGGTTAAAACAATTTTAATTTTATATTTTCCATTTAATTCTGTAATTTGCCCCCCAAAATTAAAAGTAGAGTTTTCTCCTTATTTTTCCAGTAAACTTCAGGTCAGACCCTATACTTTTATTTTTTTTCAAAACTTTACTTTTTATAGTTTCGGAGATAAGGGAGGGGGGAATGGGTAAATTTTGGTATATTTTCGTTAATATCTCTTTAAATATATTTTTTTAAATATGAAAAAAATATATGTGTGTTCCTCAGAATGAGACTTTTCATTTGATATATTACGTGATGCGTTTGAATTTTTTTTTAATTTTAAATTTTTATTTAATTCTATAATTTGACCCCCAAAATTAATATTAATGGTTTTTTCTTATTTTTCCTGTAAAGTTTGGGCAAAGTTCTATATTTCCTATTTTTTTCAAAATTTTAGGCTTAGTAGTTTCGGAGATCCGGGGGGGAACGTTCATTTTTTTTAGTTTTTCCCCCCAGAAGTACCCCTAAAATCAAAATTTCATTTACGATACGTACTCCTGATCGGGTCACCAAACTATACATTGGTACCAAATTTCAACCTCTTCCGTCCAGTAGTTTAGAAGAAAATTGCTGTGATGTGACAGAGGCAGAAATCCTGAGTGTTATTATAAGGGTATCCGTATATTGTATTTACGGAACCCTAAAATGGTTAAATAAGGATATACAGTAAGGATATTCGAGTTATAGGGCGGAGGGTTCAAAAAATGTTAGAAGTAGTTGCATATACAGGAAGATTGAAATATAAGGTGGAGTGGAATTATAGTTACACAGAGTTGTTAAGGAAATGTTTTATAGTGTGGATCATAAGTAGTTGCTTATACTTGGCATGTTGGGTGAAGTAAAATTATAGGTATACAGGGTGATTTAAACAATAGAAAAATAGAAACAGGCAATAGGGTGGAGAGGATTAATACTTATACAGGGCGGTTGTAACATCGTGTAGAGTTGAATAATAGTTTTACGGGGTGATTCAGAAAATGACAAATAATTTATATTGGGTGACCAATACAGCGTGCTCTCTTCGAGGTGTTCTTCTTTTGTACGCAAGACAATATATATATATATAATATATATTGTTTCTGGTTAGGGAATCTGCTTCCCACAATTTGCGCTTCCCACAATTGAATGTCCTCTCGAACACTTCTTTCTGTATTTGATACATTTCGTTAAATTTGAAAACGTGAAATGTAAAGACCGACATCTAGGATTTTCGGGGAAACTAGCAACAATAAATATGATATATTGTCTTCCCTACAAAAAATGACACCTCGAAGATAGTATTCAATATCTCTGAAAGGTGAACTTAACTTGAAATCCCGGCCATTAACGCAAGGCCAGTCATCGTGACTTTGATTGTATTCATGTTAACCCACAACCTACGTTTCCGTTCTATAGAATTATTGCTCTTGTTTTGTGGGACTTTCTCTACTCCACAATAGTCTGCAATTTTTACCCCAAACACCTTGATATATATTTTCGAATTTCCTCAAATCTTGGTGCATCCTCTCACTTTGCTCCAGATTCGGAAAATACCTCTATGACATATTGCTCCTTTAAAGTTTTAGTTTTATAATCAGGATCTTTGTTATTTGATAAAACATTTTTTGGTCACTTCTCTGAAACTTTGGCATGCAGCTTTTTCTTTAACAGTCATTAGCCTTTCGAATTCCTCTTTGGTTTGCAACTCTTTTATCTGAGGTCCCATAAAAACACCCTCATTAATTTTTGTTTCAGCAAGCGATGGTAACGTATCCAAAATATGCATAAAAGCGTCGCTTTGAACTCTACTCATTGCTTTAACAAGTTGCTTTACTATGCCTTATTTTATGTGCAATGGAGGGAGAAGAACCTTATGTAAAGGCACCAAACTTACTTCTTCAATATTTTTGACCCCTGGAGTTAAGTTTCTTCTAGGAGGCCAGACTACTCTTACGTAGTGTTCATCTCGAGTTCGACTTTCCCACTTGCAAAGAAAGCATGAATATTTCGTAAATCTTATTTGTGTATCATATTTCAATTTCTGCAATAAGAGATGCATATCAGGATATTTTTTGTTCATTTCAACAGAATGATCGACAGGTAAAGCTGCATATAACTTCCCATTGTGAAGCAAGATTGCTTTCAGGCTTTTTGTTGAAAAGTCTATGAAAAGACACCAATGAGAAGATTCTTATTCAATGTCGAATTTCTCTACCAAACCGTTGATATCACTACAGTAAATCAAGTTACTTTTTTTGCAAAAAACTTTCTAAACGGTAATATGTAATGTGCGTTCCAGGAGATAAGCTTTTTTTTATTCAGTCTTTAAGCCAGCAGCTTAGAACTTTCTTTCGAAAGACCCAAATCGCGACAAAGATCACTTAATTCAACTTGAGAAAGTTTTGGTTGATTCTGATTACCTTCATCTTCTGATGAACCTGTTGAAATATCCATTTCTTCTTCTTGAGATGTATCTCCTGTTTTTTCCTCTGCATCATACGAAACTTCCATTACAATTGGCTCTTCATCTATACTATTGTCGTCAAGTTTACCATGTATAAATACACGATACTTTACCGATGCTACAAGTGGTTAAGTGAATGAAGTAATTACTCAATCAGTTTCAATTGCAAAGCATTCTTTATAAATATTTTTTCAATATGTCTCAGAATATGACTTTACTTGTCGATGTATATTGCCCGCAAACAACACAAAAAATGTCGATGTATTGTTTTTGCAAGGACTTTGACTTGTCGCATTGGACTCTATATTGGCCAAGTGTTCCACCAACCTACAGCTACGGTCGCATGATGACTACGCCTGCGGGCCCGCTCTCCCACCCTAACCAGCCGCCGATTCTGGGTTTCCGACACCCGGTCCCGTAATTTTTTTCTGTGAAGTTGCCATGACGGCATGAAAGCTGCTAGCCAGGTGTCCTGGGTGCAACCATACATTTTTATCAGATTTTTTTGTAGAATTATCTCGATTTGACCTTCAAATTAACCCTGTACGTCATGCCGTGTTCCCGCTTAGATCAAATGTTGACCTGTGAATCAATAGAATTGTACCTTAACTCAGATTAAAAAAAAATATGTGAGAAAATAGTTCTTGATTGCCAGCCAGTTGAAGCCGGTTCTTTTTTAAATATATATTATTTTATATTTGTTATTATCAACTAGACACAGCTTATTTGAATTCGATATTTTTTTTGTTTCAAGAAAGAATATTTTCTGAAAGGCCAGGATTTCTTTCACTTTGCTAGCTTTAAATGTTCTATAAAATATTTTTGTTATTATTATTATTTGTATAACTAATTAAGTAACTGGCGAATTTCATACCTAATATAATTATTATGTCTGTGGAAATAAAGTATATTATTACATACGTAAATTGCATTTTACATTATCAATAAAATTATATATTCCACTATATTTAACAAATGTTTTAACATATGAAAGTGAATAGCCGATGCTAAGTAAAACAGTTTTTGATTGGGGATCGATACAATAAACCCGGAGCCGTTGCTGGAGCTAATATTAGGTGGGATATCGAATCACATCGAGGTTTTTAGAACAAACGGGGAATTAATAACAGTTGATGTGCAACCACGGAATACTACCAAAGATCACCAATTGAGCAAATTAGCGCACAAAGTTGTTTCATTGGAATATGTAGTAGATGATATTAAGCTTAGTTAAGAATCTTCAGTTTCGAAACTAAACATTCAGATATTACGTCCCCTTGATAATGTGACTAGGATATCGAACAACTATACAATGGAAATCAAAGAGGCACTAGATAGCAATAATAACCATTTTTTATACATAATCAGTACTTTTTAATGTATATCTATATCTAGCCTCATAGCTACATCCTTACATTTTTCCATACATTTAGTGAGTACGAATATATAGGATACTAGCCGGTACCCGCGGTTTCACCCGCGTATGGAATGTCCAATCTGTACCAAAATAAATAGCTTATGTAACATGGAGTATGCTATATAACAACAATTTCTAATTTGTGAACCACCCTACGTAACAATAAATTAACCAATCCCAAATATATTTCACCAAAAACTGCAAGTGCCACCCTATATAACAGTTTTATTCGACATTTATTTTAACCTCCTTGTATAACTGTAACTCTACTTTATGCTTTAGTGCAACTATCCTGTATATGCTAGTGTTTATTTGTCACCACATATAACATTTTTTAAATACCTAACTATACCTTTAGTCCATCCTATATATCAGTTATGCAGCTGCTTATGGTCTATGCTATATAACAATTGTTTCTGAAAATTTTTGAGCCACCTTGTAAAGTAAAGTCTATATTTTTTTGACCACATTATGTTAAACACACTGTATAACTATGGTTTGGCTTTGCCCCATACTTTAGGTATTCCACACAGTTAGATGCAACAGTTCATAATCTATCCTATATAATTTTTTTTAACATTTGTTGATCCATGCTTTTAAACTATAATTCTACTCCGCTCTCCATTTCAACCACCTTGTATATACAACCACCCATTATGACATTTGTACCACTCTGTATAACTATAAATTCACCATTCCCCAACACAATTCTCCAAAACTGCAACTACTTATTAACCAACCGATATAAAAATCTTATTAATTTTTTTTAACCGCCTTGTATAATTATAACTCTACTTCCAACTTTATTTAAATCATCATGTTTATACTGCTGCCAATTAGTCTACCCTTATCACTTATTTGTCCATAAGTTTATAAACCATAATTTTACTCTACAGAATATCCCAATCACCTTATATATGCTTTGCTTAGGGACTTCCAAATATAACATTTTTTTAAACACTTAACTATCAGTCTGCACCACTATATATTTCAACTATCATATCTATCCATTTTTCGGCTATTTTTTGAGCCACCCTGGAAAGTATAATTTGTCTCCACCTTATATTTTAACGCCCTCTTATATGCCACTTTTTCTAATATCCTTTTCATCACACTGTAAAACTATAATTTTACTCCTCCCTCTATTACAACCATTGTATATGCAACTTCTAATCGGCCACTCAGTATAACATTTTTGTACCACTCTGTATAAATATAAATCCATCAATTCTCCATATATTTCACCCAAACTACAATTGCCACCATATATAACAATTTTTTTATTGAACCGCTTTGTATAACTACAAATCTACTTCCGTCTATATTTAACCATCCTATTTATACTGTTGACAATTAGTCAACCATTACCCTAACTTATTTGTCTATCACAATAATTTTACTCTACTAAATATTTCAACCACCCTGCATCTGCTTAAGGATCACAAAATATAACATTTTTTAAATCTTAACTATAATTCTGCTTCACCCTATATTCCAACTATCTTATACATGCAACTGCTTATTGACTAAGATATATAATAATTTTTCTAAAATCTTTTAAAACACCCTGGAAAGTATAATTTGTCTCCACCTTATATTTCAAACACCACTTGCATCCAACGTTTTTTAACATTTTTTAATCAAACTGTATAACTATAATTTTACTTCGTGCCATGTTTTAGATATTGAATTATGCAACAGCTCATTCGAATTTTTTTTATCTACTCTATTTAACTATAACTCTATTTCTCCCTCTATTTCAAATAACTTGTATTTGTTCACCTATAAATATAAATCCATTAATTCCCAATATATTTCACCAAAATTGCAACTGCTTATGGGGCACCCCTTATAAAAATATCGTTCCAATATTTTTGTAGCACCTTGTATTTATATCTCTAGTTCTACCTGTATTACAACCACCCTGTATATGCTGCTGCTTATCGTTATCGTTTACCCAATATACCTTTTTAAAAATAGTTTACTATACTTCTAGTCCATTCTATATTTCAACTATTCTATCTGTGCAACTGAATATGAGCTACGCTATTTCACAATTTTTCCTCATATTTTTTGAACTACCCTTCATTTGAAACGTTTTCTAACTTCATTTGAATCCCACATAATGCAACTGCTCATGTTCTACCCTATAAAAAATTTTTTTTCTACCAATTTATACCCTATAGCATAACTTTGTGTATATAATTACTTATGGGCCACCCAATAAAACATTTTTGTACCACCTTTTATTCTTAGAATTCTACTTCACTTTATATTTAACCGTCCTGTATATAATACAGCTTGTAGATTATAACATTTGTAATATTTTTTAAATCCACCTGTATAAATGTAATTATACTCCGCAACCTATTTCAACCATCCTATATAAGCAACTATTTGTAGATATTAAACACATTTTTTAACCACCCTATAATTCCACTCCACCTTACATTTCAACAACACTTTATCAACAACTGCTTTCAATACTTTTTCAACCCGATTCATAACTATAACTCAGAAGATAATTCAAATATCTTAACTGCTTACATTACATGTTTTTTATAATTTTTTTTTATCCTTCATGTACAAATATATTTTTTCTATTCTTATTTCAACAACATTTTATATGCAACTATTTATGAGCCACAGATTATAACATTTTGTAATCTTCCCTTTAAATATCCATCCGTTTTTCAACTGCCTAGTATATGCAATTATTTATGGCCCACTCAGATCAACTGTTTTCAAGCGCCCTGTATAACTAATTCCACTCCCCTGTTATTTCTTTCAAATTGTATATATGGAGCTGCTTAAGGTCCACACAATATCACTTTTTTATTTATTTTTTTTTTAATCTATGTAATTCTACTCCGCTGTAAGTTTCCTATGTATAGAACACCCTGTAAAATTTGGCTTCATATATCAGCATATTCCGAATTTTGAATAAAACCTAAGCTGATGCAAGTATCTGATATCTGGTGCGTGCGCTGGAACCAATAGAGTAATTGTCTACAACCCAACATGATAGAAGTTTTTTCGCTATCTACCGTTTCTGTCAATGTAGGGGGATAAAATGTATCCCAAATTTTAAGTCAAACTATAGGCTTTGCAACAAAAAAAGATTCAGCAAAATCAGTGGAGTAGTTCTTAAGTGATGCACGAACAAACAAACAAACAAACAAACTGACAAACTTACAATTTTATAATAGTACTAGCCGTTACCCGCAGTTTCACCCGCGTAAGGAATGTTCAAACCTTCGCAAAAAGAAATAACTTATCAAACATATGGGTTTTCCTATAAAAAAATTTCTAACTTGTTTCAACCATCCTACTTAACTGTAAATGCACCAATCCCGAATATATTTCACCTAAACTGCAAGTACTTATGGGCCACCCTATGTAACAATTTTAATCGACATTTTTTGAATCACCTTGTATAAACTTCTTTTATCTGTGGAACCCGTGGTGTGTCACAAATATAAAAACACAGTTTTGCACCCTAACACCAAACCTTTATTTCAACCCTTACCTAAACTGCAACTACTTATTGGCCACCCTATATAACAATTTAATTCAACTTTTTTATTAACCGCTTTGTATAATTAACAAACATTACAACTTATTTTTGAACCAGCCTGTGTAACCATAAATTTACTCTAAAAAATATTTCAACCACCCTGTATATGCATCTGCTTAAGGGCCACCAAATATAAAATTTTTAAACACTTAACTATAACTCTGGTCCACTCACTATCTTATATATGTAACTGCTTATGGACTACGCTATATAACCATTTTGGAACCATCCTTGAAAGTATAGCTTGGCTCCACCTTGTATTAGAACCACAACTTATATGCATCTTTTTCTACCATTGTTTTAATCACACTGTATGAACTGTTCTATCCTACAAAAAAAAATTATCCAATCTGTTTTACTATAAATCTACACCACTCGCTATTTCACCCACCTTGTATTTGCAACTACTAATCGGCCACCCAGTATAATATTAGTGTACCACCCAGTATAACTATAAATCCATCAATGCGAAATATATTTCACCAAAACCACAATTGCTTATTGAGCACAGAATATAACAGTTTGGTTCCACATGTTTTTGAATCACCTTATATGTTTACAACTACCCTTTAAACGCTACTGCTTATTGGTCAACTAAAATAACATATTTTAAATAATTATCATAACACTTCTTCACCCTATATTTCAACTGTCCTATCTTTGCAACTTATTATGAACTACGCTATTTTAAAATTTTTTCTCATATTTTTTCAATAACTTTATAACGTATAATTTCTCTCCACACTTTATTTGAACAATCCTTCATTTGTAACATTTTCTAACCTTGTTTGAATGACACTGTATAACTGTATAACTATAACCATATTTCAAGGACTCCATGTATGCAACTGCTATATAACAAAATTTTTCTAGTATTTTTTACTCACCCTGTATAATTATAACTGTACACCACCCCATATTCCAACAACCTTTTATATGCAGCTACTTATTTGCCACCAAATATAACATTTTTGTACCACGCTGTATCCGTAGAATCCTACCCAACCCTATATTACAACCATCCGGTAAATGGAACAACTTGTAGATAATAACATTACTTTATAATATTAATTAAAACCACCTGTATAGCTGTAATTATACTCCACTACATATGTCAACCATCCTATATATGCAACTACTTGTGGATATAAAACAGGTTTTTTAACCAGAACATAAACTATAATTCCATTCCATATTATATTTCAAACACCCGGTATAAACAACTGCTTCTAACATTTCTACAACCCATTTCATAACTATAGTATCTCATGAACATAATTCAAAGATCCTAATTGCTTGCATAATACATTTTTAAAGATTTTTTATTCACTGTATAAATATTGTACCCTTTTTTAAGCACTTGGTATATGGAACTGTTTATGGCCCACTCAATATAACTTTTTTGGACCACGCCGTATAACTAATTCCACTCCCCCTTATTTTCATCACTTTGTATATATCCAGCTGCTTATAGGATACCAAATATAACTTTTTTTGGATTTTTTAAATCCATGTAATTCTACACCGCTCTAAGTTTCCGATATACAGAACACCCTGTAAAATTAGGCTTATTATATCAGTTGATTTTTATTAAATCGAAACATTTTAGTTACATTTGCACATTCCGTACTTTGTATAAAACCTAAGCTGATGCCAGTATTTAATATTTTGTGCGTGTGGTGTAACCAATTGTGTAATTATATTACCCAACATGGTAGTAGAAGTTTTTACGCTATATCTACCGTTTCTGTCAGAGATAAAATGTCTACCAGATAGTCAAACTATAGGCTTCGCAACAAAAAAAGACTCAACAAAATCAGTTAAGTAGTTCTTACGTGATGATGAACAAACAAACTAACAATTTATAATAGTATAGATGCTACTCCTACTTGCACGAAATCCGGATTGGTTCGCTGCGTTATCAGCGTTCAGTTGTTTGTATTCGTGCATAAAGATGTGATAATGTTCCCGTCACTGATAGAATTCTGTAGGTGCCACATTCTTATTTAGACCTGTTTTATCAATGAAACTAATTCAACTCTCTTTTCACTCTGCGGGTATTGGCTTTCCACACAGAGATCTTGAGATCAGAATTTTCAGCATTTTATGAAGTTTGTTGGTGTCATATTTCATTCATTCTCCTGGAATTCTACCGGGGCCTGCAGCTCTTCCATTTCCCATTTCTACTGACGCTCTATCTAATAGGTCTAATTCTAGTTCTAGGTTGTGTTGAAGTTTTCATTCTTTTTATCTTACAAATTATTGCTGCTGTTTTTTGCCCAGTGTCCTATTTATTCCATTCTTTATCAACTTCGAAGCATATGTCAATTATTTTAAGGTCCGTCTGACTTTTCGTTTTTAGAATTTTTGTTAATAATAATATTTTTCTGAGTATGAAGGTGCCAACCCCATACCTCAACCTCCTACCAGAAAGACATTAATTTTCCTGAAGTACATTTTCAGGCTAGTTGAGTTAATCTTCTATCTCCCAATATTTTGCAACCGGGCTTGGGACAGGCTACAGTCTGCAGGTTTAGTAAATTTAAGGCCAATCTTAAATGTAACAACATTGGGGAGTATTTATAAGCCTCATGTGGGGTCTAAGATACATTCTGGTGAGGAAATAAATATAAAAAAGCGAACATAAGCTAGAAAAAGTGAGAATTGTCCTTAATACGAAACTAGAAAGAATCAACCTCAGCAGGAAAACCTTCCAGAACCAAATTCCCAGGCGTTTTCTTAGAACTCCTATTGATAACTTTGAAATATAGAGTCTATTCTAAAAGTGTGGTGGGGAAAATTCATTTTTTATTGTAAAGATGCTACAATTTCTTTCATAAAAATTAGTAAAACTACCTTATATTCATACGTATATGTAAAGATTAAACATCTAATTACTTCTGTTACAACATTAACTCGATTTTTAACTTTTTTTGCAAGGACAACCTTCAAAATAATTTAAAAAAATATTAGATAAAGAAGAGACAACACATTTTTAAGGGTTTACAATAATATATTTCTGCCTATATGCATCTAAAGCATCCCATTTTATGTGATTACCAACCAAACTGTTTAAAAGTATAAAATGTGCATTTGCCATTAAGAATAATTTCGTATGTGATAAACTTATATGCAATTCAATTTAAATAGAATTATTTTTAATTGCCAGTTCATCACAGTTCTTACAATACCCAACATCTGCCTTTTTTCCTTAATAAACGAATGTAAATACTGCTGGACAACCAGATATAATACATTTACTAAAACTCTAAATTTGTAACAAGTTATATAAATACTCAGTATCATATACAACCCTCGGGAAGTGTAAATCGCGGGTATTCCAGTTTGTTGGTCACACATTGCTTATTCGACAATACAAAATGATTACCACGCATAGGTTTTCATGGATGATGTGAATTTAAATGGTAAACACATTTTTTGAATTCTAAAAGAGCTTTCATTGGACATTGGCTCTTTGTTTAGAACGAAAATCGAAAGCTATTTTGTATGAGAATATTAAGCGATATGCTAACTACCTATGTACCTGTAAATCAGCCAAGTTGATTGAAATGTTCAGTAAAAACAGCGGTTTTTCACATTTTGTTTCTCGGCTTTCGCATTTTGTTATCAGTTATTGATGTTTGTTTGTCGCTTTCTAGAATAAAATCCGCAATTATGACTTTTATCGGAATTCAGTATCAAATCAGGGTAACTAACATTCGGTGTTAAACAAAATAATTTTGATGTGACTAACTAAAGCTTTTCGTAAATTCGCATTAGGAATGTTCTTTGTTTTACGGGTCATACTTACGAAATTATATTTCTATCCCACTGGAACTATACCAAATATCCTCACAAGTAGAAACTCAAATTATTTTATACACGGATTGAGGCATTAATAATTAACTCTATCTAACTTAGGTGGGCATTGACTCGTTCCCATTCTAACACAAGTTTTGATTGAGTTTTAGTGCCGCTCTTTATGATATGCCTTAGCCAAATTACTTGCACCTCCCATAGAATGCTAATGTCAAAATTTCTATCAATTTTTATATTTTTTTATATACTTACCTTGTGAAAAATTTTCACTTTTTTATTATTTCTCTTAATTGTTAACGAAAACGGGGATTAATTTAGATCATAATATGGTTGGGACTTTTGTCCCCATGTGTCGTGTTCTTCACTAAAAAAAATCCATAAACACAAAATTGAGATAACATAATTATGTTTCCGAAAACAAGTGGTGGCTATATGGTATTTTACGTAAATCTTGAACTTACTGTTAAAACATGAATTTTTTTATAATTTCTAGCACAATCATATTTTTGTACAAAAAAAACTTTAAAGTTTTTCATAATGAAAATAAACTTTTACAAAGGCTAAATAAATTACATGTAGCAGAATAGCAAGATTTTCCCAATCCAAAACACTGTTAAAATGCAAGCGTTTACAGTGTTTTTCTATAAACTAACTTCTGATATGCTTATAGGTATTTATATTTTCGGCCATGTTTAAAACGTATATAAAAATTGAATTTCTAGTAAAGGTAATGTAATCTTAATGATGTGAGCCCTTTACGTCAAATATCAAACGTCATTTAAATTTTTCTGCTGGAGGTTATATTTAATAAATTTAAGTACGATTTTTTCTATTTTGGATTGTGTTTAATCGGTTGTGAAGTCATGAATTTTCTACACCCTGAACTATTGCCTATTGTACGCGTAAATACCTTCATTGGTAAGTTCACTAAATAATTTACATATACTTCAGGCAATTTAAACCACCATTACAATGACAAAATTTTATGCTGGGCAGTGTCCTCATATCTCTTGGTTTCAACAAAAAAAAAAAAAAGTGGCAGAGAACAAGAATTGATAAATTGTGATCATTCCATTTCTAATATATGAACACGTAGGTACCTTCATGATAATTAACAATTGAAAATTGATAACCAGCTCCTTGTAGTTTGGCCTGTCAAACATCATATTTTTGATCGTATCGACAAAAACTACCTCTTTCTATACTGTCATATGCTGCCATTGCGTTTTATCTATATCTATATGTATGTTTGTTTGTTTGTTTGTTTGTTTGTTACCTCATCACGTAAGAACTACTGAACTGATTTTGCTGGATCTTTTTTTTGTTGCAAAGCTTATAGTTTGACTTAAAATATGGTATACATTTTATCTTCTTACATTGACAGAAACCGTAGATATAGGGAAAAATCTACTACCATGTTCGGTAATACATACACAATTAGTTAATTGGTTCCACCGCATGCACCAAATTTTAGATACGTGCACCAGCCTAGCTTTTATTCAAATTTCGGATTAAAATATTGTAACATATTTCGATTAAAAAAAAATCCAACTGATATATCAATTGTAATTTTACAAGGTGTTCCATATATAGGATAGGTAGAATTAACTGGATTTAAAATAATCTTGAAAAAAGGTATATTAGGTGGCCTGTAAGTAGTTGCATATATACAATGTGGTTGAAATAAGGGGAAAGTTATACGGGGTAGTTCAAAAAAGATATATTCAGTGGACCATAAACAGTTGTATATACCAAGTGGTAGAAAAAACCGGTGGAGCTAAATTATATTTATTAGGGCGGATAACAAAATGTTATATTGTTAAGGTCATAAGTAGTTGCATATACAATGTTGGGAAAATAAGGATGAAATACAATTAGAGTTATACAGGGTGGATAAATAAAATGTGTTATGTAACTAGTTAGGATTTTTGAATTTTCTTGAGCTATTATTATAGTTATGAAATGGGTTGAAAAAAATTAGCGTTTGTTTATACAGAGTGATTGGAACATAAAATGGAGTGGAATTATAGTTTATATGATAGTTAAAAATTTGTTTTATAACCACAAATAGCTCACAAGTTCATAAGTAGCATATTATAGGATGGTTGAAATATGTAGAAGAGTAGTTACTGCTATATATACAGGTGGGTTTAAAAAATGTTATATTCTACAATCTGCAGAAATATAGCGTGGAGTAGTACAATAATTATACAGTGTGGGTAAAAAAAAATAGAAAAAATTTGGCGTACCTGAATTATGGGGCAAAGTGCAGTTATCGTTACACAGTGTAATTTAGGCTAGAAAAAGTTGCAAATGAAGGATGGTTTAAATGAAGTGTGTAGAGAAATATGAATCAAGTTATACGGGTGGGTCAAAAAAGGTATATTGAGTGGAACATAAATAGTTGCATATACCACCAGGTGGAGTTGAATTATATTTATATAGGGTAGAGAAAAAAATGTGTTATTCTTGAGCTAATATTATAGTTATGAAATGGGTTGAAAAAAATGTTAAAAGTACTTGTTTATACAGGGTGGTTGAAATATAAGATGGAGTGGAATTATAGTTTATAGGGTGGTTAAAAAATGTTCTATATACACAAGTAGTTCACAAGTTCATAAGTAGCACATATAATATGGTTCAAATATGTATCAGAGCATAATTACAGTTAAACAGGTGGGTTTAAAAAATATTATAATGGAATGTTATGATCTGCAAACTGTTCCATATACCGGATAGATAAAATATAGGGTGAACTAGAATTTTAAGTATACAGGGTGGTTAAAACATGTTATATTGAGTGGCGCATAAATATTTGCATATAAAAGTTTGTTGAAGTACAGGCTCTAGTAGAATAATAATTATACAGTGTGGGTAAACAAATTTTGTTATATAGGTCAGAGAAATGGAGTACTTGAAATATGGGGCGAAGTTAAGTTATAGTTACACAGTGTGATTCAAACAAGGTTAGAAAAAGTTCTAAATGAAGGCTGATTTAAATGAAATGTGGAGAGAAATTATACTTCATACTGTGGTTCAAAAAATATGAAGAAAAATTTTGAAATAGCGTAGCTCATAATCAGTTGCACACACAGAATATTTGAAATATAGGGAGGAGTAGAGTTAAGTAGTTGAGTATTTAATAAATTGTTACATAGGGGGCCCAATAAACAGTTGCGGTTTCTGTGAAATTTATGGGGAAGTGATGGATTTACATTTATACCAGATGGTACAAAAAATTTTATACTGCGTGGCCGATAAGTAGTTATACATAGAAGGTGGTTCAAATAGAGAGTGAAGTAGAAGTATGGTTATACATGATGGTTCAAAAAACGATATACAAATATGTTATAATGGTTGACTAATTGGCAGTAGTATATACAAGATGATTTAAATAAGGATGGAAGTAGAGTTATAGCTATAGAAGGCAGTTCAAAAAAATATTGAATAAAATTGTTACATAGGGTGACCATATAAAGTTGAGGTTTGGGTAAAATATGTTGGGGATTAGTGGATTTATAATTATACAAAGTGGTACAAAAAAGTAATATTGGGTGTCCTATAATTTTAAGTATAAAGTAGACCATGGACAGTTGCATCCTAATATATGGAATTACTAGACATATGGAGCGAAGCAAAATTATAGTTATATATTATGTGTAACACAATGTTAGAAAGAGGAGAATTTAAAGGGTGTTTAAAATATAGGACGGAGGGAAATTATATTTTACGAAGTGACTCAAAAATTATCAGAAATAATTGTCATATAGCGTATAAGGTGGAGTAGAATTATAGTTAGGTAACTTAAAAATGTTATATTGGGTGACAAATAAACAGCAACTTATACAGGATGGTTGCACTTTAGGGTGAAGCAGAATTACAGTTATACAAGGAGTTCCAAAAAATGTTAAGTAGAATTGTTATATAGGGTGGCTCATAAGTGCTTGCAGTTTCAGTGAAATATATTCGGAATTGGTAGATTTATAGTTATGTAAGGTGGTGCAACAAAGTTAGAAAAAAGTTTTATATTGGATAACCGATATGTTTCATAAGTTATTTGTTTGCAAAGAATTCTACATTCCATACGCGGGTGAAACTTCGGGTAACAGCTAGTACTATTATAAAACTGTAGTTGTCTGTTTGTTTGTTTGTTTGTTTTTTACCGAATCACGTAAGAACTACTGAACTGATTTTGATGAATCTTTTTTTATTGCACAGCATATAGTTTGACTTAAAATCTAGTAGACATTTTATCTTCCTAAGTTGACAGAAACGGTAGATATAGCGAAAAAATTTCTACGTTGTTTGGTAAAAGAATTACTCAATTGATTCCATCGCACGCACAAAATATTAGATACTGGCATCAGCTTAGCTTTCATTCAAAATTCGGAATGTGCCAATGTAATATGTTTGGATAAAAAAATCAACTGATATAACAAGAGTAAATGTAATTATACAGGGTGTTCTGTATCTAGGAAACTTAGTGCGGAGTAGAATTAAATGGATTTAAAAAATCTAAGAAATAGTTATATTGGGTGTCCTAAGTAGCTCCATATATACAATGTGGCTGAAATAAAGGTGAGTGGAATTAGTTATATTCAGTGGGCCATAAATAGTTGCATACAGCAAGTGGTTGAAAAAGGATAGAAATTTATAAAGTTTGGATAAAAAATCTTAGAAAAAAATGTCTTATGTCTTGTTATAAAGCAGTTGCATATAGGGACGAGGTAAAGTTATGGTTATACAGTGTGATTCCAAACAATATTAGAAAAAGTTACAAATGAAGGATGGTTTAAATAAAGTGTGGAGAGAAATTACACGTAATAAGGTTGTTGAAAAAATATGAGGAAAAATTGTGAAATAGCGTAGTTCATAATAAGTTGCAGAGACAGGATAGTTGAAATAAAGGGTGGAGAAGTGTTATGGTTAATTATTTACAAAATGTTATATTGGTTGACCAATAACCAGTAGCGTATACAGGGTAGTTGTAATACAGCTGTTGCAGCTTTGGTGAAATATATTGGGCATTGATGGATTTATAGTTCTACAGGGTGGTACAAAAATGTTATATTGAGTGGGCCAAAAGTAGTTTCATATACAAGGGGGTTGAAATAGCGGGTGGAGTAGAATTATAGTTAAACAAGTTGCAATATCTGAAACATGAATCGAAGTAAAATTACAGTTCATACAGTGTGATTAAAAGAATCTTAGAAAAAGCTGCATATAAGGGGTGGTTGAAATATAAGGTGGAGACAGATTATACTTTCAAGGGTGATTAAAAGAAATAGATATGTAGCGTAGTCTATAAGCAGTTGCATATATAAGATAGTGAGTAGTTAAGAGTTTAAAAATTGTTATCTTTGGTGGCCCCTAAACAGATGCACATACAGGGTGATTTAAATATTTTGTAGAGTAAAATTATGGTTATACAGGATGGTTCAAAAATAAGTTATAATGTTTGACAAATTGGCAGCGGTGTATACAGGATGGTGTTATTGTAGTAAAAATTTGAATAAAATTGTTATATAGGGTGGCTAATAAGCAGTTGCAGTTTGGGTGAGTGTTTAAATAAAAGTTTGGTTAGGGTGCAACACTATGTTTTTACATTTGTGACACACCAAGGGTTCCACAAGATCATAGTTTTAGAGTGTGTTTAACCCAATGTTAGAAAAAGTTGCATATAAAGGGTGATTAAAATATAGGGTAAAGAAAAATTGTACTTTGAAAGGTGGTTCCAAAAATATCTGAAATAATTGTTATTCAGCGTATATCATAAACAGTTGCATAACTGAAATGCAGGATGGTTGCAATAAAGGGTGATGTAGACTAATAGTTATTGAATTTTTTTTTTGAACAGTTATATAGGGTGACCCATAAGTACTTGTAGGTTGGGTGAAATATATTCGGCTAGTCTGTATATAAATACGCAAAGACAAAACGGTTCGGTACCATTCTCCACTGTCCCTCAAGCAATTTACTTTATTTTTGTTTTGTTTAGTAGCTACTGCCGACCTTCAGTGCAGAATGCTAAAATTTATTTATAAAATTGGTTTATTCATATAATAAAATATAATAAAAAAAATATTTCCGTCCATACTGTCAATGCTAAACAAATAACAGTAACAGTGCCGCCAGATTGCTTGGAGAGGAAATCATAAGATGGTTTGACTCGAATGTGAAAAACTAAATTAACCGAAGAACTAACAAATTTGGAATCGTTCTTAAAGTTATTGCACATCGGCATGCTATATAGAAGAAATAGAATACAGGCAAATTGATATTACTTAATAATTAATTACGGTTTGTCAGCTAAAATCAGAATTATGTTATTTGATCAATTTATTGCTGATATATCTTATTCATTTTAATATTATACACTGAATATAGATTATATTTATTTACATATATTTATTTTCATATAATCTGGCTAAGATTACAAAAATCGTGAATTTATACACAAATCGTAATATTCAAGATAAATAGTGAGATCTCGCAGCGCTGACAGTCACGGGACTAATTTAAATTATGACATTTCATAACATCTCATTGTTGGCCATTATGTTATTTTAGCACGGTGGTAAAGTTAAGTTTTTAATTCAACGACTAAAGTTCTATATTTGAGTTTAATTCAATGAAAAAGTAAGCAATAAAATAAGGTATTATTTAAATAGTCATTGCTTACTATGTGTTTGATTTGATTATCTGCTTCCGAGCTGAGATCGTTTACTGTGAAATGTTTGAATAAAGATAATAATTTGTTCTATTACTCAATTTAAAGCTATTAAAATTTTTCAGTCTTTGATCGCAAAATATATAGTAACTAATATTTAAAAATATTATATTTAATATTAATTTAGTTATAATGTATTTTTTACTGTTTTCTGTGCATATGTTCTATCTCATATATAATTTATTTTACATTTAGTGGTCCCATTCCTGCAAAATCTTGACTTTGTATGACTAACTTTTAAGTAAAATATACATCTCCTTGACATTTTAAGATGTGTATTATTTAAAATATAATGAAATTCAATGTATTTAACAGATTAGTTATGTTAAGTTAGGTACCTAAGAATCTATTTTAGAGTAAAATGTATTTTTATTCATATATTTTTTCTTCGAAATCTCATAGCTGGCCTTCATGGTCAAAACGTTGAGTAATTATATATGAAGGGAATGTTAGATTCTGTTAGATTGATTGACAGTGAGAGGCTAACTCTCTTTTAGACCATCATGCGAAGACTATTTCTGATAGTTCAGCATACTGATTTTTCGGACATGTTGCAGTAACATTCATATTAAAAATGCTGCTTTTTTATTTACATATTATTATGCAAAGAACAATCTTCCAATTATTATATCGAATATTGTACCAGGAGCGGTTCCAGCCCAAAATTTGGAAGGTCACGCGTTTGTCAATATTATTTCGAGTACCTATATTTGATTACATTTTTACTTTCTATTTATTTTAATTGATGTGTCAATAAAACGTGAACAATTTTGGTCATTACACCTACTTCTCCAGTTTTCTTCAACTTTATTTCTTATAAAAATATACTTCTGGCAAAAAAATTAATAATTACAATTTGATGGAATGGGGTCGAATTTCGACCACTGGGCGGCAACTAGTACTATTTAATAGTCATTGTATTTTCTCAATTACAATTCTGACTTTTATAGAATTTCATCCAGTTGCGGTGTCTCTTTGTTGTCTATTGCTGACTCACAGCAAACAAAACATTAAACAATCTAAAAGGAGGATCATAGAAACACTTAAGGGAGATAAATCTGTCAACAAGCTACCAGCTGAGAAACGAAATGTTACCATCCTGATGGACAGAACGGAATACAACAAGAAAATCGGCAGCGTACTGTCGAAGGGTAAATTGCTTACTGGTCCAACTTTTAAAATAGAACGGAAAACTTACAACACTCTCAGAGATTATGCTGAATATATGTTTCCCCCGAGACTAGGAGAAAATTGACGCCACATCACAGCAAACCAACACACCTTATCCTTCTAAAAATCATCCAACCTTTGGAAGATCAAATATCATCCCACAAAAGTATTCAAAGCACTTTATCGAAATCATTGGATCCAAGCTTCGATGTTGAAAAACTCTTTACGAACGTGTTATTAGAGGATGCAGTTATCAACAGATTCAATCATGGATTTATTTCAATGTTGTCTCAAGAACTGTTACTTTCAGGGCATGCAAGAAAATGGATTGCCTATGGGCTCTCCGTTATCGCTAATCATCGCCAACATCTACTTTAAATGGTTCGAAGAACATATACCGAAGAGGTACGAAAAACTGCCTAAGTTATTGCTGAGGTATGTCGAAGACACCTTCAGTATTTGCAATACGGGAGAGAGAGAGAGAGAGAGAGAGAGAGAGAGAGAGAGAGAGAACTTTAGGCATTCCTGGAGCATCTAAACCGATCTCATTAGATTCACCATGGAGATGTAAGAGAGTGGGTGTCCTACCATTGCTGGATGTAAAGTGGCAAAGGAGTAGGGCCGGAATCCAAACAACAGAAATGCTACACATACAGGATTATACCTACACTACAATTCTAATCACTGATCATCAACGAAAACTGGCATCATCAAGACACTAATCCATGTCCAAGTCAAAAGTATCTACAGCACACCAGAAGAACATGTGAAACTTGGATATCTGGAAACCATCATTAACAAGGCGTTTGAAAAACGGCAAACCACCTGGACAGGAAGACGAAACAACTCTATTATTACCGTATACTAAAGGTTTGTCGGAGAAATTTGGACGAGTTGCACACAGATATGGTAATCAAAATAATCTTCAAAAGCAGCAATACCTTGCGGTGATGATTGCAGCATAATTATAAGAATAAATCCGGACCCTCCTGCAATACCAAATAACTGTTTATACAGAATATCTTGTGAATGTGGCAGTCTCTCCAATGGAGAGACAAAGCGTTGGATACCAGAGTTAAGAACACCGCATAGCTACTCAGAGAGCGCTAACGAAGTCTGGGCTAGCTAATCATGCGTGGACCGAATACCATAATATCAACTGGGACCAGGTCAGGGTAATTCACAAGGAAGAGCATTGATATAAACGAAAATTTAAAGAGACAGCATATAATCTCGAACAAGAATATAATTAGGGAGCCCAGGGTTCAAATTAAAAACATTTGGAGACCCCTACTTCGCCCGTTGCCGCTACGCATCACCGCCAGGTACGACCAGATAAGACCCGATGACCATAACCGCTGACGCATCATTCACCTGACAGTTAACAATTATACGGACAAAATGAACTTGGTACTTGCGGAATGAGAACGGAGGTTTTCGCGTCCAGAGTTATAGCTGATTCTGCTTTTTCCGGATTGGGTCATTTTTTCGAATAAATTTATTTATATACTAAAGGGGCATATAAACAAAGTTTTCCCAAGATCGCCCACATTTGTAAGGGGCTTTTTCATGGATGAGACAAAAAACAAAACAAATGTTACTTACCTTGCGGCGACTCCATTCATTTCATCTTTTTCTCACGAACACAAATTGTAAATGAGTAATAGGTACGAAGAAATAATAATTAGCCCCCCGAAATTTTCAGGTAAAAGAAGGGTAGGAGCACTTAATGGGATTATTTTCACGGCAAATGAGACGCGATTGTGATGACACAGCAAAATTTTGTATTATACAAAATTCCTCACGAGGCACCACACGCGTCTATTTTCGCGCAGTATTTGAGACAGTTTTTTCGCCCCAGTGAATGTCTTAAGATAATAATTAATGTCAAAATTGAAGGATTAAATTTATTCGCTAAATATTTCGCATGCGGATCACCACGCGACGTTGTATGTTGGAGAGTCAACTAACACCGCTATACGCTTTAGCCTTGCCTAAATCTGAGGGCATTTTCCAGTGAATCTTAAGAATGGCTAAATATTTCAATGTTGTATGTAACGATTAGGAACTTGTTCTTTATAAATTTTTGGCAGGCCATATAGGCGTGGAGAGCTGCTACTCGGAGGAATTAGATGTTTTTATGTTGCTTTGGGAATGTTCGACTTTCTTATCAATGAAGTTATTTTACGTTCTATTTTGGAAGTGGGACCCGATGAATGGGAGAATAGGATCCATTCTGAAGTAAATCATTTACCATATTGGCATATTCTGGGAAATCTAGGACAACCGTTACATTGCTTTATCCGCCGGAAGAATGACAATGTCACGGTTTTCCCGGAGCTTGCCAAGGGCGATTCGTTTATGTTTTGTAAAATTAATTATACTATACTACATATATGCTTGCGATATACATAGAAAATTCCATATTACAATTTTAGTGTATACAGTTCCCTCACTATTACGTTGGAATTAAAATACTAATGAGGAAATGTCGGGTGTGTTACTTCGTTGGTATTTCTGAGAGTATTATTGGATTTGTCGACGATTTTCTGAAAAACTACAGGTTACACATCATAGAAAAGTATATGAGGCAATGCAATTTTAAAAATTACACAAATCGGTAACGTGTTAGGGAGAAATCAACCAATATATTAGGTATAATGGTCGACTTTTATACATGTATGTATGTGTTCAATCACAAATGTCACCCAAGCATATATCCAATATATTAGACAAAACAAGAATTATTCGGTTTACAACTGGAGAAAAAAATTAGGTACATAAATACAATAAACATACACGCTCAATTGATAACCTCCTCCTTTTTGAGAGTCATTTAAAAAGTGAAAAATGTTACAAACTTTCAAAAGTTGACTACATATTTATTATTCTCAAACAATTATTTTATTTTTCCTTTATGATATATTATAGGCAATAATTATAGTAATCTGAGTTCCCTCACTGAGTTTTATTTTTATCTTAATTTACTTTAATTTAGATTTGTATGCATTTTTGTCTCACATTGTGTAACTTTCCGTTTTAAAATGTTAATTGAGAGTTGCCAGAAATCTGCGTCGTCATTTTGAAAGTATAAACTAATTACTTCTTTTATATACATATAGTTAGAAGGAAATTTCAAATAATCTTGTTTGTTGTGTTTCTGCAGCACAATAATAATATTCTCCTCCTCCTTGGGCTATCATGTTTAATTTATTGCCACCACAACAGACTGAATAATGATTTTAGGTCGAGGAACTACAAGCAAAGCGTAAAGTGGCTCCTTGGCGTGCCGAGCAGTTCTGTGAAATAGATCAATCACAGTAGATTAGGTGTATATTGATAATGTATCCATATTTATCAAACGTGTGTTTCGCAATGTTTCTCTGGGAAATCGAAGTCACAAACAACTCATTGATTTGGCAGGAAAGCAGTTCTACACATTCGATGAATGAAAAACTCGTACCGGTTCACATTCCGAGAACAGATTATATTATGTTATTTCTTTTCAGTTTCATGTTTCATAAATAAACTACTCGATGCTTGTCCAAAGGATTTGCAACCGCCTTTAAGTCATGACTGCATGTAAGCATGACATATTAATTTGCTTATAAAAACACATAAGCAGCTTTTATAAGAGTAATTAAATATATAATCCAGACTATCAGGAAGGTTGAATAATGCAATTTTTATTATGACTGTGTGCAGTATCAAAACCGCTAGCCTTTCATATTTCTCATGAGAAGAAAAGGCGTAGATTCTATCCGATTAATTCATACATAACATATTGAAAAATATGCATATTTCTACTACTTTCTTAAGTAATATGAATATTTTGTCATTCTGGTTTTATTATAGTATATAATAATATATTACTAAATACTAAATTTGCAGCACATTTAAGTATATACAGGGTGTCTCATAACTAATGGACAATACGATAACTGCAATTGAGGCGGTGAAAATATACGGATTTGCACAAACATGCCTTAGTAAAATGTTTGTAGTAAACGATATACAGGGTTCTAAAGTAAGTATTTGGATTTTGAATATTTGTGATACTTCAAAAAGTACGGCTCGAATTAGGCAAATCCATTTTTATTTCTTTAAGACCCCGTATAATTTGCGTTTCGGTAAATAATGAAACCGCCATAATTTAAATACAAAAATCGTTGTTGAATCTTCTTATTTCAAGGCTTTTTCGAGATATTGCAACTCAAATAGGGTACAGCATATCACCGGAAGCAGCCACAAAAAAAGACCTTATTTTAAGTAGGTTGTGAATTTCACATGAACTATTCATTTCTTTTTTGCATACTGTCGATATTTACTGTATTTTAAAGTGAGTAATTGGAATAAAGTCTTCACTAAATATGCCTAGAAATAAATAACTTGCAAATAGTGAAATAAGGGATATGATTTGTTTTTAGGCCCAAGTAAATTATAATTCAAGTGCTGGAGTTAGACGATTTGCACAGTTATATCCAAATCGAAATGTGCCTAATCGTAAAATAATCCAACGATTATACATAAATTTAGTTGAAATGGGTTCAAAATTCTGGTGGCCGACCTAAAAGTTTTCAGCTGATCATGATATTTTAGTTGGAATTCTGGAAAATCCTGCATTAAGTACTCGGCGCTTGCAAGCAGCTACTGGGGTAAATAAAGCCAGTATATCACGAATTTTACGTACAGAAAATTGTTTTCGTATCACTTGACGCCTGTACGAAATTTATTGCCCAATGACTTACCATGACTTACCACGTAGACTATAGTTCTGTCAGTGGATCCAAAGTTTCTTGAAAACATCCTATTTTCTGCCATAGTTACATTCACACACCGTGGAGTCTTCAATTGGAGGAATAACCACTATTATGATATCGTGAACCTCATTTTCTGTATGAATGCCATTAATATCTGGTGTGAAATTATTGGAGATCACTTCATTGGTCCGTTTGAGTTTCCGAGGAGATTAAATGCATTACAGTATTTAGAATTTTTGGAAAATAATTTGGGTTATTTACTCGAAGAAGTTCCTCTTATTGCAAGGCAGCATATGTGGTTTATGCACGATGGCGCGCTGCCACATTATCCACTAATAGTAGAGCAATATTTAAATGACTACTTTCCGCATCACGTAGCAGTGAATTCCCTTGGCTGCCTCGTACTCCAGAACTTAATCCTATGGACTTTCACGTATGGGGATACATGAAATGTTTGGTGTACAGCAATGAAATTATTACCCGAAACGTGCCTTTAGCGAAAATTCAGCAAGCCGGGAATATTCTTAAAAATAACATTGCAACCTTATTCCAGATAAGACCACATTTCATAAAAAGTGTAATAAAATGCATTGGTGGGCAATTTCAATATTTGATGAAGCGAACCTATTTGTTTTTTGGTTTTCATAATTAGATTGAATGTTTTTGAAACTGTTTATATAAATGACTAAGCGCCAGTCTTAAAATGGCAATATCTCGAAAACGCCTTGAAACATGGAGATTCAACAAGCATACCTTTTTTGTATTGAAATTATGTCAGTTTCATTATTTATGGTCGAAACGCTAACTATACGGGGTGTTGTTAAAAAATTAAACATGGATTTGCCCAATTCGACCTTCGTAACAAACACCCTGTAAGGGAATCATGCAAAATGTTAACACATTATTATTTATCGCCCTTTAGAACTATTCTGTACCAAATTTAAGTTCAATATATGGAACCTTTTTTGCAAATATCACAAATTCAGAAACCAAATACCCAATTTAGGACCCTGTATATCGTTTAATACAAACATTTTACTAAAGCATGTTTGCGTTAATCGGTATATTTTCACTGCAGTTATCGTATTGTCCATTAGTTATGGGACACCCTGTATATTAAGTATATGAAAAACTCGTTTTAATTATTAATTTTTAAATTCCGTTATATGCCTGACTATTCTCATTCATTGTCGGCTCGATTTCTTTCCGGTATTCCTTTGGTAATTCGCTCATTATATGCCTAACCCCTTTTCTTTTTTCTGGAGGGGTTAATTCTAAGATTATTTCTGAGACGCGTTTATTGTTCATTCGTTTCACGTATCCATACCATATCAGTTGTTATTTTTCTATGACTTCTAGTAATGTTTTTCTACTTTCATTTGTCTTCTCGTTTTTATATGCTCTAAATCTTCCAGTCTAGAGTTCCTGGACGCCTTACTCCAAAAATCCATATAACGCAAATAAACAGTTTATTTGTTCTGTGATGATTGCCAAATTTTAGAAGTATAGGTATTTCACAACCGTAATATATTGTTGTATATTCTCATTTTTGTTTCTTTATTACATTATTCCCTTTAGTGATTTTATTTTTAAATATCTTCTCATTTTGCCCCATTGATGTTAAGTTTAAGCCTAGATATACACCGTCCTTACAGCTTTTAATATTTTCTACTTTTAGATCTAAGTCTTCAGATGTGTTTCCCTTTTTATGCATATATACTGCGTCTTTTTGGTGTTGATTTTCGGTAGTGCTCTCGGAGTTTTCCAGACATATATTATACAATATACATTCTATTTATCATGTGCAATAACTACGAGGTCATCCGCCTAGTGTAGTGTATACAAATTTCTATCCCCTTCCCAATCCTATACATTTTTATTACCGTACCCCAAAAGCTTCATCCACATATGTTTAAATAAAATTGGGGATATACAATAACCCTGTCTTAAGCCTTTGCTGTAGTGAATTTTTGTGTTAATTTATTTCCTATTATCATACTGGCAGATTTCTTTCTATATAGTTCTTCAATATTATATATATATATATATATATATATATATATATATATATATATTGTTGTAAAGTCCGTGGGTTCAATTTAAAATTATAAAAGTAATATTCACTTTCACTTTTCTAGAAAACTTTTATTTAAATCGAATATACAACAGCTGTTTCAAATATCACAATAACAATTTAACATATAAGCTCTTCGTACAACCAACTGAACTCGCGATCGTGGCCTGCTTCCTGTATAAGACCAGCATAGAAAATTCTCTTAAAAATCATCATCACACCTACAGGTGCCGAGTCTTTTCGAGAACCATTTTTTATCTCAAAGCGTTTGTTGTCGTACTGAAATGAAACAGGGTCGGCTTTGGGTAAATTTCGTAACCCTGCCCCCCCCCTTTAATTCTGATCGTCCTGATCAGAAACATCCCCTCCATGGTAGGGAGCGAGTCGATCTAAATGAACCACCTTCAATTTAGCCTTGGGGTTTCGACGGATCCGGTAGACGACGTCATTAAGCCTCTTGACCACCTCGTATGGACCATCCCAGGCGGGTGTAAGCTTTGGTGATTTACCCTTGCTCCGTTGGGGGTTGTACAGCCAGACTTTGTCCCTCTCCTGGAACCCGACTGAATTGGCCTTGAGGATTTTTGCGTTTTTCCACTCAGTTGGACTTGGTATACCTGGCTCAAGGATTGATTGTCGTTTGTCCAGGATGACGATGATCTTGTCGAAATTGCCTTATTCCTCGACTGGAATGCTTTGGAGGAGTTCTAGGGCCGGACCTATTAACGAAATTACCAGAGAAGTAGATTTTTCTTGATTATCCCATCCATTACCTGTAGCCACGGCCTCAAATTGCCGTTTATACATGGGCCAAGATGAACTGGCGTCGAATGTGGGTGGTTTACTAAAGGAACCTTTGGTTCTCACGCTGTTCTGGTATTTTCTTCGCTGTAAGTCCTATTGCATTTTTTTAATTTCTGTTTCTAGGTTATTTTGGATGGTACTGATTTTATCTTGTACTTCACTGTGTACTGTTTGCTTGATGGAACTGATTTGATCTTGAACTGTGTCTTGAATTGAACTGATTTCAAATTTTACTTGGCTTTGGATGGAATTGAGATCATCTACTTTTGTTTCAAAAGTATCCACGCTATTTTTTATGGTCTTAATGTCATCATTGATCTCTTTTATATCTGACTCAACTATTCGCATTCTTTCATTAACTGTTTCATTAACTTGTCCTACTATTTGCATTAATTGTTCGAATTGCAGTTGTCTTTTCTGTTCAGTTTCGTGTCGATTTAATTCAATCTGATCTTGTTTTTCTTCAAATTTCGAGAACAATCCTTCAATTAAATACTGTTGTTCACTTTTCATCGTAGTAACAAGATTTTCTAATTCTATTTTACGTTTTTCATCAAAAGATTTTACTAACCTTTGTTGTATTTCGCCTTGATGTTGTTTCTCCTTCTTGTCACGTTTTTCTAGAATCTGGACTATTTTTTCGTCTAGTCCCTCGGTAACCTGCTTGACTATTTTTTTGGCAGTTTCGTCCATTTTTCCATGCTCCGTGTTTCCATAAATCAAATTACGATTTTAACTGCAATTAATCCTTTACTTTTGATAACCAAATTGTTGTGTAAAGTCCGTGGGTTCAATTTAAAATTATACAACTAATATTCTCTTTCACTTTTCTAGAAAACTTTTATTTACATCGAATATACAACAGCTGATTCAAATATCACAATAACAATTTTACATATAAGCTCTTCGTACAACCAACTGAACTCGCGATCGTGGCCTGGTTCCTTTATAGAAAATTGGCGCTCAGTAGGCACGGCTCCATCCTGCTGATTTGTTATTTCCGGGTTTATTGTTATTGGACGGGTACGGGCCGGTACGGTGTTTAATAGGATTTTCCAACAATTCGATAAGTTCTGAATTTCATTGCGTGGGTTTAGACTGTGAGGTCTCTTCGCTATTTCAATTGCCTCTCTTACGATTCTTGATTTCGGGTGTTCTATATTTGCCAGTACTCTGGTGTTCTCAAAGTCTATTCGGTGTGACATCGTGGTGGCGTGTTCCGCAATGGATGTTGTTTTTTCCTGCTTTCTGCAGCGTTCTGGTGTTCATCACGTCTAGCTTGAATTCTTCTATTAGTTTGCACCACATAGGTTTTGTGACAGTCTGCACATGGAATCTCGTACACTCCCTGTTGTTCTAAAGGGATCCTCGTCTTCGGAGTTCTCAACACCGTGCTTATTTTTCTGTCTGTATTGAAAATAGTATCGATATTGTGTCTCCGTAGAATTCTTGCAATACTGTCCGTGGTCCCCTTGACATGCGGTAAATAAGCCTTGGTTATTGGTGTCTCATGCTCTTCGTCTGTTTGTCTCGGTTTTGACTTTAGGGCTCTTTGAATATTTCGGTCTGTAAATCCGTTTTGTCTCAGAGCTGTTTTCAAACTGTCCATTTCCTGTTTGATGTTATCCTGGTCAGCTAGCCTTTGTGATCTGGTTACTAAAGTCTTGACGACGGCTTGCAGTTGGGCTGGGTGGTGGTGAGAAATAGCATGAAGGTATCTGTTGGTGTGAGTTGCTTTCCTATATACCGTATGGCCAAGGGTTCCATCTTGCTTCCTATTTATGAGAACATCAAGGAATGGCAGTTGATTGTTGGCTTCAACCTCCATGGTAAATTTTATTTTGTGATGGATGCCATTAAGGTGATCTAAAAAAGTATTGGGGTGTTCCCTCCCATGAGGCCAAATCACAAATGTATCATCCACATATCTCAACCACAAACTGGGTTTAAGAGTTGTTGTTCTTAGTGCCAACTCCTCAAAGTTCTCCATAAAAAGACTCGGTATAACTGGTGAGAGTGGCGATCCCATTGGAGCTCCTTCCACTTGTTTGTATCGTTGGTTCTCGTAAACAAAATAGGTGTACATCAGACAGTGCCTTGTTAAGTCTACAAGGTCTTGAGGCGGTTTGTATTTTTCTATTATGATATCCAAGGCTTCGTCGATAGGGATGTTGGTGAAAAGGGACACTACGTCAAAACTTACAAGAAGACACTCTGGTTGTAGGACCGTTTTTCTAAGAATTTCGATGAAATGTGTCGAATTTTTTACATATGAGCCTGCCCCCTCTGCAAACGGTGGAAGTTGTTGGGCTAGGTATTTGGCTAGGTGTTGTGTTGGGGATCCAACTGAGCTTACTATTGGCCTCAAAGGTGCACCTTCTTTATATACTTTTGGCAACCCATAGAATTTCGGATATCTCGATGACTTTTCACGCGCAATGAGTTGCAGTTGGAGATTTTTGTCGATTCTACTTGCTTGGATTGTGGCCTTGGTTGTTTTCTCTAGATAAGTTGTTGGGTCAGTAGTAATTTGTTTATATGCTGGATCTTGTAGCAATATTTGAATTTTGTTTGAATAATCCGCTGCATCTAAAATTACAGCCGCATTTCCTTTATTATCAGGTAGAATGACAATGTCCTTGTTGAGGCGCAGTTGTTTCAAGGCCTCATTTTCTTCTATAGATAGGTTCCTTTTGGGTGGTTTAGACTTTCTTAGAACATGTGACAGATCTTGTCTAATTATTTCAGCGGTGTTCGCATCTAATTTTGAAACTGCTGTTTCCACGCCACATATTATGCTCTCTGTTGGTATGTGAGAGGGAGCAATAGCCTAATTGAATCCCTTAGCCAACACGCCAATCGAAGAAGTGTTCAATTGGACCGAAGATAAATTATAAACGGTTTTATTCGTTTCCAATTGCCGTGAGGTTAGACTGTGACCGTTATTGTCCGAGACAAATTCGTTTTTGGGCTTCTGTTGGAGCTTCAATTTGTTAAATAACTTAAAAACAAATATAGTGAATCTCTACGGGGAGAATACTTTTCATTTGTGTTAAACATTTGAGAAATTACGCATGAAAAGAAGCAAACTTTTGTGCGATCTACATTTTTTACAACGATGCCGCGATGAAGGAGTTATTCCGAAAAACATGACGGTAAAGTTCTGGAAGTACAACAGAAAAACACAGAATATCTCATGGAAAGCTAGTTGTGCCCTACTTAGGGAAGCCATACGTGATGTCAGAAGAGATTTGGAGGTTCTTAATACTAAACTCCTAGATATCCACCTACAGGTAAGCAATACACTCCACCCGATAATATGGGATAAATTCGATGAGATTAGCGAATTTAGGGCCGAAACGAATGCAGAGTTAACAACAATGCAACAACAAGCAAAATTTAACAAATTGAAGCTCCAACAGAAGCCCAAAAACGAATTTGTCTCGGAAAATAACCTAACCTCTTGGCAATTGGAAACGAATAAAACCGTTTATAACTTATCTTCGGTCCAATTGAACACTTCCTCGATTGGCGTGTTGGCTAAGGGATTCAATTACGCTATTGCTCCCTCTCACATACCAACAGAGAACATAATATGTGGCGTGGAAACAGCAGTTTCAAAATTAGATGCGAACACCGCTGAAATAATTAGACAAGATGTGCCACATGTTCTAAGAAAGTCTAAACCACCCAAAGGGAACATATCTATAGAAGAAAATGAGGCCTTGAATCAACTGCGCCTCAACAAGGACATTGTCATTCTACCTGCTGATAAAGGAAATGCGACTGTAATTTTAGATACAGCGGATTATTCAAACACGATTATTTGTCTATCATTTTCTGATTCACCCTGTACAACTATAATTAAACTCTACACATATTGTATAAGTATCAATCCTCTTCACCCTATTGACTATTTCTATTTTTCTGTTGTTTAAATCACCCTTTATACCTATATTTTACTTTGCCCAGTATGCCAAGTATAAGCAACTACTTATGTTCTACTCTATATAACATTTTTTAACCACCCTGTATAACTATAATTCCTCTCCACCTTATATTTCAATCATCATGTATATGCAACTGTTTCTAACATTTTTTGAACCCACCACCCTATAACTCGAATATCCTTACTGCATATGCTTATTTTACCATTTTTACGTTTTTTTATCTACTCTGTATAGCTATAGTTTTACTATACTCTTATTTCAAACACCTTGTATACGCATCTACTTATGTGCCAATCAATACAACATTTTTTGAACCACTCTGTATAACTTTAATTCTACGTCACCTTTTTCAATCATCCTATATATATGGAACTGCTTATATACCACCCAATAACACATTTATTTGTAAGATTTTTTGAACCCACCTGTCTAACTGTAATTTTACTTCGCCCAATATTTCAACTGCCACATTGCTTGCTGCTTGAATTTCGATGCACGCATACACCTACCACCGTATACCATATAAAAAACATGGCTCACCTTAAAAAATTTCTTTTCAATACACTAATGGAATATTTTGTCCCACTTGACTTGACAGCTATGAAAATATGGTTACACACGTGTGTAGGTTATTTGTCACAGAACTTTTTTTGTTGACTTGTGCAATAGCCCCACCACAAATAAAAATTATGTGAACTCTACCTTTGACATATTTTCCTCCTGAATTCATAGTCAGTTTTGCTCTATCACCCGTCGGCACATAAAATGCAGCATTTTTCTGAAGTCTTTTAGCGATTTTCTGAAGGTTTTCAGCGATTTACGGAAAACTGAAAAATGATGGAGCAAAACTGACTATAGGCTTCGAGTGCGAGTCACATGTAATTTATTTCATTGCAAAGACTTTGTTTTTAAATGTTTGTAATACTCACCAACGATGTTGAGTCTCACTGAATTCATACCTATTATATGCGCGCGCCGTAAAACTACTCTGCATCAACATCAATTCAATGTTTAAAAATCGATAATTAATATTCCTTAATTATTAGTCAAGGATTTTTAAACGATTTATTAAAATAATTTACCCACTAAATATATAACATGAAGCAAGATTTGGAAAATTTTATACATTTAATTAGGTACATATATTAACACTTTGGCGAGTTATAGTAAATTCACATATGGTACGCAATAAAATATTATTTACTGTAATACTATATGCTCCTTTATAGAATTTATAATAGAAAAGTATTAATAGCGAAAAACTGGATTGAGAAATTAAATTAAAAGGATTTTTAAATTTATATTGTATTTTTTTATCGTTGAATTTTAAAGTAAATGTTTTGAGTTTAAAATTAAATTAAAACTATCATTTTAATATTATTAACAATAATATTTTTTAGCCGTAAACTTAACATAGTTTTACTAAGATCATACTACGCTAACCCATATAGTACGTTATTACAAATTAGAAAGAGGATGGGTCAAGTATGGTACCTTGAGGTCCACCAGTTACCACATGTTTTTCATTGTTTACAGTTTTATTAATTTTACATATTATTTTCTATTTGATAAACAGTTTTTGATTAAACCTAAATGGACAATTTCCAATACCGATATTATCGACCTTATTAGAAAGGATATTGTGAGAGACCGAAGCAAAAACTTTAGTTAGTTAAGTCTGTGCAAACAGCCAAACTCTTCGTTTTGTTTTTAAAAATTATAATAGTATTTACTAGAGCAACAACGCATCTTAAATAGATTTTCTGTTTCTAAGAACAAATTGGTTGCTATAGAAGATTTTTTGTGATTCTAAGAAATATATTATTCTTTCGTTTAAACATTTTTCACACATTTTTGCAAAACTATTGATAACAGAGATAGGTAGATTTTGTGTCTAGTTAAATAGGAGTGACAGTAGTAGTTTTCCAAATGGTATAGTAAACGTTGTAATTAAAATTTTAATAATATGTAATGAAAGCTAATGAATATATAAATTTAATTTTAATAACTATGACATTGTGTAAAGCCGTTTCGCTTTGAAGGCCTAGCAACAATATATTGTCTTATGTTTTATGAACTGAAAAATCTAGAAAACTAATTTCTCTAATAGTTTTAGTTAACCTCCGAATTCTTTCGTGTGATTTCTATCCTAGGAATCACAGGTAAACGGCGTTACACACAACGACTCTCGATTTGGAATCTTTGTGAGCTAGTTTTTTCTGAAACTCCTAGATGTCGAAATACATTCCGAGATAAAATATTTCATTCATTTAATTATATTTTTTGAGTCTTTTTAGATTTTTCTGTGTTGTTGCAAAAAATATATAATTTTCGAGTTCACCTTATCAATTATATTTTGAAAATTTTTGCATTTTATCCGTGGTTGCTCCTGTATTGCTCATGTACGGTTTTCATTTTTTTGTAAATAAACAGAATTTGTATTTAAAGTGGTCATTTGAGTTCTCAATATCTGCAGAAAACATGTATATTTGAAGGAAGGAAAGGAGTCTACAAGCCATATTAATATAAAAAGATACTTCTTTTAATTAAAAGGTACATGTAATTTTGTATTCCTTTCTAAATTGTATTTTACAAATGAATGTCCCATTATTTTCATTAAATTTTTAGTTTCTATAAAATAGTTGAAATTTTGGCATATAAAAGTATTTAAGTTTTTCAATAAGAAATGTTTCAGAAAATACCAATTTGTAAAAATATTTGATGATTGTAAATAAGTCAGTAATTCATCGACATTCTTTTGAATGAACCAATGAATATATATATATATATATATATATATATATATATATATATATATATATACTTCCTTTTTTATTGAGGAAACACTTAACTCGGAATAGTATTTAGACCTATTACAAAAATGACTTAATACCCTGTTTAACTAGAACTTTACCCGAATGATGAAAACCCGAATATACTGATAGATTCAGTATGGTCTCAACAGTATGGAGCGCCCACGTACTATTCGCGAACAGTGCGAGAGTATTTTGATAATATTTTCCCAAATAGATGGATCGGAAGGAGAGGTAATATCGTATGGCCAACTAGGTCTCCAGATCAAATCCCGTTAGATGTTTATATTTGGGGTTACGTGAAATCGAAAGTCTGCTTCAATAAGCTAAGATAAGATCGAGGAATCAAAGAATAGATTTAGGGCCGAAATACAACGAATCCTGCCACAAACTCTAAATGAAGTGTTACGAGAATTTGAAAACCGTCTTTGGTATTGTCGGGAAGTTAATGGTCAACAATTTGAACATTTAATTTGATATGTTGATGTTCTTTTTTCTTCAATTTTGAAATAATTTTTTTTTAATAACTGTTAATTTTCAGTATAAGCCATTGTACATGAAAAATACTTAGAATTTAATGCAGAATTCAAAAATAAAGAGAAAAACAAATGTTTCCATTTAAAAAATTAAGCTGATGGTCGCAATTTATTTCTGGCCCACCCTGCATACATAAGTTTATCATCACAAAAACCGCAGTCCAAAAAAACATTGACGTGTCCGAGCTTTTGTACAAAAAACCAACACCTGAATTTTAAATTAATTTGTTCCAACCCACGCGTCCTCACTGTAGATAGCAGTCGTAAAGTAAGTCCAAAAGTTACTAGTGTTATTATAAGTGCATTAAAGATGCTATGCCTGAAGTGTTTAGTGATAACTAATTTATTAACAACATTTGAAACGAAGTAAACGATAAACTCCCAGCGCTACAATAAAAATGTAAAAAAACCCTTCATAGATTAAACAACGGGAAGGAACAGTTAGTAAACAGTAAAATTAAACTACATATGTGTTTACAATTTACCTGAAAGTAATGAAAAAGCCCTGGAAACCAGATCGGTGTGTAAACCATAGTAATGGGGGGATTTTACACAAATTATTGAACCTAAACATATGAAAAAATAAAAAATATAGGCACCCACCCAAAACTTTATAGGAATAATAAGGGGCAAAATCTAATAATAATTGTGGGGGAAAATTATGAAATTATAAAAATAATAAATTTTAAAAAGTCTTCAGGCTGATCATGTCATATATCAAATGAAAGGGCTCGTTATGAGCAATGCTAATATATTTCTTTCATATTTTTATTGCACCTAGTTTAAAAGATATTCACGACAATATACACAATCTACCTATTTCACCCCCTATACCTGTTAAACTACTCTATCTAAAAAGGCGAGAATCCTTCTGTTAATTCTAGGAAGCACATTAAAGTATTTAATGTAAAATTAAAAGTAAATATTTACAGCAATTGAAAGGGCTTGTTATAAGCAGTACAAATATATTTGTTCATATTTTTAAAATACTGGGTTTAAAAGTAATCCTATTTATATCCAGCACTGCTGCCCAAGATTTTGAAAGATGTTGGGAATATATGGCCTTACTTAAACTCTACAGCAAAAATAAAGCAAAAGTCCTGATATTAATTTTAGGAAGTAAATTTAAGTAGCAAATGAAAAATTAAAATTAAAATTTTATATCAAATCAAACAGTTTGTTTTAAGCAATATATTATATCGTTTTTTTGTATATAGTTGGTTTAAAAGTAGGCAAACGAAATTATACAAAAATTGACGGCCTAAAATTTTTAAGAAAACATAGAGCCACGGTCCATTAGATAATGAAACATAAATTCTACTACTATTTTAGAGGCAACTAAGACAATTATAAAGATATTAAAAAAATATATATATAGCGCACCACATAGCAGAACAGAGGAAAAGGCTCTTTGTGAGATGTAAAAGTATATATTTGTAAAAGCTTTTATAAGGTTGACTTGTATGTGTGTATATATGTAATGGAAACTTTTTTAAATTTAATTTTTGTTGTTTTCTTATTTCAAATCAATTAATCATAATTGATTGCTGAACTTTCTATTGCTGTAACACAAGATTCAGTTTACTATTAAAGCGTGTTTTCTAAGTTTTTTAAACTATAATTTATTATAATGTTATGAAATTCATTTTATGCCGCCAAAGAGAAAAAAATTAAGAACTTAAATTCCAACAAGGAAATAATAATGGAATTCGGGTATGTTCCGCGTTAATTATAAAAGACGATGGTCGTACAAGTTGGGAGTTGGTTGAGCTTTTATTCCGGTGATTGAATCGACACAAGAAGTCAGCTGTAGTATTAGTCATTATTTTGTAAACAGTCAATTATTTCTTTGTTTTGATTAAA
Source organism: Octodonta nipae (assembly GCA_034190945.1). NCBI lineage: Eukaryota > Metazoa > Arthropoda > Insecta > Coleoptera > Chrysomelidae > Octodonta > Octodonta nipae. The sequence continues at coordinate 97,987,649 of CM067218.1, read as the reverse complement.
ATAAAGACATTGAAAGTGACTGTGCACATTTGTGAATTGAACCCACGGAATTTATTGCAATAATTGTAAAGAAAAAATCTCATGTATATATCACATTAGTTCCATCCAAATTGACTTTGAAAAATCTAAAAAAACTTTTTGAGCCTTCATTCAAACAAAAATTCGGCAATTTTTAATCTGGAGCACAGATGTTTCACATATTGATAGTTTCTCTTATGATCTTTAAAATTCCAAATGTGAATACTATCGAATGAGTGCAATTGCGTTATAATTAATTTGAATATGATTTTGCAAAATTCAGCAAATGTTACTTTACCACATGGAAATTGAAGATAGAGTAGTTGTAGCTTATTTTACTTTCTAAATTCGTTTGCTAGACTAAAACTGGTCACTCTTAGTTAATAGGCAGAGTTTCCCAAAAATTCATGCAGATTGCTATAACGCGGTTGTGGAAAAACTACTCATACAATGCCAATATTATCGAAGTCAATTTGCTTTATTCCAATAGAGTGTTTGACTCTGTAAACAATATGTGTTAGGCTGGTGTAATCTTAACTTATTATTCTTCATGAATACTTTATCTTAGTTTTCTCAAGAAACGACAGTTAATTTTATTATTATTATTAACAAATATAAGATTTAATAGCAAGTACAGTAAAATGCAGTGAAATAAATATTCAATGTTACGTTCGTCGTGCCGCAGAAGTAACGTGACCTAATATCAGAGTTTACCGGATATATTTTTATATTGGTATCTAATTTCCGATTTTTTTATAATATACTGAATGTGATGTGGAAAAATATTGCGTATGTTTGATACAATATTATTGGCAATTTATGAAACAGTCAAATACCTTATTAAGATAATTTTCTGAATAAACCAAATTTTGTACGACAATCCCCTGTGTTAGTGCACTACAATCCCAACTGATAATCTAAATGTTTAATTTGTTAAAGAAAATCAATATGCGGCAGTTGGTCCTTATGGTGAACATACCAGAAATGGTAAAGGACCCAGGTACATAGATATATGACAACAACACGCACTTAGAATTAACGGATATATTTTTACATGAACCTAAAACGAGAAACCTAAGGAAAGCACAATCGACCATCTGATTATGAGACAAGAAACACTTTTATAAGCTAAACCAATAATGCCTGGTAATAATAAATAGCAGCGAAATCAATTCCAAGACGTTACCACAGTTTAGCGAGTTTTAAGGTTGAAATTACACGAAAATTGTACATACAGAGGTTAGATCAATTGAAACAAGCTCTAGGACATAAAAACTTTATAAGCAAAAAAACTACAAGATATAAGGAACAGCTCAGGTAGATAATATATAACATATTAAATTAATTAAATAGTTACTTAGCCGGCCGATAATCCAGACCATCATGAATCTCGTTTTAGGTTCATGTAAAAATATATCCGTTTATTCTAAGTGCGTGTTGTTGTCATATATCTATGTACCTGGGTCCTTTACCATTTCTGGTATGTTCACCATAAGGACCAACTGCCGCATATTGATTTTCTTTAACAAATTAAACATTTAGATTATCAGTTGGGATTGTAGTGCACTAACACAGGGGATTGTCGTACAAAATTTGGTTTATTCAGAAAATTATCTTAATAAGGTATTTGACTGTTTCATAAATTGCCAATAATATTGTATCAAACATACGCAATATTTTTCCACATCACATTCAGTATATTATAAAAAAATCGGAAATTAGATACCAATATAAAAATATATCCGGTAAACTCTGATATTAGGTCACGTTACTTCTGCGGCACGACGAACGTAACATTGAATATTTATTTCACTGCATTTTACTGTACTTGCTATTAAATCTTATATCTGTTAATAATAATAATAAAATTAACTGTCGTTTCTTGAGAAAACTAAGATAAAGTATTCATGAAGAATAATAAGTTAAGATTACACCAGCCTAACACATATTGTTTACAGAGTCAAACACTCTATTGGAATAAAGCAAATTGACTTCGATAATATTGGCATTGTATGAGTAGTTTTTCCACAACCGCGTTATAGCAATCTGCATGAATTTTTGGGAAACTCTGCCTATTAACTAAGAGTGACCAGTTTTAGTCTAGCAAACGAATTTAGAAAGTAAAATAAGCTACAACTACTCTATCTTCAATTTCCATGTGGTAAAGTAACATTTGCTGAATTTTGCAAAATCATATTCAAATTAATTATAACGCAATTGCACTCATTCGATAGTATTCACATTTGGAATTTTAAAGATCATAAGAGAAACTATCAATATGTGAAACATCTGTGCTCCAGATTAAAAATTGCCGAATTTTTGTTTGAATGAAGGCTCAAAAAGTTTTTTTAGATTTTTCAAAGTCAATTTGGATGGAACTAATGTGATATATACATGAGATTTTTTCTTTACAATTATTGCAATAAATTCCGTGGGTTCAATTCACAAATGTGCACAGTCACTTTCAATGTCTTTATTTTAATCAAAACAAAGAAATAATTGACTGTTTACAAAATAATGACTAATACTACAGCTGACTTCTTGTGTCGATTCAATCACCGGAATAAAAGCTCAACCAACTCCCAACTTGTACGACCATCGTCTTTTATAATTAACGCGGAACATACCCGAATTCCATTATTATTTCCTTGTTGGAATTTAAGTTCTTAATTTTTTTCTCTTTGGCGGCATAAAATGAATTTCATAACATTATAATAAATTATAGTTTAAAAAACTTAGAAAACACGCTTTAATAGTAAACTGAACTTAAGAGTAGAAAATAATTTTTAATTATGAGGATCTTGTGTTACAGCAATCAATTATGATTAATTGATTTGAAATAAGAAAACAACAAAAATTAAATTTAAAAAAGTTTCCATTACATATATACACACATACAAGTCAACCTTATAAAAGCTTTTACAAATATATACTTTTACATCTCACAAAGAGCCTTTTCCTCTGTTCTGCTATGTGGTGCGCTATATATATATATTTTTAATATCTTTATAATTGTCTTAGTTGCCTCTAAAATAGTAGTAGAATTTATGTTTAATTATCTAATGGACCGTGGCTCTATGTTTTCTTAAAAATTTTAGGCCGTCAATTTTTGTATAATTTCGTTTGCCTACTTTTAAACCAACTATATACAAAAAAAAGATATAATATATTGCTTAAAACAAACTGTTTGATTTGATATAAAATTTTAATTTTAATTTTTCATTTCCTACTTAAATTTACTTCCTAAAATTAATATCAGGACTTTTGCTTTATTTTTGCTGTAGAGTTTAAGTAAGGCCATATATTCCCAACATCTTTCAAAATCTTGGGCAGCAGTGCTGGATATAAATAGGATTACTTTTAAACCCAGTATTTTAAAAATATGAACAAATATATTTGTACTGCTTATAACAAGCCCTTTCAATTGCTGTAAATATTTACTTTTAATTTTACATTAAATACTTTAATGTGCTTCCTAGAATTAACAGAAGGATTCTCGCCTTTTTAGATAGAGTAGTTTAACAGGTATAGGGGGTGAAATAGGTAGATTGTGTATATTGTCGTGAATATCTTTTAAACTAGGTGCAATAAAAATATGAAAGAAATATATTAGCATTGCTCATAACGAGCCCTTTCATTTGATATATGACATGATCAGCCTGAAGACTTTTTAAAATTTATTATTTTTATAATTTCATAATTTTCCCCCACAATTATTATTAGATTTTGCCCCTTATTATTCCTATAAAGTTTTGGGTGGGTGCCTATATTTTTTATTTTTTCATATGTTTAGGTTCAATAATTTGTGTAAAATCCCCCCATTACTATGGTTTACACACCGATCTGGTTTCCAGGGCTTTTTCATTACTTTCAGGTAAATTGTAAACACATATGTAGTTTAATTTTACTGTTTACTAACTGTTCCTTCCCGTTGTTTAATCTATGAAGGGTTTTTTTACATTTTTATTGTAGCGCTGGGAGTTTATCGTTTACTTCGTTTCAAATGTTGTTAATAAATTAGTTATCACTAAACACTTCAGGCATAGCATCTTTAATGCACTTATAATAACACTAGTAACTTTTGGACTTACTTTACGACTGCTATCTACAGTGAGGACGCGTGGGTTGGAACAAATTAATTTAAAATTCAGGTGTTGGTTTTTTGTACAAAAGCTCGGACACGTCAATGTTTTTTTGGACTGCGGTTTTTGTGATGATAAACTTATGTATGCAGGGTGGGCCAGAAATAAATTGCGACCATCAGCTTAATTTTTTAAATGGAAACATTTGTTTTTCTCTTTATTTTTGAATTCTGCATTAAATTCTAAGTATTTTTCATGTACAATGGCTTATACTGAAAATTAACAGTTATTAAAAAAAATTATTTCAAAATTGAAGAAAAAAGAACATCAACATATCAAATTAAATGTTCAAATTGTTGACCATTAACTTCCCGACAATACCAAAGACGGTTTTCAAATTCTCGTAACACTTCATTTAGAGTTTGTGGCAGGATTCGTTGTATTTCGGCCCTAAATCTATTCTTTGATTCCTCGATCTTATCTTAGCTTATTGAAGCAGACTTTCGATTTCACGTAACCCCAAATATAAACATCTAACGGGATTTGATCTGGAGACCTAGTTGGCCATACGATATTACCTCTCCTTCCGATCCATCTATTTGGGAAAATATTATCAAAATACTCTCGCACTGTTCGCGAATAGTACGTGGGCGCTCCATCCTGTTGAGACCATACTGAATCTATCAGTATATTCGGGTTTTCATCATTCGGGTAAAGTTCTAGTTAAACAGGGTATTAAGTCATTTTTGTAATAGGTCTAAATACTATTCCGAGTTAAGTGTTTCCTCAATAAAAAAGGAAGTATATATATATATATATATATATATATATATATATATATATATATATATATATATTCATTGGTTCATTCAAAAGAATGTCGATGAATTACTGACTTATTTACAATCATCAAATATTTTTACAAATTGGTATTTTCTGAAACATTTCTTATTGAAAAACTTAAATACTTTTATATGCCAAATTTTCAACTATTTTATAGAAACTAAAAATTTAATGAAAATAATGGGACATTGTATTTGTAAAATACAATTTAGAAAGGAATACAAAATTACATGTACCTTTTAATTAAAAGAAGTATCTTTTTATATTAATATGGCTTGTAGACTCCTTTCCTTCCTTCAAATATACATGTTTTCTGCAGATATTGAGAACTCAAATGACCACTTTAAATACAAATTCTGTTTATTTACAAAAAAATGAAAACCGTACATGAGCAATACAGGAGCAACCACGGATAAAATGCAAAAATTTTCAAAATATAATTGATAAGGTGAACTCGAAAATTATATATTTTTTGCAACAAAACAGAAAAATCTAAAAAGACTCAAAAAATATAATGAAATGAATGAAATATTTTATCTCGGAATGTATTTCGACATCTAGGAGTTTCAGAAAAAACTAGCTCACAAAGATTCCAAATCGAGAGTCGTTGTGTGTAACGCCGTTTACCTGTGATTCCTAGGATAGAAATCACACGAAAGAATTCGGAGGTTAACTAAAACTATTAGAGAAATTAGTTTTCTAGATTTTTCAGTTCATAAAACATAAGACAATATATTGTTGCTAGGCCTTCAAAGCGAAACGGCTTTACACAATGTCATAGTTATTAAAATTAAATTTATATATTCATTAGCTTTCATTACATATTATTAAAATTTTAATTACAACGTTTACTATACCATTTGGAAAACTACTACTGTCACTCCTATTTAACTAGACACAAAATCTACCTATCTCTGTTATCAATAGTTTTGCAAAAATGTGTGAAAAATGTTTAAACGAAAGAATAATATATTTCTTAGAATCACAAAAAATCTTCTATAGCAACCAATTTGTTCTTAGAAACAGAAAATCTATTTAAGATGCGTTGTTGCTCTAGTAAATACTATTATAATTTTTAAAAACAAAACGAAGAGTTTGGCTGTTTGCACAGACTTAACTAACTAAAGTTTTTGCTTCGGTCTCTCACAATATCCTTTCTAATAAGGTCGATAATATCGGTATTGGAAATTGTCCATTTAGGTTTAATCAAAAACTGTTTATCAAATAGAAAATAATATGTAAAATTAATAAAACTGTAAACAATGAAAAACATGTGGTAACTGGTGGACCTCAAGGTACCATACTTGACCCATCCTCTTTCTAATTTGTAATAACGTACTATATGGGTTAGCGTAGTATGATCTTAGTAAAACTATGTTAAGTTTACGGCTAAAAAATATTATTGTTAATAATATTAAAATGATAGTTTTAATTTAATTTTAAACTCAAAACATTTACTTTAAAATTCAACGATAAAAAAATACAATATAAATTTAAAAATCCTTTTAATTTAATTTCTCAATCCAGTTTTTCGCTATTAATACTTTTCTATTATAAATTCTATAAAGGAGCATATAGTATTACAGTAAATAATATTTTATTGCGTACCATATGTGAATTTACTTTAACTCGCCAAAGTGTTAATATATGTACCTAATTAAATGTATAAAATTTTCCAAATCTTGCTTCATGTTATATATTTAGTGGGTAAATTATTTTAATAAATCGTTTAAAAATCCTTGACTAATAATTAAGGAATATTAATTATCGATTTTTAAACATTGAATTGATGTTGATGCAGAGTAGTTTTACGGCGCGCGCATATAATAGGTATGAATTCAGTGAGACTCAACATCGTTGGTGAGTATTACAAACATTTAAAAACAAAGTCTTTGCAATGAAATAAATTACATGTGACTCGCACTCGAAGCCTATAGTCAGTTTTGCTCCATCATTTTTCAGTTTTCCGTAAATCGCTGAAAACCTTCAGAAAATCGCTAATAGACTTCAGAAAAATGCTGCATTTTATGTGCCGACGGGTGATAGAGCAAAACTGACTATGAATTCAGGAGGAAAACATTCATCGCACGCCATATGTCAAAGGTAGAGTTCACATAATTTTTATTTGTGGTGGGGCTATTGCACAAGTCAACAAAAAAAGTTCTGTGACAAATAACCTACACACGTGTGTAACCATATTTTCATAGCAGTCAAGTCAAGTGGGACAAAATATTCCATTAGTGTATTGAAAAGAAATTTTTTAAGGTGAGCCATGTTTTCTATATGGTATACGGTGGTAGGTGTATGCGTGCATCGAAATTCAAGCAGCAAGCAATGTGGCAGTTGAAATATTGGGCGAAGTAAAATTACAGTTAGACAGGTGGGTTCAAAAAATCTTACAAATAAATGTGTTATTGGGTGGTATATAAGCAGTTCCATATATATAGGATGATTGAAAAAGGTGACGTAGAATTAAAGTTATACAGAGTGGTTCAAAAAATGTTGTATTGATTGGCACATAAGTAGATGCGTATACAAGGTGTTTGAAATAAGAGTATAGTAAAACTATAGCTATACAGAGTAGATAAAAAAACGTAAAAATGGTAAAATAAGCATATGCAGTAAGGATATTCGAGTTATAGGGTGGTGGGTTCAAAAAATGTTAGAAACAGTTGCATATACATGATGATTGAAATATAAGGTGGAGTGGAATTATAGTTATACAGGGTGGTTAAAAAATGTTATATAGAGTAGAACATAAGTAGTTGCTTATACTTGGCATACTGGGCAAAGTAAAATATAGGTATAAAGGGTGATTTAAACAATAGAAAAATAGAAATAGTCAATAGGGTGAAGAGGATTGATACTTATACAATATGTGTAGAGTTTAATTATAGTTGTACAGGGTGAATCAGAAAATGATAGACAAATAATATATATTGGGTGACCAATACACAGAAACATATACAAGATGGTTGCAAAATAGGGAAATGACAGTTACACTTATAGAAAGAGGGCCAAATAATAAAACAAATAAACAAGTTAAAAAACATGTAGATAACATAAAAGAATATACAAATTAGAGAGAAAGGGAGAGATAAGAATATGCTAAATAATCAATAGAATTGTACCTTAAATCAGATGAAGAAAATGTGTCATAAAATAGTTATTGAATGCACACGTTTAAACGGTTTTATTTTAAGCCGTTTGATGTCGGTCCTTTTTTAAATATAAATTATTTAAATACCATTTTAATATATAGTACGTGATTTAGAATATACATATCTGTCTGACTTTAGATTCCGAGTAATAAAACATACTTTGGAGGCAGTATATTGCAGTTTGTTGTATCAACTTTAGCTCCAAATTAAATAGAGTTTGGTGTATTAGTAATAAGACCATAGAAAAAACTAATTAGTAGTGAGTAAATATTTTTTACTATAAAAGTCACTATAATGTTATAACTTAAAAGGTTTATAGGGCACAGTTTTATTTTTTGTAATTAAATATATTAGTAGTATCATAATTAGTGCATTATGTCTTAATTGGCATATAGTTTACTGTTTATCTTTTATTTTTATGTTGTAAAATATATTAGTGGTAAATACATCAAATATAATCACTGACAAAGAAATGGCAACACCCAGAAAGAGATATTTAAATTTAATATTGTTTTGGTAAAACATAGATGCTACAGTAAATAGTAAATGATTACAATTTAAGTTTAATTTTAGTTAATTAAGTTTGGTGAATGTTTTTCCATATACATTTTTTTATCAATTAATATTGTAGTCGTAATTTCCATTGTTTTCAATTTATCAAAAAAAAACAACTGCTTGATGAGATCCACAATCGATGTTTAGTAATGTTAAAATGCCCAGAGTACAAGAACGCCGAATGTATGGCCAGCTAAGTCAATTTGAAAGATGTCAAATTATTGGCTTACGTAAGGCAGGTTTTTCATTCGAGAAATCGTTAACCGCACGAACACAAATCCAACCAATGTTATGAGATGTGATCAAGCGTGATTTGGTAATACCAACAATCAGAGAAGGCTAGGCACCAGACGTAGAAGACACACAAATGACATTCAAGATCGACGTCTAAGATTTATGACCTTTAGAGACCGATTTTCGAAATTTGGCTGATAAGTGGTTAGGAGGTTATAAGTGTCCGAACGGTTTACCGTCGTATAAGGCTTTTCGGAGTACAGCATTATTGACCCCATCTTGTATTAACACTGAGCGCTGAGCATCAACATCAACGATTACAGTGGTGAAAAGAACTACAAGAATGGAATGTGGAATGGCCTCAAATCTTGATTCTGTTTGGGGGGATTTGATGGCCGAAGAAGGGTTAGACGACACGCGACGTCGAGGAGAAAGACTTCAACCTCAATTTGATGTTGAGCGAGATTTACACCGAACAGTACGAACAGTATGGGGTGCTAGTGCAAATGGAAGCATGTCACATATAGTCTTTGTTCTAGGCAACGTGACATCGTAATGTTATCTTCAGGAAGTAGTGGAGCAGTATGTACTCCCTGACTTTAATCGGCTCATGGATCCCGTATTTCAACCAGATAATGCTCGACTTTAAGTTGCTTGAGTTAGTTTATACTTTTTGAAGATATCCATGTGAATCTGTTGTCATGGCCGCCCAGATCCCCAATCTTTCGCCCATAGAACATATTTGGGATATGATGGATAGAAGACTCGTAAGTTTACCCCAGCCCCCACGGACTTTGGAGCTTCTAAGACATGAAATACTGGCAGCTTGTGATAGTATTCCTCAAGAAGAAATAGACCGCCTTATTGAATTAATGCCAAGACCTGCTGGGGAGTGTATAGATAACCGCGGTGGACAAGCATATTATTAACAAACTTTAACTTTTTTATTTTTTATTAGAAAAATGTATTTTTTATTAAATTTGTTTTAATCATTTACTCATTACTATTGTATCTATGTTTTACCAACACAATATTAAATTTAAACATATCCTTCTAGGTGTTGCGATTTCTTTGTCAGCGAATATACTTACTGAGTACCCTAACAAATCACTCAGTTTTCAATTTATTTTGATATAAAAACATTATTCTGGCTAAATTGTAATATATTTTGACCCATGAGGTAAGTGTGCGTCTTTAAAACATCCAAGCAGCTATTGACATATCGCAATCTAACTACATAGTATTTAACAACATAAAATATGGCGTACATTACTTATGCTTAGTGTAATTTGCAATTTTTTTTACTAAATACAATCCAAATAAATAACATAATAAGGATGAAGTTGATTTATATTTTGTTAAATATTTCTCTATGAATACGAGTTAATGTTATAATTATTGATAAAAATTGCAAAACGAATAATTAGATGGTTTTAAAGGTAAAAAAGCTAATTTCACGCTTACTCCCAACGTAAACCTTAAAGAAATGCTTTGAGGAAGTAGAGGAACACACAGTTCTGAATGTTTTAGACAATGGTTACTGAACTCGTGAGTATTATATGGCGGATGCGCCAATGTAATTCGTTACGAAGTTAATCGGGCATTCCATATATCAGCCTACATTGTGATAAAACATTCGTTCAAATTTGTAAAAAAAATAAACTTTTCTTCTCAGCATTTGCATTTTATGAGAGTTAACGTTCTATTTTATTTGAAAAAGTTGTTAGCCACGAAGTTTATATATTTTTGTAAGATTTTCAGGACCTGAAATCTTCTACTTCGCTATTACTTACAGACAAATGTGTACATTGTAGATGATAATATCGTTAATTACAATTGACATGATTTTTCCAAAATTGCGCCAGTCACAAAATAGTACAGCCACCAACGGTAATAATAGCCTATTACCTGTCAAATTTTTCGGACAACATGGATTTGTATGAAAATTTGGAATTAAGCTTGTCTTACCCTCTTCATCAAAAGTTATATTCGTACGTTGTGTGCTCCCTGCTGTTTAGGGGTGAAAACTACCCCTTATAACATAAATATGTCCTATGCATTATCACAAATTTAATAGTGTCTATGTAACACGTTCCATGTGATTATCGGTGAATTTTTTGTAATCTAAGTTTCCGTCATTTACACACAAACGATTTCAAAAATAGAGATAATAAACAACCCCATGAAGACTAATCTTTAATGTCATATCTGTTGTTTTCTGACTGATGATTTGTTGCACAACACCTTTGGACTATTGTGAAAATAATATTATCTTAATGACAATTATAATCACAAATTACAAATCTTTTTATCTGAGAATGTTAGTACTACTTGCCAGAAAAATCAATACTGTTCTATAATTTACAACACTAAATAATTTCCTCTTGAATATTGATATAGGCAACTCCAAACACTGGACAGTAAAAGATCATCATCACATGGTCTAAAAGTCCGTTACCCAGTCACTTCCGTGTTTATCATTTGAGAACCAATTTGGCATTAATAATTACGCAGTGGTTTCTCGAGGTAGAGGGTTTTAAAATTTTTGAACATTATTAGGTTGTAAACTTTAAAGCCAGCAATGAAAGATTTCAAGGGAAAACAAACAAAGAAATCTTTAAAATGTCAATGATATTTTTCTTTTAAGTAAGTCGTAGTCACCTGTTTTTAAAAGTCAGAAGTTTGCAGCAATGGGACCATATAATGTAAAATAAATCAACTATAGGATACATTGTCAAAAAACATTAATTTTCAGTATGACTTTCAATATAAAAAAATTCAAATACCTTAAGATTCAGTAAATTTTCATTAATGTGAATTAAATACACTTTCCAACCTAGTAACCCATGGCGATTTCTGTTTTATGTAGAAAATATAAAGAAATACGAGGCACATACTCTTAATTAATAACAGTTAAATACACCTATTTTTAACTTTTTTTTTCTGTGAATTGAAGTTGAAACCTTGAATATACTTTTCTGATCGCTAGAAACGTAATGTAATGCCAAGATTGGTATCAAATTTGCTGCAGATGACCAAGCATTCAGTGTTGCCAGATATACCTATTAATCGTGAATTCGTGCATATTTTTTTGTAATATTAGTTAAATTATATGAAAGTTATCCGACAAAAATAAAAAGTCGCTACATTAAAAATGATTTTGGTTGACAAACTATATTTACAATGCAATGAAAGTTGCAAACTGCAAACTTGGGAGCACCCAATAGTCGGCGATTATTATCTATTATAATTTTTCGTTGGTTTTATTTCAATATCATGACTATGTCGGATAACTTTATCGAAGGGCCAATACTTTCAGTTTTACAGTTAATTTAGTTTGTCTCGCACATTGGACTCAACCTATCTTATGATTTACTCTCCAAGCAATCTGAAGGCACTGTATGACATTGACAGTATGGATGTAAATAATGATTTATTTATTTAATAACTGAACCAATATTATAAATTAATTTTAGCATTCTGCACTGAAGGTCGTCCGTAGCTACTAAAGAAAACAAAAATAAAGCAAATCGGTTAAGAAACAGAGGAGAATTTATATATAGATTATACACAAATTAAAAATGGGGCGTAGACAATATAAGTGCCAAAACTATTAAAATATTATATTGAGCCAACTGTAGATATTATTAACTTGAGTATTAATTTAACTATCTGACCAGATGCTCTCAAATGCAGATATTATATCCCTTTACAAAAGTAGTGAGAAATACCCTCCATCTAACTACAGACCCATCTCCATGATATCAATTTTAGGAAATTGTTTTGAACGTCATTTACAACCGACTGATTGGGCTTATAAACAATTGCAAAATCATTGCAATTTGACTTCATAAATAATAAGGAAACAAAAGATGCTTTAAATTTGTTAACAAATTTGATAATAGATAACCAGCCAATAGCAAGGGCCTTGGAGGCCGTCAATCATAAAATATAATTTGATAAATTGGAGAGATATGGACATAGATGGGATGCTAATAAACTTTTAATGAGTTACTTAAAAAATAGGCAACGCAGAGTTAAGACCGTCAAAAAAGAGATTCCTCATGGAACAATTTTGGGGCCACTATTTTTTATTTTATACATTAACACATTTTGGTGGATCAATATAATATCGTATGCAGATGATACTGCCGTTATCTCAACGGAGAAATCTTGGGAAGGAGTTCAAATGAAAATGAATGAGTGTATCAATCACATTACTGACTAGCTTATTTATGTTAATCAAGCTGTCATTAAATACGAAGAAAACCGTATGTGTGACTTTAGGAATTAATCTGATAGTGTTCCTGATTTAGTGAATACTTAGGGATTAACATATTTAATACATTATTAACAAAAATAAATCTTTTGTCCCAAATTATCTAGAATAATGAACTGTGAAACTTAGGAGAGGCCTACACGAACTCTATAATATTGTTAGAAAACATCCGAAACAGAATTTTGAAAGTAATTAATAATAACAAACTTGTATTTATGGCTAATCCACTAAATATAAAACAACTCTTTTACGTTGAATCACTTCAGTACCAATATAAATAATATTTATCTAGAGGATGAATTTTAAAAATCGACAAGATTAACCAGAAATAAAAACTTACAAATGCCTATGCTCAAGAAACCAAGTAATTAAAGTAGCCTTATTGTAGCTATTAGACTTCTTAGTAGCATACTCTCTTCGAGGTGTCAAAGCGCAACTGATGAAGGTTCCCGACCAGAAACAATATATATTATATTTATATATAATATATATTGTCTTGCCTACAAAGGAATGACACCTCGAAGAGAGTATTCAATATCTCTGACAGGTGAAGTAACCTGAAAATTTTATCGTGACATTCTGTCCTCGTAGTTAAGGGAGAACAGCAATCACACGGAACGGCTCCAGATTCGGAACCTCTGTGTACTGATTCTCTTGAAAATCCTAGATGTCAGTCTTACATCTCGCGTCTTCAAATTTAACGAAATGCATCAAATGCATAAAGAAGTGTTCGAGAGGACATTCAATTGTGGGAAGCGCAACTGATGAAGGTTCCCGACCAGAAACAATATATATTATATTTATATATAATATATATTGTCTTGCGTACAAAGGAATGACACCTCGAAGAGAGTAGTATTCAATATCTCTGACAGGTGGAGTAACCTGAAAATTTTAGCGTGGCATTCTGTCCTAGGAGTTAAGGGAAAACAGCAGTTACACGGAACGGCTCCAGATTCGGAACCTCTGTGTACTGATTCTCTTGAAAATCCTAGATGTCGGTCTTACATCTCGCGTCTTCAAATTCTTAGTAGCATGCCAAACGAGTAAAAAATGTTAAATAGCAATCACAAAAAAAGAAAAATAAAAGATTGGTCTTTTAATAACAAGTAAGGATAAATTTGTGAAACAAATTGTGAGGACTGTAAATTTGGCTTTTTGTTGTTGCTGTTTGTTTCTTAAATATTTTGATTATGCAACAATCAAACAATCATCTTATCCAGAATAAAGGAGTACTATTAAGTTTTGCATTAATTAGTATTGTATAAAAATAAAAAAATAGCAATACTTGAATATAACTATTGACTATAGACTAATAGTGTTTTAGTATAGTAGTTTATATGTCTATATTTTGTATGTTAGAATGTATGTGTAGTTTGAACTGGAATAAAAAACAATCTATGTTCTTGATTTGATCATTATGAACATCACAGGGTTACTCTTTTCATTTTTTAAAATTCGCTTCTTCCAAGTTTTTATTAAACGGTCTCAAAATTAGATCACCTGTTGATCTCATTGTTGACTTACTCTTCTCTAAAATGTTGTTTATATCCTTCATTCAAAACATGAAGTTTGTCCTGTAAATGTAGCTTATATTTCTTCGTTTCACTGTCCAATAAGATTTAAAAATACTAATTATGTTGCACTTTATTCTAGAAATATCTTAAAATCCTTTCCACTGATTATAGTCAAGCTGGATAACCTTATAACTGATTATTTGGAAACGGATCTTACATTGGCCTCTCAATCTATTTAAATGAATGTATAAAGCCAGTTAAATGGTAGAATAACGACATAATACTTTTTAAAGTTTGGAAGTACGCACTGAACTTGTTCAGAAAATCATTGTTGTCACTTCATGAACATGGTGAAAACTGAATCGCCTCATCGTCTCGTATACTAGCTGTTACCCGCGGTTTCACCAGAAATGAAAATTTTTTTGCAAAAAAAAGAAAAAGCTTATGAAACATATAACCTATCCCAAATAAAATTTTCTCTAGCTTTGTTGAACCAGCCTGCATAACTATAAATCCAGCAAGTGCTTAGGGGTCACCCTATATAAAAACTTTGTTCAACATTTTTCTTTAACCACCTTACAAAACTTTACCTCTACTTCACTCGATAGTGCAACCATCTTGTAGGTATATGCTTATGGACTACGGTATATTATTTCGGATAATTGATGAGTAAAGGATAATTTATCTCCAAGTTATAATATAGCCTTCTGCTTTCGCTTCTAGTTACTCGAATACTCGAGTAACTAGAAGCGAAAGCAGAAGTCTACGAGAATTATGCGAACCGACCTGAAGAGGGCAGATGTGACTCTGCCGAAACGTTGTCATTTTACCATCGATCAGGGATCAGTTATCAACAACGCGGATGAATTCCCGGAAACCACCTAAAACATATATATATATATATATATATATATATATATATATATATTCGATATTTATGTAAACAACATTGATAACATTTCGCCAAATCACCACAATTAATAACGAACTCGAATGTAATTTCTAATTTGTGATATATATCATAAAATGGTTGGTTTAACGATTATCTCGTATGTTAGCTATTCATTTTCATATAATTTACAGATATCATTATCAACCCTCATGATTCAAATTTAGTACAAATTATGGAGGCGATTATTTACTGATGCTAAATATTTGTAGCTATATTAGAACAGCGACGTTTGCGATTATAAATTTATTAGCAGAAAAGCTTAGTGTGTGTAGAATAATATTTACTCTTGCATCTAATAGGATTCTATATGTTCTATCACTAATTCCCTGTAGTTCATTACATGCAAAATAACTGAAATTGTTTGCAGATGATACATTTGTATTTGAAAAACATGTCAATCTTTATCAGAATGGTGTATCTATGAGGCCTCGTTCTACTTTAATTCTGACACTCACAATGTCACAGTAGAAATTTCTGTTCTTTTAGATTATTGTCCACGCAGAGAGATTATTGATTCAAATGTTCAAGTTAATGACAAATTAATTTATTTCTAGTTTTCAATGGTCACTAAACAAAAGTTATCATATTGTGTTAACAGTTCTTGGTTAAAATTAAAACTACAAATTAACAAAAAAAAGAAAACGGAATAAAAAAACAGTTCTTGGTTAAAATTAGAACTACAAATTAACAAAAAAAGAAAACGGAATAAAAAACTTCAAAATTAATTACAAGCTCTCTAATCTAAACTTACCTATATATTATTTTGTTGTACTATAAACGTAATAATAATGATATGATAGACACTGCACGCGAGGATAAACTACTGACAAAAAAAATGATTTGTACGACTTTTGTCACTGCATGCAGTACCTTATAATATTTTTAACAGACTTTTAAGTTATTGTTTATGTTTGGTTATTAGTTCTTTTAAATTTATTAAATCAAATAAATTATTAAATCAAATAAATTTAAAAGAACTAATAACCAAACATAAACAATAACTTAAAAGTCTGTTAAAAATATTATAAGGTACTGCATGCATGATTTTAAACACTTTACTAAATAATTGGTAATGTAATTATCAATAATATAAACAAAACATTGATTGAGCAATTTTATAGATACCTAAATTATCTGATTACTGTTTAATATAGTTTCATTTTATCTATATTAGGAATCTCTTTTTCCACTGTACTAAGTGCTGTGAAAATAAAGAACATGAGATGTATTTTAACGTTTATACGAAATATTTTATATTGATATTATTACGAAAAAATAAAATAGTCTTCAGTCCCAAAATGCAGTGGAATAGAGCAAAACCTCAGAGGCGGCGTAAGGCATGGGCGGTGTGGGCTACCGCCCACGGCGTCGCGGGGCTAAGGGCCTCGCATCGCCCACGGCCTCGCGGGGTAAAGGGTCTCGCACCGCCACGGCCTCGCGGGGCTAAGGGGGCAAAGGGGCTCGCGGGGCAAAGGGCCTCGAATCTTAATTTCAAATGATATTTGATTTTATAGTCCCTTCTTCTTGCACCATCAGAGGGCCTCGCGAAATGTATTTTGCCCACATTAAGTTTACTTCTTGCGCCGCCTCTGCAAAACCTTATATGTCAAAATTCATAAAGCCTTTTAGGATACAAGGTGTTCTAAAGAACCAGGCTTAACTCTCTTTCTGGAGCAGTCTGGTGAAAATAAATAGAAGACAGAAGCAGTTATTTTGTGCAGGTGTTACTAAATTGATCTAAATCAAACTATATTTACCTTTACCTCAAAATTAAGAGTAAATCTCAGAAACAGGATTTTTTTCATTAAAAGAGAAATTTGTTATAAAACTGCGCAAGTTTAAAGATAATCCGTAGATAAAATTGTAAGTGATAACAGTCAATTATTGTGTATTTATTACATAATGACTTTACCGTTTGCTAATACATAATGATTTTGCAAAACTGTAAGATTTAGGAAAATATCATTTCTTCGTTCTGTGTCGAAAAGTAAAAAGAAATATGTTTTAACTAGAAGGAAAATTTTGTAGTAGTTGTAGCGTCTATTAATGTTAATGGTTTGGAAAAAAAACTTGTAAGTCTATTCGGGCATGTAGTTTGTTGTAATGGGAAAGACTATCGTGTCAAGTGTTAGCTATTTTATTTTCTAGCTGTAAAATATCATATAGGAAGAATTATATATATATATATATATATATATATATATATATATATATATATATATATATATACTAGGCTACGTTCCGGGTGAGAACCTCTTCTGAATTTATTAAATGCTCAACCTTTCGACTCCTGCTTTGGAGCCATTTATCAAAAGACAAAAGTAAAAAGAATCTCAGAGTCTAGAACTCGGGGCCTCAATCTGCCTACTCCCCAAGAGTCATTAGGTAACTGAACTGAATTTGAATCTCCTCTGCTTCTTTTGTTTATAGTTATCGGTCGGTTCGAAGGGATGTCACTTGATGAAGGGGCTGTGTTGTGATTGGTTGGGTGTTGGTGGGCATGTTTGCTTTGTTTAATCTGGCAATTACAGACGTCCATGCTGTAGGACCGTTTATCCCTAACTAAACTAAACTAATAAAAATTCAAATACACAAAATATCCGAGAAATAATAAAAATAGGAACAAGTTATGTAGGCAAGTTAGAAAATAAAATGATACCAAAATATACCAAATACAACTTTCAGTAATAACAGTATTTCAGCCCATAAACGCAGCGTAAAATTTGAAGTAAGTTCAAACTCTGAAAACCAACCGTTTGTTGTTGAACCTCACTTTTGCACTTTCTGTAAGACTGAATTGTTTTTCATTATTCTATTCCCGGGTTAGCTAGTCGTTACAATGCGAACATTTGTTTTTCCACTGGTTAATTACCTCCACTACAGTTTTCAGGTCGGTATGTTTTCTCTAAACATAAGATTTTCTTTTTTTCTCTCGAAATGTTCAAGCATTTCTTTGTTAATCTATAACTTATTAACATTATAATTATGGATCCTGAGCCCCGCAGACCGTTTTGATAAGTTCACACAAATGAACAATTCCATCGATATATTTCGGATTAAACTGAATTTGTTCTGCATGTTACAATAGTAACATAAAACATAATGATAATTAACCAAACCAAAATAATAAATGATGACATACTAATAAAACAGATTAATATTGTTACATTAACAAATATACATATCGAAAATAAACAAATAATAATTGTCCAGTACCATATTTTTGTAAATTGAGACTTATTAATCTTAATACTTGGCACTACTTACTCACAAATTTGTCACTGGAACATTCATTTAGTCTATAATGAGTGAACGATAAATTTGTGTCTATGCTGTACTTGACCAATGGATGTCCAGTTCGTGTACTGTTTTCGGTTAACGGTAGCAATTTGAAACTTTATGTTCAGAATTGGTACACCTCTGCAGGAATCTAACTCCATTAATTTTTGTGCCCCCATTTCACACTGTTGGTGTTATGGTAATCAAAGGTCCCACCTGTAAGTAAGGAAGTAAGCTAAACGTCAAGATTCAGCTAATTGTAGAAGAAATTCTACTCTAAAAATTTTAACCGATCAATATGAAGTAAGGTACATTAGTCAAAAAAATATTCCAAATGACCAAAAATTGTAAATTATATTTATTTTAAAACTTAATGAGTTATCTGTGAAACATACACACAACTGTGTATTTTGATGGGATTTTATAAATAAATAACACTAAACGTGGAGAACAAAAACTGTATATTTAAAATCCTAAAGTTTAACGGTCTGAATATGACTTGGTTGTCAACAGAATTATGACCTGAGCTAATATTAATAAAATTCTACAAATGGTCCCAGTTGCAGGTATTGAAGATCATTTTATATTAGCTGTGTACCTAATTAGCTAATATGGTTTCGTACTCGATCCAAGATATGACGTTCTTCGATCCTTAGCTGATGACCCCGACTGACACGGCCTACCTCTATCAACATGGCTACCATCAGAATTATTTGGTTATAGGCTCTATTTAAAACCGGCGATTCAAAACTATTAGAATACAGATGATGTCAAACAACGACATCCACATTGCTACTGGAGAAGAAACGTCATCTAACTCAATCTATAAAGATACCAAAACTGCGATTGGCACTGGGGCAACAACACGCCGTCGCGTCGAGGAAAATATTGAATCACTTTATAGAACGAAGTAATTAAGTCGTCTATAAGCCCATGATCTGATTCCGTCGTTGCATTAGATTAGGGAGATAGAACTAAGTCGAACTTAATCCCAACTGTTAGTACCAAAGCAAAAGTTACTCACCGTCCTAATGTATATAATGGGTAACCAGCGGTAACTTGGATATGAACAAGGTTTCAGATAAGGTAGGGCAGCGATTTTACTGGGTAAATTAAACGAAAACCTCATCGCCTCTTACCGATAATGCCACATTAGCGCAAGTAATGAAGACCTGACTGCAATGGGGGAATTGCGTTTGAAGGAACTGCTACTGATTTAGCTGGGGGACTTCTAGGGTCTATGTAAGGTAACAAACATAGTCTGTTAAGTATCGATTATTTCAGTAAATGGCATGTGGCGCTTGCCATACTGAATATTTGCCAATGAATTGTTCTGTCTTCTGGTCTTCATTTGGTGTCAAATGTGTCCAATGATTTCTAAATTACTTTTTGAGTTCTTTACTGTGGCTAGTTTCTTTCGTTCCTGCTTTGTAAGGTTCTTCACAATTCATGGTTGCCTCTATTATTGAGTTATTTGTTTCTTCTTCAGTTATCCGGGTGTTGTTTTTTGACTTAGTATGAATAATTCTTTTTTTCGAGATATTGCAATACTTTTAAGTCAAAATTTATTTTGCTATAGTTATGTCACCTTCTGGTTTTACCTATAGTCTATTCAACAAAGTTTTTAAGGGCTAGTTGTTTGGGTTATTCCAATCTAAGCAATTCGTTATTACTGCTCGTGGATAATTTGTTGAGTTCTACTGGGAACCCTTGAGGAACCCTGCTAATATGGCGTTACGTCGGTTTCTGCATAATTCACCGAATGTTATATCTCAAGATTTTTTGCTTGGCAAGGGCAACTGACATGAGATTCTCTGGTCGGAAATGCTGTTACGTTGGCTACCACTGACTGCAGTTACATTGGAAACGTTCCCGATATTCATCACAGTTACGTATTTCCCGGAATCCATTTTTATTCTAAATAGCACTGCTTGAAAGGATGGCTCTAGGTCCTCCAAGCTCCTACTTCTAATTTCAAAAAGACAACCTCTATGTCCATAGCATGAAGCAAAGCTTAGTTACCCTCATTTATGCCAGTAAGATTTGGATTTCTTTGAAACTATACATCTTGGGTAGCATTTATAAATGTTGTAGTTTTTATTGTTCTCTCGTAGATCTGGATGGGATAGACCTATTAAGCTCATACGAATCTAACATGATAATTTATTTTAAAAAATACATGTTAATCTCAAGCTGGTAGACAATATAACTCGTTCCTCGAAGTTTCAATAGCTTTGGCTCTGATATTGTTATCAAGTGAATGATGAGAAATTCAGATTATCCTTAACCGGTCATGCTCATTGGGTCGCTTAATCCTCTGTCCATCCAAGCAGCGTCGCCGTACCTGGCGATTGGTTGTCGGCGATGCGTAAGGTTTTTAATTTGGACGTTGTTGGGCTTGCTGATTATTTTCTCATTAGAGATATCTCTATAAACTTTCTTTTATACCAGTGCTCTTTCTTGTGAATGAACCTTGCCTGGTCCTATCAATGTCGAGATTGCCACATTCACAGGGTATGCTGTATATACAGTGTTTTGGTACTGAAGGATTCTCCAGCTTTGTTTTTGTGATAATGCTCCTCAAGGTTTCAAAGCCATTTTTATTCCATATTCGTGTCCAATACGTTTTTCCGACAAGCCTTTAGTGTATGGTATAATACGGTTGCTATCGTAGTTTCAGCTTTCTGCCTAGGAGGTTTACCCGGTTGTTCAACTGCCTTGTTAATTATGGTTATCGAGTACTCATTCGTTAAAAGGTCTTCTCTAAGATTAATTTGTTACTCTTTAAGGGCCTATGGTGTGCTGCAAATATTTTTGGCTCTATGGATTAATGTTATGATGACGACAGTTTTCCAATTCTTCAAGCAAGAAGATGGATTGCCTATAGGTTCCCGGTTATGGCCAACATTTATACGGAATAGTTCGAAGTTAATACACTGCATGGGTACGAGAAGCAATCAAAAGTCTGGTTAAGGTATGTCGACGACACCTTCATTATTTGGCAACAGGGAAAGAGACAATTACAGGCATTTCTGGAGCATCTAAACCGGTTTCAACCATACATCCATAGAGTGGGTGCCTAACATTCCTAGATGTGAAGGACTAGGACCGGACTCGAAACAACAGTCTACAGGAAGACTACACATACAGGGTTATACCTACACTACAACTGTAACCGCCCATTAACGAAAACTGGCATCATGAAAACAGTAATAGTTAGATATAAAATATTTACAGCACACTAGAGGCCGTCAAAGAGCAACAAATGAAACTTAGAGAAGACCTTTTGATGAATGAATATTCGGAAACCATCATTAAGGCATTTGAACAACCTAGGCAGGAAGAGCACGATAGCAACTGGATTACTACCTTATACTAAAGGCTTATCAGAAAAACTTATGGATACGGAAATGGAGCACCTTGAGGAGCATGATCACAAAAACAAAGCCGGATAATTAGTAGATGCAGTACCAAAAGACTGTATCTAAAGGATATCTTGTGAATGTGGCAATCTTTACATTTGGGAGCCTAAGTGACTACTGGACACCTGGGTTAAGGAGCACTGCATAGCTATTCAAAGGGCGCAGCTAATAAAGTCTGGATTAGCTAATCACGCATGAACCGAACACCATAACATCAACTGACACCAGACAGGGGTAATTCACAAGGAAGAGCACTGGTATAAAAGGAAATTCTTAGAGACGGCATACCTAACCTCTAATGAGAACATAATCAGCGAGCCCATCATCCAAATTAAAAGCTTTTGGAGACCTCTTCTTGAGCCACTGCCGCCACGCATCACGGACAACCAAAATCGCTAGGTACTTCGACGCCGACTCGACGAGACAGGGAATTACGCGACCCAATGAGCAAGACCGGTAAAGGGTATAAATATGACAGATAATCTAAATTTCCCATCATTCACCTTATGACGACAGCAGATCCAAAGCTCTTGAAACGTTGTTAGATCAATCGTTCCAAGATGATGGAAGTCCACGGATACTTCGAGGATACATGTGAATATTAGCGTTACGCTGTATAAAAGGAGAACATTCTCTATGATGTATTTATGTATGTATATTTTTTTACCATTTACTTCAATGCGTTCCCATCCTTAATATGGGTCATTTAAGTTCTGAGCACAACTTCGCAGATGAAATGTAGTGAAATTTAAACGGCATGTAATAGTCGAAGAATAAATGTTATAAGTATTGGTTGCACGAATAAGAACTCTAATAAGTAATGTCCTCCAACAAAAAATATTATTGTTCCGTCTCCCATTATTCAAAAAAAATTTTGATTTCGATTTATACATGGCTGATTATTAATTATTTCACTTAATTTTCAATTTAATATTTAATTCAATTAATTAGCTCACATTTGTATTGGGAAAACGGTGGAATTTTTGGGGTGTCATAGATATGTTAAACACAAAGCAAAGCTATTTGCATCGGGGAACAAACCAAACCTATAGTTACATATAGTTACATAAATAGCCCAATAAATAACTTAGTGTCCACACTTAATGGTGAATTCAAAAAAGTAACTAATTTGAATACTACATATACTATTAAAAACTCGACAGAACTCTCAAAACCAATAAACAACTTAGATATTGCCAAAAATGTTTTTTTGTGTTTTTCGACCTTAACATTTTTTTGAATATTCCAGCAAATGAATGCTTATCATTAATTAAAAATAATTTATTTAAATAACTACGATAATAATCCTGATTTACATTAAAAATAGAGTTTGCCTTTGATTTGGCTTAGTCAAAATTATGGTTAATTTATTAATAAATGTGTTCAAAACATAGGGTTAGCAATGGGCTTTCCATTGAATCCCCTGAATGCCGATGTTTTCTTGTCAAATTTAGAACAGGCAATTCATCTTTAGCTAAATAACATAATATGTTATTATATAGGATACTTTTATGGCAGAGCTAATGTGATGACATCTTGGCTTATTTTACAGGCTCTTTATTACAGTTTGACATGTTTCTAGGCTTTCTTAGCGAGGTACACCCTAACATTACAGTTAACAGTAGAAATAGACCAGGATTGTATACTCAACTTCTTGAAAATAATACGTTCTCGTAACAACTCATCTACAGGTTTTATCATATACGGAAAAACGAACTTCACAAGACAGCACAATTCACTATTGAACTTTTAGTTCACTAAGTCATAAATTATTCGCGTATGAATACAGGGTTCATTGAACATTTTCTATTTATGTCAGTAGGCACCCTAAGACCAGAATTATATTTAATTTGTATTATAGCGTGTAGCAATGACTTTAGTTCAAACTTAAACTATCAAAGTATTTATCCCTTTGTTGGGTATACAAAGGCAGTAAAATACATTTCTCTAATTTATATTTGCACACGTCAATAATAAAATAGCCAGAATGTTATCATCTCAAGATATAAAAGTCGGTTTTAAACCATTTAATGCTAAATATAGAGAAAATATATAAAACAGATCAGGGGTTTATAAGCTTATATGTTCGGAGTGTAATAGCTTCTCTAGTGGAATGACAACAGAAATTTTGTACCAGATTCTTTGAACATTACCACTCTTATAGATTATAAAAACAACTTTAACCTTTCCTTATCACGTAATGAATTCCTTCATTTAATAAACAAATAAAGAGCTACATGTTAGAATTACTGATTTAGAATGGGTTTTTCACATTAATATATCATTTACCTACACTTTACAGTCCATTTTAATTGTGTATTTAGTTTTCATTCCTTAATATAGCGTTCCTTTGTACATTTCATATACTGAATCACTTTTTGTGAATCTATAAAATGGTTTAGTTTGTTTAATTTTCATTGATTTGCATATGATTGAAAATAACCCCGGAGAATCGAAGCTATTAACGTATTGTGTGAATGAATCTTGTTATCGAAAATGAAGTAATTAGTTTCATGTGATTATTATAATTAACTACTAGTGTTGCGTTCCCGCAATTTGTTTAGTATAATGTTTAAATTTGATTGAATTACTTCATTGATTTTTAAACATCTGAACCTTTTCCAAAACCTTCCGTCGCGCTAATGCTAAATTTAAGTGTTTTTTGCTTGTAAAATAAAGACAGTATTCGTGATTCGTGTATTCACTTCCAAGCTATTTGGACGCTCTTTTGATTCCGTCTTAAGACGGCCGCTTTTGGTTGCTATTGTGTTACGATTTCGCGAGTTATAGTTCCGGTCGTAACAACCGCTAAACCGCTTTCATTTTGTTTCTTTTGTGTTTACAAAAGCGCATCATTTGTTGTTAAACTTGCATTTTTGTTTGCTCAATCAATGAACATTACGTCGCTATTTTTTAACCGACTTCCAAAAAGGAGGAGGTTATCAATTCGTGGCGTATTTTTTCGCTTTTTTTTTGTATGTATGTTACCTGATTTCTTCTCCTGTGGTGCACCGTTTTGAACGAATATGGTCTTGTTTAATAGAGTATATATCCGGATTGGTGAAACTTCATATTTTGGAGAAAAATTCTATTGATAAAGTGTTAAAATTTGTGAATGAACACATGCGTGCATGGAAATCGACCAATATCCCTAATGTTTTAGTCGATTTTTAACGTTTAATCTATTAAGGAAGGTCCTTGGGTGATCTCATATACTTTTCTGGGACGTGCAACTTGCAGTTTTGCAGAAAATCGCCGAAAATTCCAAAATTCTTATCAAAAATTTCATCGAAATGACATAACGGACATTTCCTTATAAATATTTTAATTCCAACGTAATAGTGCGGTAATTTTAGGCACTGGAAGTTTTAATTGCGAATTTGAAAATTTTCTATGTACCTCTCAAGCATATAGGTAGTAAAGCATAGTATTTTCGGCTCCTTAAATCAATCAGTACCAAGCTCGTTTTGTTTGTATACCAGGTAAATACCTATTTAAATGCTAATTTTTCCATTTTGCGAAGACGGAACTTTTGGTTGTCACATTCTCCCGGCCTAATAGAAAATTCAGTGACAACACATGTCAAACTTTAAACTGGTACTTGGTGGCTTATAGACAGGGTGTTTAGTTATAGCAAACAAAATCACAAATTAAAGTGGTAGAAAGAGTTGCATTTATATGAATATTGAAAGATAGGACGGACTAGAATGATAGTGGTCCGTAGGCAGCCGCATATACAGGATGGTTGGAATATAGGGTGGACTGGACGTTTGGTGGTATAAAAATGATGAAAAAAATGTGAAATTAAAATTATATAGGGTGATTAAAAAACTGTTATATGATGTGGACATAAGCAAATCTTATACAAGATGGTTGAAATATATTTATAAAGTGTGATTAAACAATTATTTCTTTTATAGCCCATAAGAAGTTGCATGAAGTGTGAAGAGGAATTAATGTTACACAGGGCGATAACATGAAATGTTAAAAAGGAAATAATTTATAGGGTAGCCCACAAGGAGTTATATACTATGGTTGAAAAATAGGTCGGATTTGACTCCGTAAATATAGGGTGGATTCTACTCCGTCCTATAGTTTACAGAAGGCAGCTAACAAATGCTTGTCCGTGGGCAGTCGTATATACAGGCTGGTTGGTTCATAGGTTGGAGTGGAATTATCTAGTTATACAGGGTTGTCAAAAAAAGTTGAAAAAAGGTTACAACATGGCGTAGTCCATAAGGCATAAATATATTTTGGGTTATTAAGTCAACTCGTACTAGTACAATTTGTTCGTAAAGATTTACCTGTCAATTTAAATAATAAAGTATCATTGTGTAATGTTGATGCTTTCGATGTTACCTGGTTCTGTCTATTAAGGTTATACATACAAAATAAAAAATAAAGAATGAAAACTACCTGAGTTCAAAAAACACTAAAAAGTTAAAAAAAAAACATTTTTAAAGAAAAATATAACCGACTTCTACCTATAACTAAAAAGCTAAAAATAATTATAACAAAATACAACTCTAGCAAATAAATAACACATTCAATGTTGTAAGGTACCTACCCAGGAAGTAAAAAATGTAAACATTAAAAGGTGCTCATTCTGTACAAATTAATTCCCTACCAATCTAGTATATTTTTGAAGTCGGTGCCAAGCAACAATCAAGTTTGATGAATTAGTAGATAAGTACGCAATGAAGGATTTTAGATTTGCTTGTCACCGACTTCAAAAATATACTAGATTGGTAGGTAATTAATTTGTACAGAATGAGCACCTTTTAATGTTTATATTTTTTACTTCCTGGGTAGGTACCTTACAACATTGAATGTATTATTTATTTGCTAGAGTTGTATTTTGTTATAATTATTTTTAGCTTTTTAGTTATAGGTAGAAGTCGGTTATATATTTTTTTAAATGTTTTATTCTGTAACGTGTTGTCCAGACGAAGCTCTAAAATCAGTTGCTGCGGTTGCGGGGCTAGCCTCTGAAGAAAGAAGAACCAAGAAAACATTTACGCGACGGCATGTGTTTTATTGATTGTTCCGCTAAAGGTCCTTCGTCAATTATATACTTGCATTGAACCAGCATTGAACTAAAACCGCAACACCTAATTCATACATTTTTTTTGATATTATATGTAATGTGACATCGAAGACATTACAACTAGAATGTAGCACCTTCCATAACTGTTAAAAGATTTGGATTTTGTTTTATGTAAATTCTTAAACCATTTTTATTGTTTTAGGTAGATATACGAAGTCTGTAGAAAATTATAGGCTTACTGTTCCACACAGACTAAACGAGATCGGTGAATTTGTAGCATTCAACATTCCCCATTATTTCAAGTTTCCCCCGCAATCCAAAAGGCGAAAAAGGAGCCATACAGACCAAGAGCTTGTACACTATGGCGTAACTATTAATGGAAGAGACTACCATATTGAGTTAAAGCCCAACACTGAGCTTCTGTCACCAAATATAGTTTTCGAAAATCGTGATCCAAATTTGAAAGTACAAGATAAGAAACTAAGAACTTTAGAAAGTAAACATGCATGCCATTCCACAGGACATGTGCGAGGTTACCCAAATTCTAGGGCAGCCTTATCCACTTGTGATGGTTTGGTAATGTTTGTATTATTTCAATAAATAGCCATATATGATTTAAATATATCTAACTATCGTTATCAAAAATGCCTTACAAACTAAAAATTCAGTCATATAGGTAGATATAATTACTGCTTTAAAAAATCCACAAAAACAATATTCTAGGAACAACAAATCATACACATGACACCTGACAAAATCAAAGTGCCATTTTCCTAAACGCGGTTTGTAAATTTTAAAAAGCATCAGCATTTTCTGTCGGGACAAACATGGTTTAGTACAGTGTTATTTAAGTGATAACATTGAATTATTTTTATAAATAAAGAACTTATTTTTAAATAACCACATTGCTAACAAAATATTGGAGTTTCACGCTCTGTATTTCAGATAATGAATACGAAGAGGAAAATGTTTTTTGGTACTATTTGTGAAAGTTCACATTTGTGAAATTTTCTGAAACGGGGTATAGATATAAACAAGGGTTGAATGCAGGGCGGATTAATTTTCGTTCTGATGGGAGAACTGTACATATCTGACCATATCATTTGAGTACCTCTGACTTAATGTTTTTAACAATACTAGTGCCTGAGGTGGAAATTTAACCAACTAGGTCAATAAAGTAACGAAATTCAACTTTTTTCTATATAATTAGTTGGAATTATTAAAAAATTCCTAATTCTTAACTTAAGATTATTGAGAAAGTGTAGGGTGGGGCAACGAAAAAATACTTGTAATTAATATCAAAAATTTCGTTAACATAAATAGTTATTAACGATAATTCCGTTTGAAAGAAATGAGTAACTATAGAGTAGATTCGAAATTCGAAATACTATATATTTTGTAAATCCTACTTGTCATTCGAAACAACAACAGATCAAAATCTAGATGATGCGAATTATAATTATCAATGTGTAGAAATTTATTGCCTTAATAAAATTCCAACTTTATCAACTGTTTGTCCTTGAGACTCATTAATTGTAATTGTAAAAGCAAGAATACAGGGATGATCCACAGGATCAATACTAACCATTTTATACGACTCAAATTCAAACTTCGCAGTCAATTGTATTATTGTCTAGACACTCCACAAACCTTCGTGTTCCATAAACCAGTGCTTTCCTTGTATGTAAAGTTCTACGTAGAAGAGCTGTCAATGAGCATTTCGTGTTAATATAATAAATAATAAGAGAACATATGGGATTTTTCGAATGATTTTGCAAATGTTTTTGATGACAATATATTGCGCTTGAAACTAATTTCAAAGATTACCTTCTAACAAATGAATTTCAAAATAATTAGTTTTATTTTGTTATTAATACCTACTCAACTTCTATTTATACAAATAATATAAAAAAGGAAAAAAATATATGCAGCGCCACATTTTGTTAACAGATAATATCGTAATTTTCAAATTATTTTATAGTTTTAGCGACAGCAACAACAATTCTTCATCTGAATTAGGCATACTTGCATATGCTTTTATCAACAAATCTACATTCATTTTCAGAGAGTATTGTTTTGATGGCACACTTAACTAAACGTAGAACCGCCATACTCATGAGAACCTGAAATTTATTAATTAACTTTAGAATCTTTAAATAATTAGAGTATGAGTAAGTTACGCAAATTGCTTTTTCTATATGTTTTGTAAAAAACAAATGACCGCCTTGCTATTGTTAAACTGAAGTAAAATTAGTACACGTAAAATGTTTCTTTCTCCACATTAAGGTTTTCTACATTTGATTATCCGTTTCATATCAGTAAATAAGTTCACATTTCAGCAACACGAGAGCAAACGCTACAAACGCTGACCACAAAACAATGAGCCTACAGCAAGCCAGTATAAATATATATGCTAATTGTTTCATATTTCTAAACAAATATAAATAGTAGAACTACGAAGCCACATCGGACAATTCATATCACCAAATCCGAAATTAGTGCATATTTCATTTCTAATTTCTCATTCATTGTCCCAAATAAATTGTTATACTCCATCCTGTTCGGAAAATCAGTGTGAGGTATACCTCATAAACTAAAAAAGATTTTAGCCCGCCCTTGGTGTCAGGTTGTATTGCTAATTACTTGCTTATGTATTGCACAAAATAATTTTATTGCTCAAACCCCTTCAGAAACTGGTTGATGAGCCTCAAGAGTTCAGTCATATAAATAATGCAGATGTTTTTCAAAATTTCTAGAGGGAGTGCATGAAATGTTATGGGATGAAGGGCGTGGTTTTGCTATTTGCTAGAATAACATTTCACATCAATTATTTAGCAATAAAATATTCGTCCAAAAATAACTTTGAATCTCTTCCAGTTACAGAGATAAGTCTGTCTTTTTATGTCACATAATTAAGTCACACCGGATAAATTTTTGCGAAAGAAGTTACATTACAATTTTCTTTTGTGATAATAAATGAGCAGTTAATTAGCTATACAATTTAAGGCAATAGATTTGTAACAAAGTTTAATAGTCCGGTGTTGTTGATGGGAATTGTCCAATGTGACTTAATAGACATTATATTAATTTCAGTTATAGTTATACTAGGGGTCCGTTATCACGAAACTGTCAAACATCTTTACTATTCCGGATAATATGACAGACAAAAGTTGCAGGATTTTAAATGAGCTACAAGTCGATAATTACATATCAAGTCATTTTTTTAAATTTTTGTCATTGAATGCTGATAAATGAGAAAATTTTACAAGCCTATATACCTACTCTTAGTCTTACGACCAAGTCGTTTTAAGCTAAATCCTTTTTACGGCAGTAACATTTATTTTAAAAGGACGTAATGAAAAGTAAAGCAGCAATCGCAGGAGATTTTGTGCTTTCGTTTATTTCAAGGTCATCTGTGCCGGCAGAAGCATTCCTTGCCCCTCGGCGATATACTGGAACGCCGCCTTTTTAAGAGTTAACATACACAATAAAATAGTAATTTCTAGTATATACACATCTTCTTTTTTTGCTATCTGAAAGGGTCTTTCTTGAGTTGTTCGGAGCAATTATGTTTTGTTTAGTTGCAATTTAGATAAACTGCCCGCGCCACTGATCATACACACAGGAAGAGTGAGGAACACATTTATTACAGTTACTAAAATAAGCTCGCTCTCTACTATGTCATTTTACAGATGTAGTTTAAAATTTCTTGTGGGCAATATTGTTCGCTATTCCTGTTGCAAAAGGTTGCAATTCCCCACGTAACTGCGTTACGTCAACAACCTTAGAGCCTACATGATTAATAGATTCTTCCAAGTTTATAGTCTTACAAAACAGCTTTTTAAGTTTTCTTCTGTATTTCATAAACGTTACAAAGATATTAACACTTTTCATTCTGAGTAAACCTTTGAATTTATTGCTGTGTGGGATACGCTGTAAAAAATATATTTTAAACTTGTCTTTCTCATCATTCATGGGGTCGTTTTGGGGTTTTTAATTAATTTTTATTGTTAAGCCGACTGGCTTAGATTCCGATGACAATGATGTGGGAATTTTAACTGCTTGTGAACCTTTTCTTGATTTTACTAGCATTTATTCCTAACTGAAATCACATGGGCAACTTTCGAGAAAAGTATTTGCTTTTGGGAGAGAATTTGTAGCATATTAAATTTCACTAGTTGAAGAAGTGAGATATTCAAATTAATTTCGAGCGTACAAGAAAATAAGCAATAAACTTGAAATACAGAACTTTTTAGCAATCAACTGACCCACAACTCCCGTTTGATTTCCAGATGAATACATTCTGATGGGTACTGTGGTATGATCTCCGTAAATTATGGAGCTCAGTTAATTAGTAACGCCATGACAGCACTGCATCTATCCGACTTTCCCATCTAGTATCTCTCAGCCGTATTCTCAACAGTGGGATGATGCAGAAAAATATACATATATATTTTCGACTAAGTTAAAGAGGCTATTGCTACCAGGACAACGTTCAGAAGCATCATTTAGAAGTGTGTAGTGTTAAATTCAAAAATCCTTTTTTTGAAAACCGCTTTGATTATCTTTCATGATACTTCCATTCTCATAACCATTTCCATGTAAGCTTTTCAATGAGAAAGACATCTCATTTAACTGGTCAATATTTTTTTCAGTTGAGTCAGAGACGCTGAGGTTTGAAAGAGGAATAACTGCTAGAAACCGTTCGTTAATTTCACTCTCCATTTTTGCTAATAGCCATAAAGAATTGTTACCATCTCTTATCAGATGTTCCAGCATTAAGGATCGAAAAATGCTAGACTAACTATTTTTAAAAATTTTTAAATGTCAGGGGTAAATGTTTTCAAATTAGATACAGGAAAATCTGTTTTGACTTCCTAGAAATGACACTAATGCAATTAGCCTTTTGAAGACTCTGTTTTAAGTATTTCTTATTAGCCCTAAATTTTCCTCATCAATAGTTTTATTATTCTTCAACCTAAACTAAATGCTCAATACTTTTTTTGTGATATGATAATATCATAGGTGTATTCTTCCAGTCGTTTACTCCTTTGTTACATTGATCGGATTTTTCCTCTGTGGAAAATATATTATAACAGAAGCAGAATAATGCGTCACTTAAAAATGAATATTGCAGTCATGCGATTAATTTTCTCTTACAGGGCACTGTAGAAACATTGAATAATCTTTTTTTGCATTTGAATGGGTCCACAATAGACGAGACAAGAAGCAGTTTGTAAGATTTCTCTTTCAAATTCTTGATTCTTACACTATGTTTTGGGTTATTGAATATTTCTGAAATTATTGCAGGATTTTTTATAGTATAACTTTCTTTCGAATCCTGTCTCAAATTATCATGTGTACCATACCAGTTTATGGTTCTTGAAGAGTTGGACGAAAATACTTCTTAAATGTTTGATTTTCTTACTATAACTAGTTTTTATTGGCGCCAGCTATGTGGGTGCGCATGTGGAACTCTCGAGCAGTGTTCCCAATTCAAAGGCAAATAGTTTAGTAGACAATTGAGTAGAAAATCAAGAATCGGTAGTATTTTCAAGGTATAAATAAGAAAAACTTAATTATTTGTCCATTTCAAGGACACCAATTACCACCACTTTAATACGAGGGCATAGGCAAACGCAAAATTTGCCGGGCTTGAAGATCATATGTATGTGATGTTAACCGAAATTTATAATCAATGTATGAAGCAGTAGTGTAGTTTTATCTTTCAATCTTGATATTGTACACTTGAACTTCATTGGTCAGGTTAAGTTGATTTGCACCTCCAAACTTTTTCAACGAGAAGGGATAATATTTATAACTGGAAGCTATAACGAGTTTACATTTTAACTGATCGTAAACAAAGAAACATTTCGGGTGTCATTTGAACCCAAGAGCTCCTACAATGTGCATTTTTATTTAAAAATTCAAAACTAAATCTTCAGATAGGCTTGAATTTGAAGATTCAGATTAAATCCAAGGAGATAATACTTCTCTCGTTGAATTCCTATAACTTTTGCCCAAAATTTTTTCCTGTAATAACGAGGTAAAGGTCTTTCATTGTCTCAAGGGAATTTACTCAACCCAACAATTACTGTCTAAGAGTAAGCATGTAACAGTTTCTAGTTGTCACCGTGAAATTACTACTTCCATCTGTTCTTTAATTGAAATGAAGTTTCAATAGATGATCATTGACATATGAATATGTTTTCATGTAAAAGTAGTGAATATAATAGAGAATATAAAAACGAGATTTCGATCGTCAATTATTTATTAGATGTATGCTACTACAAAACGCATTGTGCGTTGTGACTGTAACTGTTTAAAACTAACTTGGGGTCATATCATGGCAGACTATTAGGTAGAAACGCATATTAACCCTGCGTTAGAATTGTACTTCAACTAAAAAAAAGTTGGACGTAGTAATCACACTATTGGATCTCAGACAATAAACTATCTGTTAGGATTATGTTATATGTGTATAATTTTGATGTAATAATGAACTCATCTGCAGTTTTCTAGGCAGGATACATCACAATTGACAATGTCCGCTACTTTATCGAACCAGTAGAAGGACACCAAGCAAATGGAAATGGACACCATTTACATGTTGTATATTATTCACAACCTAGTACAAGATCAGTTCGTAGACGAACTTGTGGCACTAGCGATAACTGGGAAGAATTATGGAAAGATAGATTCAGAGAACAGTACCTTACAGGCAACAAGAAAAACGTGAAAACTAGAGGATTGGCTAGCGAGCACCGGTATCTTGAAACGATGGTAGTAGCGGACAAAAAGTTCATTGAATACCACAAGCAAAGAGACGTTGAAACATACATTTTGACGATTATGAACATGGTGAGTACTGTCACTATAAAAAATATAAAGTAGTCATATCAAGTATCATTTATGGAGATCGTAGGGTATAGGGGTTTACAGCTGGAAACTTTAAATTGTAAATGTTTAACATTTTGAAAGAACTATGATAAGCAGATATGCAGCGAAGAATAACACAAAATCTACACTTTTAATAATCAGCGTTGATTCGAAAACTGAATTGTTATCATTTCGTATTAAACAAATGTCGATTGTTGAAAGGCTGGTTGGTAAAATTCCTATTTGGTGGTAGGGTGTGCTTCATTATTCACTCAGTTAAGTTCGAATAAGTAGAACTTGATTCTTATATTAATTGCAAACTTTTATAGAGGTGAACAGTGTCACTTGAAGAACAAAAAATTCACATTTTTTTCGTAGAAAAATATTTCACATATTTGAAGAGCAACATAAGTCCATTTTTAATAAAAATTTATGCGAAAAATGCTGTTTAACATGTTCACCATTAAAATGTTGGCAATAGTGCATAATTTTCGATTTTTTCGCAAACATTCAGTAACATTAACTATTAAGGTGTTACATTGTTGTACAATTCTTTGGCACAAATAACGAACACTTTCTTGTTTCGTCTGCCTCACCCTCAATTTGAAGTAAGCCCACGGGAACAAATCTAAAAATCTCATTTGAAAAGATCCGGTAATCTCATTGACTATTCCTCCTGCACGCTGGAATAACCGATATGGTTCCATAGACTATTTATTTATGAAAACAATTGATCGTTTTAATTATGTTAGTAATATCCTACTGCATTGGGTAGTAGTACTCTCTTACTTTGAAAATCTACGGCTGTAGTGTTGCATCAGTGTTCTGTAGTTTTCGTGAAGCTTAAAGAACCCCCTGAACCCCACTAGAGTGTTCAGTGTAGAGTGTATTCAGGGAAGGAGATAACTGTCCGTCTTCCCACTACATTGAGTTTTTTTGCTCAATACAAAATCCGATAAGTTCCGTTCTTTTGTTTTCTAGGGCTAAACAGAGTTACCGTATACTTTATAATAGTATTCAGCAACTCTCAGGTGGGAAAATTTTCGTTAGCTGTGGTCCTACAGTCTTTCGCGTAATAGTGATCTTTTCTTCTGAGTCGGTATGTCAGGACTCTCTGATAACCGTTCGCAGCTGGACCTCTTCGACAATTAGATGGATTTCGGAAGGCTTCAAAAACAGGTAAATTACAATGGGTACTGCAACTTCTGCCAAATTTGCGGTTGGATAATGTATTAGGGATTTGTTTAGGGTTAATCAACATCTGTTCCTTATGCTGGCTGTTTGGAGTTACTAGTTGAAGGTATACATGAATAGCCTGACCTTGCTTGGCATAAATTGTGTAGTTTCTCTTAAATTTGTAATTGCTCGATCTTCGAGTGGTCTACTCTGGAATATTTTTGATTCCAGACAAGACTTCACTGGCATTTGGGTGTCCTCATGTTCCTATTGTACTGTTGTTACTCTGGGCCTAGATATATTCATAAGGGCTTCGACTTCCAGAGCTCGGAGGAAATCTTCGTTGTATTTGTTAATGACTCTCTCTTTCGTTGAATCTCGGTCTCTCCAATACCACTGATGAAGTTTTTATAACAATTTACCCCTTGAGGAGATCTGGAGTATGCTGGATGTACCAACAGTTGAATTTCATTCTACGTTAAATATTTTTGTTCGTGTTCTGAGATGATCTTGGTATACTTCAGACTCAAGAGTTCGTGCTATACCTACGAATGAGGAATGAAATTATTTTATTGTAAATTAGCTGTTATTCTAGGGATATACTTTAGCTTGATCTAATTAGCGCCCTAAATTGAAGAAATCTGAGAGCCAGAAAGTGATCACAAATGGTCACATAGTCATTGTTCAGGAAAAGAAAAACATTTACAATCTGTATTTAAAAATTTAGCGTCATCTAGAAAGTTATAGGGACTGATGTAGAGGCATTTGGTCAATGTATATTTTTGAAGGGGATTTCAGTACATTGTCGAATGAAGTCAGTTGAGTTACATAAAGAGCAATTTCAATTTCGACTGGAGTATATATATATATATATGTTACTTCCAAAATTGCTCTTTTTAAAAAGACTTTTATTATACTTCACAAATAATAAAACTTTTAATATAAATTTTAAAATAAAGAACATAATAATAAAACTTTATAACAATTAAAAAAGAAAATGAGTGTTAAACTAAACTAGACAAATCTGTAAGAAATAATGAATGATTATTTAAGGCAAATGTACAATTAATAACCTAAGAACGCTGACTAAGCTGTCGCAGCGCTTGCAGTTCTCAAGGATGTTCGTCTGCAGGTAAGTGGAGACGACACGTGTATGCTGAGTCAGCTGGGAACTTGGTGCTTGGTGTTTTCAAATAAGTTGATGGAAAAATTTATATAACAACTCCCATTCATAATAAAAAGTTGATGCTACAGCATGGTGGTGCTGGATCGGCAAAAGGGCTGATCGTTGTGGGCTTCTGGAATTTCTTTCTAATAATACTGATGGACAGGAGGGCAACCAGAAGTAAGCGGACGGTGGTCACAAAGAAGTGTAAATCTTCTTCCAAAACGATAAGGTCTGTAGTGCTTAACAGCCCAAACTATGGGCAACAAATCTCGTTCGATGGTGGAATATCGTGTCTCTGCAGCACAGAGAGTACGAGAAGCGTATGTAACAGGGTGATCTTTTCCCACAGGGTCTTGAGATAGCAAAAGCACTAGCATCAGTAGTGAGCAGGAAGGGTTCTTCAAAGTTTAGATATAACAGGATTGGGTCAGATAAAAGGCTTGCTTCAGTTCATTGAAGGAAGACTTGCAATCTGCGTCAAAGATAAATTTGAGGTCTTTTTGGAGTAGTTTAGTTAGAGGTTTAGAGATCTTCGCAAAATTTGGTATAAAGCGTCTGTAATACCCAGCGAGACCAAGAAAAGATTTTATGTCTTTCGGAGTTTGTGGTTGAGGAAAGTTCTAAATACATTCAACCTTTGAAGGGTTTGGTTTTACACCTTCTTGTGTGATAAGATGGCCAAGATAAGCCACTTCTTTACGAAGAAATTCACACTTGTCAGGTTGAATTTTTAGGTTAGACTTTCGAAGTCGTTTAAAAACTTCTGTTAACCGGGAAATATGTTCATGGATGGTCGGAGAGTAGACGATGATATCATCCATGTAGACGAGAGAACGTTCATTCTGTATACCCAGAAGAATATTTTCCATGACCCTCTGAAAAGTAGAAGGTGCATTTTTTAAACCAAATGGCATACGAACGAATTCGTAAATGACCATTTTCGACAGAAAAGCCCGTCTTAGGAATATCTTTCTCTTGGATTTCCAACTGGTGAAACCCGGAAGCGAGATCCAGTGTCGAAAAATATTGACAGTTCCCAAGTTGGTCGAGAAGATCGGAGATATTTGGCAGAGGATATTTATCGTCTTTTGGGGACCCATGCAGTGGAGGACCAAGGAGATGAGGAGTGCCTAATGATACCTTGTTTTTTTTCCAATTCGGGTTTTCACTTCCTCTTTGTGGACTTGAGGATATCTATATGATTTAGTGAAAACATTATTCGTATCAATCGAATGTTTAACCTCGTTAGTGAAAGTCAAAACGTCACCTTTTAGATAGAAAATGTCTTGAAATTCCAAACAAAGATTAGTGATTTGTTCGCGTTCTTCGTCATTGAGATGTTCAGTTCTGATTTGTTATCTAATAGTCCAGTTTCTGTCTGTGTATTGGTAATCATGATAGTCATCGGTGTTTAAATTCAGAAGTAGGTGAGTTTTGTCAAGTGGTTCCAGTTTTAAATCGGAAAAGTTTACTGTTTTGGGCATCGCGTTAGCATGATAAAATTTAGAAATTCACCTTTTGCGTTAATGTACGAGTGCGTTTGGAAATCGTACTCTGTCAATTTCTTGAGTTGGTAAGATGGCGTCGATGCGAAAGATCGCATTTAAGTTTAAAGATCTTTTCTGTGCGTGCCTCAATTGGTTATTTTGTTTTGTGTAGGTTTTTGTGAAGTAATATTTGGCTTAGCATTGGGTGTCAAGGGTTGATCGTTATCGGGAACTTTGTGTAAAGGGATGGTTTTAAAATTTGTTATTAGCTGTTTAGATTAGAAGTCAACTATGCATTCATAATGTTCAAGAAAATCTAAACCTAGTATGCCGTCAAACTCAATGTCCAAATCGTATATAAATACTTTATGTGGGTTACGTGGAGCTAATGGGAATTATGTAGATTGTGAAATGGGAATTTTTCGTAGGTAATTCCTTGAATAGTTACCCTTTCAGGAAATCTTTGAGTGAAATTTTCGACTGTATTTTCCTTGAAGATTGAGATACCAGCTCAAATATCAATAAGTAGTTTGAATTTAAAAGAAGGGTCAAGAATATAGTAGAGATATTTAGAGTTCACAGTAAGAAGTGGGCTTAAAGAAATAGTTGTTCCGGGAAGTTTAAATCTGGGTTCAGATCATCGAGATTCAGGTTTTGAATCTAGGTTTCGATTTCGCACAACGTTGTTGTTGAATCGGGAGGTTGGTCTAGGCTCGGAAGCGCTAGAAAATCCTGGTATTGATGACTATTAAACGGCTCGATAGGGGTATCTTCAAAAGTTTGTTCAACGATAGGATAATTTTGAAGATCATCCTCATAATCGTATGTGTTATCATCCGTATAATAATTGTAGTCTGAACAATTCGAGTAATCAACATTTTGGTGTTGATTGAAATGGTGTGTTCTTTCAGGACGGTTATTAGGATTGTTTTTTATTACGGATGGGCGATAATAGTTAGGGTTCATTTGAGACCTAAAAGGGGGTCTCTGGAAGTTTTGTGGATGAAACTGTTGTCCTTGTTGAACAGGGGGTGTATTTGGGGGGAAATTTGGCCGTGTTGGCTGGTTAGGCCCAACAGGATTTGGCCTATGGTTTTGATTTAATGTTTGAGAATTGTTTTGATTTTTCAATCGGCAATTTACGGCTATATGGCCTAATCGTCCACAATGCAGACATTTAGGAGGTTGTGTTGGCTTTAGAGGTGGGAAATTTGGTTTGAGGGGAACATATTTTTATTTGTTTTCTGATTCTCGAAATAGTATAGCTGAAGCTCTCTCCTAATCCGGGAATGGGCCTCTAGAAGGTCTTTAGGATTACTGGCACTTATAACCTGACCTAAAAAGGGTACTAATCCGGTAAGAAGGGTATTCATGACCATTGTATCCACTAGTGTTGTCTGGGCGTCTTTTTGTTCTGGACTTAGCTCAGGCGTATTATGAATGCAGGAGTGCATTTTCGCACTCAAGACTTGGAGTCAATTGTAAAGTGTTAGTGGGGATTCGTTTGAAAGTTGTTGTAGGTCATTAATCAGGGAAGAGAGATTACGAGAATCTCCAAAGTGTAATGTCAAGAGTTATTTGATTTCAAGGTACGATCCAGGGTTCCTTGAATTAACTAACTGCCCCGCTTTCCCTTTAAGTTTGTTCTTTATATGGATCACTAATAGATACTTTTGATCTGCGGTCGACATATTATATGCGTAACTACAGGCATCTATAAAGTTTCCCAAGGAAATTTGGTTGCCTTCAAATTCGGGTATTACGGAAAATATTTCCGTTAACCGATGTCTCTCGGTTTCAGTGGTAACCGGAGTTGGTGAGGCTTGTGTCATTTTTATATGTATCGATATAAAAGATTGGAACAAGAGAATAGGGTGTATAAAAATAAAATATTAAATGGTATAGAAAATTAATATACTGTAGAATATGTTAATTGGGATAAATGATTGTTTGAACGATAGAACAGTATGGTATAAAATGTAAAGCAATTAAAATCAATAGATCAAAATATCAACTCAAATAAATCAAGTATTCAGATAGATAAATAAACCAATAAAATATGTAAATCAAATATATAAAATGACAATAAAAGAAATAAAATAAATATATCAAATAAATCAAATAATGAAGTAAATCAATATTTCATTAAAATCAAATAAAAATCAATTAATAAAATAGATCAGTTTTAATAAAATAAAATCAAATTATTTAAAATCAGTGTATTAATAGATCAAATCAAATATTTACTTAAAACGAATGACGATTCACCATTACTTACATCAACAGGAACATTGAAAGCGCCGTGTTCTACGTTTGATTGCAGTGAGGACTTCTTCCAGGTTCGTTGTTCCATTGAGGGATAGGAATCCGCCGCTACTAGTTACAGTACTCGTGTTCTAGTAACGTTAGACGGATCCTACTGACTGCACCAATTTGTTATATCACACTTCCAAAATTTCTGTTTTTAAAAAGACTTTATTTATACTTCACAACTAATTAAACTAATATAAATTTGAAAATAATGAAAATAATAATAAAACAACTAAACAACAACAATTAAAAAAGACAAAAATGAGTGTTAAACTAAACTAGACAAATCTGTAAGTAATAATGAATGATGACTAAAGGCAAATGTACAATTTATAACCTAAGAACGCTGACTAAGCTGTCGCAGCGCTTGCAGTTCTCACGGATGTTCGTCTGCAGGTAACTGGTGATGACACGTGCATGCTGAGTAAGATGGGAACTTGTTGCTTGGTGTTTTCATATAACTCGATGGAATAACTTATATAACACACACGCACACACACACACACAAACTTGTAGGTTGTAGGAGAAAGAGGTACACCCGGGGTGGTTGTTGGTCCACTACCGGGCGCCTCCCAAGGTGGCGGATAGGGGAACGCTCTTCAGCAATGGGGAGTACTGAGGATTTCCTCAGGGCGGACCAAAATCAGATAGGGGAAGGAACCCCGAAAATAAACCATTTATGGATATGGGTGATAAGGTGAACTTAATACCCCAGGTGGGTACCTCTGCAGAGGATAATCCCGCCACCGGTTCCGATCGAGTGAAAGCCTCGGTGGTCGGTGCACGCTCCACGGATTCTGGGGGGAGCGAATTATCACTGGTTCCGTCACATAGTGACAAGAAGAAGAACACTAGTAATGGTACAACATCGACCATTACAACTAGAGCTGGCAGCAAGACACTATCCAGCCAGGTCCTCCAAAAGGCGAATAGTGGAGTTGACGTCCAACAAAGGGCAACAAATGAGAGTGGCGCTCCAAACAAATTAGGAGCAAAGATCGATGAGCTCTTGAAGTTCATTGGGCCTAGGCACAATGTACATCATGAGATCAAGAAACTGGCACACGCCATTAAGTCAGAATATGACAAATATCAGACGTCAACGACGCGACCACCTCCTGTAGCGAAACCTGCTACAACACAGACATCGCCAGTAAAGGTGTCAAACACTCAGACACAAGGTGGACAGCAAAAGGAGGTCCCAAAAACGGCTGCCTCAAAAGCAGCTAACTCAAAACCGGCTGCATCAACACCGGCGGCCCCAAAGCTTACCAAGCTAAAGCCCGGTAAGGAAGGTCGCCAGAACATCGGGCAAACTACCCAGGGAACAACAAGTAGGGTGGTCAATTCAGAAGCGGAGAGAAACAAGTTTAAACCGCAGACCAAAAACCAACCTGCAAACCAGTCGACTGACTGGCAAGTGGTAAAGAGGAAAAAGGCCCCGAGGACCAATAAGCAAAAACCAGCGCCACATTGTACGCTGCTTATAAAGAAAGGCGAGAAGAGCTCCCATGCAGATATCTTGCGAGGTATCAAGAATGATCCCACCTTGCAGGATATAGGCAAAAAAGTCAATAAGATCCGACGAACAGCTAAGGGAGATCTACTTTTGTTATTCGCCAAGGCAGACGCTCAGGAGATGGAGCGCTATTGTAACGCCATCAAGAATAA
This sequence comes from Octodonta nipae, assembly GCA_034190945.1. Taxonomy (NCBI): domain Eukaryota; kingdom Metazoa; phylum Arthropoda; class Insecta; order Coleoptera; family Chrysomelidae; genus Octodonta; species Octodonta nipae. The sequence continues at coordinate 97,945,569 of CM067218.1, read as the reverse complement.
GCTCCCAAGCGGGGCCACTGTACAATCTCGAATACCGCAAATCGAGATTGAAATTAAAGACTTGGACGAGATCAGTACCAAGGAAGACGTAGTAAACCTACTCAAAGATAATATCGACGGCCTGGCAGAGATCACTGAGGAGGCAGTGAAATCACTTCGACGGGCATATAGATCAACACAAACGGCAGTTGTTTGTCTCCCAGAGGTCCAGGCCAAGAAAGCCATCGCACTTGGAAAGCTGAAACTTGCGTGGGGCACAGTACGTGTTCGCGAGAGGATCAGCCTTCGACGGTGCTTCAAATGCTGGCACTTTGGGCACAACGCCCAGGAGTGCAGAGGCAAGACTGACCGAAGCAGTTGTTGTAACAGATGCGGAGGCGCTGGTCACAATGCCTCGGCTTGTCAACAACCTGCCAAGTGCTTACTCTGCAAAGAGAAAGATAGTAGGTCAGACTGCCGGCACGTTGCGGGTAGTTGGAAATGTCCGATCTACCAACAGGCGATGAGAGCAGCACAAGCCCGTAAATGAAAGTACTGCAACTCAACCTCAACCATTGCGAAGCAGCCCAAGACCTACTGGTACAGCGGGTGCGGGAATTGGATTGCGACGTAGCCATAATCTGCGAGCAGTACAAAAACTTCGACACCCTGTCCTGGGTAAATGACACAACGGACAGGGCAGCGATATGGGCTTGCGGTAAACTTCCGTTCCAACAACTCCCAAATACCCCCGAACCATGGCTTGTGGTGATTCATTCGCCTTGGTTATGGAGCAGGAACCATTGTCAATAGCAACAAGCGCAGAAGCCACTGCCAAAGAGGTAATGACAAGCGTTGTCAAGTCCTGCGATGCATCCATGCCAAGGAGACGGCAGAACAACAGCCGCCCACCAGTTTACTGGTGGAACGACACGATCTCACAACACCGACGAGAGTGTCTCAAAGCACGAAGGCTGCATCAACGAGCACGGAGACGCGACAGGGTCACAACAGAAGAACTAAGGCTCGACTATGAGATCAAAAGACAACAACTACGAAGAGCCATTCTCTCAAGCAAGAGATCCTACTGGAAGGAGTTGTGTGACGAAGTTGACCAAGATCCATGGGGAAAACCGTATAAAATCGTGATGCATAAAATCAAGGCCCCCCCCATGACATCAACGAACTGCCCCGAATCATTGCACCGCATTGTCACTCACTTGTTTCCTGCGAAGCCTGAGCTACCCGTTAATCCTTCGTGGCAGGTGAGGGACGAAGATATACCATCAGTGACCATGAATGAGCTGATGGGCGCGTGCAACCGGCTCCAAAACGGTAAGGCTCCCGGTCCAGATGGCATACCTAACATCGCGCTAAAATGCGCCATAGCCAATAGGCCTGACATGTTTCTACACATGTATGAGACCTGCCTAAAGCAGGGGGTTTTCCCGACTAAGTGGAAAAAGCAGAGGCTTGTGCTCCTACCTAAAGGGGGAAAGAAACCTCCAGACGAACCGTCATCATATCGTCCCCTCTGTATGTTGGACTCTGCGGGAAAACTCCTTGAAAGAATACTAGCAGATAGGCTGGAGCCCTACGTTGAGCCAAAACTTTCCACCAACCAATTCGGGTTCAGAAAGGGGAGATCAACCATCGATGCCGTGACACTCGTTACCAACATCGCCAGAGAGGCTATCTCGGGAAAGAGATGGAGAAGAGGTGGAAAAAAGTACTGTCTAATAGCCACCCTGGATATCAAGAACGCCTTTAACTCGGCCCGCTGGGACCGCATTTTGGAGGCTCTTGCCAGGATGGAAGTTCCGCAGTACTTGCGCAGAATGGTTTCAGCGTATTTCAAGGACCGCATCTTGTTGTATCAAACTGAAAATGGGCAAGTAGACTATAAGATCACAGGAGGTGTACCTCAGGGCTCTGTTCTTGGCCCCCTCTTATGGAACGTAATGTACAACGACCTGCTCCTGCTCGGTCTGCCTGAGGGCGTCAGGCTAGTGGCATTCGCCGATGATGTGGCATTGATCATATTGCGCAAGCACATAGAGGAGATACAAACAACCTTCTCATTCGCTATAGCCACAATTCAGCATCGGATGCTCGCAGCGGACTTGAGTTTAGCAGAGCAAAAGACCGAAACACTTCTTGTTAGCAGTCGGAAGGCAAGGGAAACCATCACCCTCAAAATAGGCGACACCTACATACAGTCGCAGCCCTTCATCAGCTATTTGGGGGTGCTCCTGGACACACGGCTCAACTTCAAAGAGCACATAATCGCGGCCAGCAAGAAAGCAGCTGGGGTACAGGGGGCATTATCTAGAATAATGCCGAATGTCGGAGGCCCTAGACAGATAAGAAGACAGCTACTGGCAACAGTAACTACTTCTGTTTTGTTGTACGGGGCACCGGTATGGGAGAAATCGCTCGAGCTACCATCGTACCGCCGGAAAATGAAATCAGTCCAGCGGCTCTCAGCGATTCGAGTGGCATCATCCTACCGCACTGTGTCTTACGAGGCGGTGATTGTGATTGCCTCTACCCTGCCAATCGACATCCTGGCTGCAGAAAGGGGACGGCTTTATCGCAGAAAGTTAGAAAAAGACCAGCCGACAGGAAACAGCGATGAAAGAGCCATGAGTCTAGGGCAATGGCAGGAGAGGTGGGACAGCTCTACTAAAGGCCGGTGGACATATCGATTGATACCTAACATCAGTCGTTGGGTCAACCGCCAGCATGGGGAGGTTGGGTTTTACATCACTCAACTACTGACTGGACATGGATGCTTTCGAGCATACTTGCACAGGTTCAGGAGGGCAAACTCCCCAAACTGCCCACACTGTACGGACGTGGTAGAGGACGCGGAACACGTGTTCTTCTCCTGCCCCCGGTTTCAGGATCAACGTGCTGAAGTGGAGAGGATTCTGGATAATATCGTTCCAGAACAAATAGTAGAAGCCATGCTGAAGGGCCCCCAAGCCTGGAACTTGGTATCAGATTACGCGGAGACTATCCTCAAAGAACTCCGCAATACGTTCGAGGAGTAGGCTTTAGAGGCTTCCAATGTAAGAGCAGTAAACATCTGCAATGAACCACCCTTGCGAAGTAGTATTGAGTAAGAGTGCCGCAGGGGACCATGGTTGTAGAAGAAAGAGGTTAGGGTTTTAGCGGGTATACGGTATACTGGTTTCAATGCAACGATTTACTCATGCTTTGAAGTCATTACATCGGGAGTCCCGCACGACGGCCAGCACGTGCTAGCTAAGTACGCAATGTATTTCCCCCCTCTTCGGATAAAAAAAAAAAACACACACACACATATATATATATATATATATATATATATATATATATATATATATATAACAGCTTTTGAAAATGCCAGATAAGATTTTGGCTAAACGTCAAGCGGGAGTTCTGCGGAATTCAACGGACGAACGGATGTACACAGGTAGAATATTTCGGCCATATATATATATATATATATATATATATATATATATATATATATATATATATAATACAGGGTTCTTGAAACGAGCTAGTGCGTTACGCGTTTAAACAAAAGCAAACATGTTAAAGATATGTCGAATTTGGAATCGAGTATTCTTAGGAATGTCCTTTGTAACCAAGATATTTTCAACTTTCGGTCACTTCCGGTTATATTGAAATTAAACTCTAAAATACACCGCAGAATTCTTATGGGAAATGGCTAATTTTTTTCAAATTCAAGTATGTAATATCTCTTGAAGAGCAGATCAAAACTGCTTCTGGGCACAAAACTCCAGAGCCAATTGGATCTACAGCCCTCTAAAGTTGACATGGTCCAGAATTCTTATGGGAAATGACCACTTCATAAACATCATGTCTGTTGAAGGTGAATAAGTAAGTAAGTAAATAAGAAAATTTCTTGGAATTCATAACTTTCAAAAAAATAGTTACAAATTTGAATTATTTATTCTCCTAAGGTTGCGACCTAGACTATACACAGTTGTGGACAAAAATCCAAGTTGACAAACTTCAAACACCATTAACTTCATTTTTTCAGCACCGACATTATTTTTCTATTAAATTCCTCTATTTATTTTCGTTCGATCCATATGGACCTTTCCAATTTCTAAACAAAAAAATATATATTTGAGTACAGTACGAGCATTAGGTTTCAAATATATAGCAATACCAATTTCACAATTCTAAGTCTTTGAAGTATTTTTTTTAAGTTATGACTTTTTATAGTTAGGATTACATGTCACTCTTTTGTCGTCCTTGATTTACAACACAGGTGTGAAAGTTTAAATTTAAGAATTTTATGCGAATTTATGAAACATACATTATTCCATTTGAAATAAAGTTACAATCAACCTAGGGTATAACAACAATAGATCAATAAAGGAAATTAATTTAGATAAAGATATACAATTTCTTGAAATCCCTAAACCAGAGGCTTCAAATCTATATCATATTAGATTTTCTTAAAATTTCGTTTAGAATCCCATAAAATTGTTTAGTAACAGAAAGATGCTCAGAGTAAGCCACATTACGAATTTCAAATTTCTGAAACTATGTTCCTGAAATGGTAATGAATATCATCTTCCAACTGAAGCTTGAAAAAGTTGCACCCCTTTAAGATCCATCTTGTACAAGATCGGTAATATGACGACATGGAGCGCGGAATGGAATTCAGAGAAATATTGATGGATTAGTGTAACAATGATTCAGTTTTTGCAAGAATCATTATTTTTTCTGACTAATACAGGCAGAACTGTAGATACTGAACAACAGTACATAATAAATAGAGAACATCAGAAGCAATATCAACAGAAGTTATTTAAAATAATATCATTGGACCCGATTTTTTTAAATGGAACTGTTAACAGGCCAAGTTATTTCAATTAAATTTTTAAAGAAAATACAAAAAATCCCAGAAATACTAATATAGCCAATTTTGGAAAATACCTTAATCCAGTTTTCCCAGATAAGTTGGCCAATAAATTGACCAATAGATGACGGCCAAATGTCGCTACCAAGGTTACCGGATCTCATGCCAATAGATTTCATTTTATGAATACAAGTAATCCTTACAATAAATACCATTTGAAAAATGGGATAGGTCAAGAAGTAAATACTATTTTGAAGGAAACTATTAATAAAGTGCAGAAATTTTATGATCGCGTAGGACAGTTCTAACAAGTTATTCTGCGCCAATTTAGTGCTTTCAGTTATTAAAGTTCTTCAAAGATAATGATTTTGAAATGAATGTAGTTTCTATAGGTATGATATATTTTTCGAATCCCTTTCTCAAATATACAATACGAAGAAATAAAATATGCATATACATTTAACAAATATCAGTGAAATCTTTACTCAGAGATAGTTTACCATGTATATTAAAATACATGAAATAGAAATCAATACTTAAGCTGTCTCAGGATTATTCCTGGAAATTGTTAGTTTAGCTAAAAATTTATTTATTGCATATTTTATCTACACAGTGTAAATTTGCTTTTTGCTTTTTGTGTTGGTTGGATCACTTTAATAAATATAACTGCTATTAAACCAATTAATTGACAATGGATTTTCTAGTACATTTCAATCAATTTGCTTTGTGCTAGTGCAGTGTTTGTTTTAACTGTACTTTCAATTAATTCGATAACATAAGTAGCTTTTACAATTTCAGTGTAATATGCTTCTATGCTAAATTTGATAAAAAAGAGGATGCCCATTTGCAATGTAATAAACCGAAATTAGAAAACTGATTTCCCAAGATACATCTACATAAAGTTGATCGTAAAATAAGTTTGAGGAAGACGAAACGTTTCAAGAATATTAATGCCACTTGGTTGGACTAAACAAATTTTGTTAACATGAGAAAAACAGAAATGCATTTCTTTCGACTACTAATGTATAATTCATATATTACGATTAATTTGGCAAGAACACAAATAGGTAAAATAGAAGTATTTTGTGTTATAATTTGATAATAAGTTATACGTTCTTACTTATTAAATTTTTATGCAAATTAATACGATTTTCTACAATATAACTTTAAGTCATACATGTGAACGCAAATACAAATAACCAACTAAATGTGAAATCATAAATGTGTATCATATTACAAATCGCTTGGTATATAAACCAATTCTTTAGTAGATTTGATTAGAAAAATGAAATAATTAACAGGTTAGCTCGAAATAAATCATATTGTGTAAAAACCAACTCAAAAAATATTTAAAGGAAGAACTCATGTTGTTTCTAAATTGTTTAAATCTACAATATATTGCTGTGAGGCAAGAGGATTCGAATCCGCAAGAAATGTTTTTCAGCGTTTTTGAAGATCTGAATTTAAATACATATGTCATTTTAGGTCAAGTTTACATTTTATCTTCTTGTAATTTTAGTTAACTATGTATATTGTAAAACAGATTATGCTAGCCATAGTTGATATCTGTTTTAAAAATTCAAGGCACCTGCAGACAATTTTCACAACTGTTCGCATTATACAGAAATACAACATACAGATTACCGCCAACTAAAAATAACTTCAGAACTATCTTCCACAAATTGACATTGACATGGAACTATTAAATTACAAGTGTACTTAGGTATCTATACCATTTTTTAAGTAAAAGTATATTATGAAAAATATTGAAGTGGACGTGGACATTTTATATTGCCAAATTAAGATTTAAACTGTAACAAACGATACTTGCGCAATTAAATTGTAGTAACCATTTTTGCCAATTCTGTAAGAATTTGCTTCTCGCTTTTTTGGGTTGTTGCAATATAACAAGCAATATCACACAAAAATCAACAGCACAAAACATCGCATTTCTGATAAAAAAAATGATAAAATAGAATAATAAGAACACATTTGGAGATAATTTTCACTACATTCGGTATTAAATGGGCTTTTCCATTACTAATGAACAATTCAGAAACTGTAGAAAAAGGTGAAAAATGTTGACTAACACGAGCTTGCATTAATAAAATGCTAATTGTTAATGTGTAATACAGTTTTCAGTGATGATAAACAAGAACTTGTTATCAGTTTTTATAGTAATCCAGCAGTGACTATTCGCATTAGGTGAATCCACCTTTAATATTTTAACTTCTGTATTATCTTCAATCATCATTCTAAATAACTAAACTTGAAATATTTCAAAACAAGAAACACTTGTTTAATTTCCATATATCTAAACGTTTTAGAAATATTTCAAATTTGAAGTGCATATCAGTACAAGACACGATTAAAATAACAATATTTTAAGAATTCAAGCACATCCTTTTGAAAACATACCAGTTTCATGTCCTTATTGATATCAGGTCTGAAAATACTGATAAATTACATAATATTTGTAACCAAAAAGCTATATTTGCTTCACTAAATGTTTTTAAATTTTCTTAGATTCTGTCTAAAACCCTTTACGTTCATTCATAGAACTGTTAACGATCGGACCCAATTCGATTTGGATATAACTCTGCATATCCTTTAATTGTAGAATATGAATTATAAATGTATTTTTGCATAAAAATACATCGCTTAGCTTAATATTATCAATCAAAAGCAGTATTTTTAAAATTGCAAAAACACAGTTACCAAATTTTCTATTTTTAACCGACTTCCAAAAAGGAGGAGGTTATCAATTCGTCGCGTATTTTTTCGCTTTTTTTTGTATGTATATTACCTAATTTCTTCTCCTCTGGTGCACCGTTTTGGACGAATATGGTCTTGTTTAATAGCGTATATATCCGGATTGGTGAAACTTCAAATTTTGGAAAAGAATTCTATTGGTACAGTGATAAAATTTGTGAATGAACACGTTCGTGCATGGAAATCGACCAATATCCCTAATATTTTAGTCGATTTTTCGATAACTCCTTATGGATGTGTATAGTTTTTCTGCGACGTGCAACTTCTGGAATGGTTTCAGCAGTCTGGAGCACTGTACAGAGGTGTTCTAGAGTTGAAAATTCAAGGCCAGATGTGTTATAAAGCTGCACTGGATACTTGAAAGATTCCATTCCAGCTTGAGAATTTGATTTCCCCTTGATACAAAACAGACTTTTAGTACAGAACACGACTTCTGTTTTGGAACCATCTGAGGGATAGGGCAATCGGATTTGTCCATGTTGTTCTCAATATTTCAATCCTCAAAAAATCAAAGTCGTTTTCAGAAGCAGGATACTCTTTTCGACATTACCAGCCATCAAAACCAAATCATCAGCATAGACAAAAGTATTGCGGAGTATGTATGGATAGATGACGTGATTGTCATTGAGTGAAACAAGTAGTTTATCCAGAAATAGATTAAATAGCTGAGTGGATAGTGCCTCACCCTGGTTTGTCTCTCTGTCAAAGATGATCCAAGCGGTGGTTCCGTCACATATTTGAATGGCGGTGCGGGCTCCAAAGAATGTTGACATTGTATATCCCATGAGTTTAGGGGGCACTTCCATACGGTGTAATGCTTTTTTATAATTCTTCGCCGGATTCTGTTCTCCCCTATCTGTAGAACGATATCTGCCTCATGCTGTATTGACATGGTCTCGACGATGACTGTAGTTGACTGATGCTGTTAACTAGTCGGAATTCTGATAACGTCAATACTCTTGACCTGGCAATGGACACAGCGGCGCTGGTGTTGACACCATTGATGGTGATGTTGTTTGCTTGGTTATTGATGTTGCCCTTGATGACTAGGCTGCTGTCATCTCGGTAGAATCTCTGAATGAATTAGTCTGCATACGCCCTCTTATGAGTGTTGGTTTAGGTTTTGATTCTTCCTGGCTAAAAGAAACTGCTCGTACCCTCGGCTTGAACATTTTTATGAGGGCCTCTACATGTAAAGCCTGAGCAATGCATCACTACTTTTCTTGGTTCCACTAAGTCTTAAATTTCTTTGCAGTTCTATATTACTAATAAAGTTTATGAAAGTCTATGTAGCAAATTGATCTTTAGTTTCCTGTAGTAAATCTGGTAGGTCAAGTATTCTAAACGTCTAATCTCTGCTCCCCACTCAGTTACACATGGAGTTGCAGGAAAACTCAAACTCGTAAATGCCGAAATTTATCTCCCGATAAAAAATTAAATTCAGTTATATCTACTAAATACATAAATAAATATTCAAGATTTCAATCAGTTACGCGAGCGCACCGTAAACAGTCAGCTCCATTTACATTAATGATTATTGTACCTGTTGTTCAAATGCAGTAGTTTGATAAGTATCACCATTTTATTAGAACAATTTGTTAAACTTTCATATAATGAACTAACAAAATTAATTCTATATCAGAGATGAGTTGATAGATATTTAAAAATCGGAGGGCTAAATGTCCTCAATTACTATTTGCATCAAGACCAATAGAAGTTTACTTGACGAAAAACCGTCAATGTTCGAACAATGTGTCTGTTTGCTGCCATCCACTTCCAATGAGAAATTAGGGTGTCAGAAATTATTTTGCGAGAATTACTCGTGTTCCAAGCGGTATGAAGCAAATACTGAAGGATAGGAACCCAGAACTATCAAGGTTTTTGCTTTTTCGGTCAGCTGTGCCTTAATGATCTTTTAATTAAATGTTTTTATATATACTGTCACTCACAAGTATATTGTATAAACAAAATTTCGATGGCTACATAATTTGAGAATGGATAAAATCTTTCTGCGAAGTAATCGGTTTCAATAATTACTTTTTCTGTTTAATGAAAACGTGATTATATAACAACAACACATAACAGCATGCATAGATATTACTATACTTTTTTAAAATATCTATACGCCATTCATTAACAGTGCCCAGTTATTAATCGGTTTGAAATATATTTAGCAAACAAGTAATAAACTGATACAATTATTTAATCTATTTTAGGTAGACGTGCATTCATCTTTTTTTGTCAGTCTGCAAATAAAATTATAAGTTACTTTCCCACTGGCCAATTGTGTACCATTTATTTCACCATCTTGTTCGGCTATATGCTACCTTAATATTATTATCTATTATATTGGTTTCCGTTTTCTGTTTTTTAGAAGCTGGTTATCTTTGTTTTTTTTATCTGACCTATTATTAAAAAATTTTCTTGGTTTTCCACATCCCTGAAATACTACTGACTAAGTTTTGGTGGCTGCCTATTTAGACTAGAGAACTTAGAACTATTTAAGAATATTTTGCAAAAAAAATCTACGGATGTTTGATTGGATTTTTCTTGAAGAATGTACAGAGAACTCAAAAACTGACGCTACCAAATTTTTGTTAATTGATTATTGTTACGGGGTGCTTAGTTTTGCAGAATTCGCAATTTTAACAGTTTTTGTAACATTTCAGGAACAGAAAGAAAAGTTTTAGTGTCATAACACTTACGTAACTTTAACGTACTAATGTTTTTCAAATGCTTTTTGTTTAGAAATAGATACTTGTAGTTTTTTTAGATGTGTAAGTACACATTATTTTTAATTAGGTGATTACAGTAAAAAATTGACAATAATAATTCATATGCAACTAAATAAATATTAATATTCATATTAGCTTTTATTATTTTGCTAATACAAATGTGATGTCAAAAACCTATTATTCGAGTCGAGCCAAGTTCAAATCTCATGATCTGAGGACTTTTTTTGTTATTTTTATTTTATTAGAATTTCATGTTATGAATTCATTGTTCTTTGATATAATATATGTACCTACACAAGCTATTAATCAATATTTTGTTCTGTACCGTAACTCCATCAATTCCATAATATAATGATTAACATTTAATTTTCATTTTTGTACCTTTACCATATTACGTTTTTATATGATTAATGAATATATGACTAGGCTATTCGACCTGATAATACTTTGTTTAATTCATTGATGACGAAAATGTAAAAGATGTACCTGCCCTATATTCGTATATTTTCCATTTTCAAAAATTTCGCGCACTCTGCCTCAAAAGTAGTGTTTAACACATTGACAACTTGGGGACTCGGAACTTTAATATTACAGCTCAAAACGAAAATATAACCAAAATTTAATGAGTGAATGAATCTTAGGTATATTATACTAAATTAGAACTTTTAGAAAACAACATCGCCAAATATTAATCGAATTAAACTGTTTACTTGCTTACATAAATTATATAATAGAAAATTAAATTAAATAATTATACAAAAATATAACAACTCAACAAAAACGAGATAAAAAGGGATGGGTTATGAGATTAGAACTTGGGTCGACACAATAAACATATTACAGTAACCATCAGTTCGAGTCTCTGAGCTATCAGCTTTACATTTTGTTGTTGACATGGCCTTTAAATCAGAAAAGATTAAAACCAGGTATGGGTTGCCACATTAATATAATTATATATAAATTATTAAATATCAATTCCTTATTAAAAACATTTAATTAAAAATAATATGTACATAAAAATCTATAAAAACAAATAATATATTTTCAAGTGACATAAATACAGCAGTGCTAAAATTAGGGGAAACGATTTCTCCCCACCTCTAAATTTATCTGATTCCGAAATCCAAAGTGCAGGCATCAAACTGAATTTAGATACAATAAGACATAAGGACTGAAAGACAGGTTCCTCTCAGAAGGTAGAAACATTTAATTGGCGCAAAATAGAGAACTCTAAATTTCAAATAATAAAAAAGATATTTTGCGAAAAGTTTTAACGTTTTTTAAACAATAACTATGAACGAATGAAAAAAGCTCATTTTTACAGTTTTCCAAATAACTCAATTTTATGCAATTTTAAACACCCCGTATAATTAACTATGGAACAAAAATTTGCTAACAACATTTTCTATGAGTTATACTGTACACGTTCTTCAAGAAAAGCTAATCAATTGTAGAAGTGTAGAAGTGTATACTTGTAGAATTTTTTGCAATTGAAAATACTAACTTCCTGATAAGTATAAGGCTTCTTTTTATTATTCCTTTGTCATATAGGATATTGATTCAAGAATTATTAGTGCTTTGTTTCTCGTTCGTTCAAATTTTTAATGTAAATTGTAAATGTAGCGCCGTAGATTTTTTGAGTAGGGTGCCGTTTGTACCAAAGGAAGGTTAGGGTTAAAGTCAGTATAGAGCTGCCACTTTTAATTGCCTAATAGTGTTTGTTTGTATACCTTGGTGCTATGCTTTTGGTAACCTAGGCACGAATGGGATAGTAATCTAAACTTGTATATTGTAGAAGTTGAGGAACTAGGAAAAACTTGCATCATGTAAATACCATTTGCATTAAGAGATGATTTTTCTGGTATTTAGTTTTATAAATTATAGTAGTGAACCCAAGAGGGTATTTATATAGGGAGAAACCTTACTCCTTGTATTGCATCCCTACCAATATGAACTCTTAATACAGAGGAGTGCGTTGAGGGTAGCCGATCAGATTAGTAAAAAAAATTGATAAGATATGGTAAGTTATGTAGAAGGAGAAAAGTGTATATTCCAATAATCTGATGATTTGAGTGTGGCATAAGGAAATGGTCGAATCACAAAGTTGTAAAAAAACTTTACATCGAAATACTCGAGCGTGATTTTTTTTTTGTTTTGAAGGAAATCCTTTAAGAATTACGGAAAAATATAATCTGATGTTATTAATGGGGCGATGTAGCTAAAATCAACAACAAAGTGTGGAGAGTACAGCTGCTGGCTGCTGTGTTAATCCCACTCCGCGCCTCTCTTTTCTTCTCACTCTTTCTTTATTCCTCAATCTCTAGCACCGTCTGTCGCTGATCAAAAAGACGCAATGAAGACATAATGGTGGTCCAAGCTGCTACTTTGTAGAAGCAGTCGCAGTTTCGGAAACGTAACAGTGATGCATGTCTGCTCCTTTTTGGAGCAGTGGCTTTCATATTGAGCGTAGCTGTGGCAATATGCAATGCTTTCCCTTAGGGTATAGTCATGTAACTGGAAGATTAATTTAATTGTGTTTTATATGCTAAAATGAAAACAAGATTTCGACGAACTATAGTTACTTTTTTATAACAATTTTGTTAAACCACGGGAAATATAACATGATTATTATTCGACAAAGATTTTCATATTTGAATTAAATATTATGGTCTTAAGTTTTAAAATATTTCATTCCTTATTTGCATTATTAACATTTTAATACACATTTACTTTGATTAATATTTTGTTGTTATATTTTAATAAAATTAATTATATTTTTATGTACTTTCATATCAATACCTGATAGAATTACAAAAGTGTTTATATTATTTTTATTACATCCAGTAAGTAAAAAATAATAACGAAATAAAATTGAAATTGTCAGATTAACAATATTCCTCCATATAATTTTCAGATTATCATTGAGGACGACTAGGACATCAAGTTGAACCATCAGTATAAAAATCTGACGCGCTCGAGTATTTCAGGTCATACATACATTTTTTACATTTTCAAAAATCGGTCATGGCTTTTAGTCGCGTCCAAATCATCAGTTATTTGAATAGGACACTTTTTTGAGTACACTTAATGTTTGTTCAGAATATCTGACACGCTCGAATAACTTTTTTTTCTACCCCTTTTTACAGCTACTCTCCTCTATATAATCCTCTGATTAATATCTCTTGATAATCAGAAAGTTAATGGGCATGTACACTATAAATGTCTGATGCGTTCGAGTATTTCCAAGTGACTGTTTTTTACTCTTTTTTTAAATGTGAACGCGCCCTCCAACCAACTAAAGTGAAAAACTCTTAAGTTTGTTTTAGGACCTAATCTTCACAATCCAACAGGTCCCCATGACGCTTTAGTAACTGCAAATTTATCATCCCGGACTCCCCTGCTATTGGTGATTTATCACTTCTAAGACTGAAGAAGATATAGCCTATAGGTTTATACAACGACATTTCATTTTCTAAAAACCACCACGGATAATTTTTTTTTAATCTAAAGCCATTTTGAATTCCAAAATAGGTTTTATATCACTGGCAGTTGTTTAAACATATTTTTAACATTTAAATTATCTAAGGAAAATCTATTAGTTAGGCACCGAATGAATACCTGTAGTGGGCGGTGGTTTCATTAGCTTAACAGTTGATTGGTAGATCTGTAATAGTGATGAAGAAAAAGTAATCATTTGTTGGTTACAAGAAGAGATGCGAAATAAACGAATACCGACTAGGTCAGTTAATCGTTACTTCATTCTGCTACATATTTCAACAATCCTACAATATGTTACTTGAAAACTTGTGAACGACTTTATAAATTTTTTTTTTCAACCCATTTCATTACTTTAATAATAGCTCAAGAAAATTCAAATATTCTATCTGCTTACATAACATTTTTATCCACCCTGTATAAACATAATTCATTTTTGTCCTTATTTCACCTACTTTGTATATGCAACTTCTTATGACCCTAACAATATAACATTTTGTTATCCACCCGCATAAATAAAGTTCAACTCCAACCGTTTTTCAACTACCTAGTATCTACAACTGTTTATGGTCCACTCAATATATCTTTTTCGAACCACCCCGTATGACTTCCCCCTTATTTCAACCACATTGTATATATGCAGCTACTTATGGGCCACCTAATATACCTTTTTTTCAAGAGTTCTTAAATACATGTAATTCTACTCCGTTCTAAGTTTTACCTATCCTATACAGGGTGTAAACGGTTTGAGTGCAAAGATTTTGAGGATCAATACTTCAGGTCAAAACAAATCAAAAAGCTTTATAACATTTCCAGAAATAAACTATAGTTTTGCCAAAAAAATGAAAAAGTTAGAAGTTCTTTAGCCTTTATTACAGTGAATAATAGATTATTTCCGGCTTCAAAATGATTGTAAATCTAAATATGTAAATTCTCAATAGCGTATACACCTTTAATAACTGTATTAACGAAGAAAATTATTATTTAAACTCTAAATATTCTGTTATAATTTGCCCTACGTTTCTCCGATCAGATGTGGCAACGTAGCATATACTCAGTACTACAGCTGGCCGCTGCTATGAATGCTTTTTTGCTGCCCGGTTCTTTTAAGAAAGTGAAAGTGATTTTTGTGTGACATTCGACATAGCGTAAGTTATTTGATTTTCATTTTAAAATATAGATTGGAAAAATAAATAAAGTCTGTTGTGAATTGTGAGTTCGAGTGTATTATTTTGTGACAAACAGTGACAATCATACAATTAGGTAAAGACCTGACATGCTATTAATTTGTGGGGAAAGCAAATGTAATAACAAGAATTTTGAATTTTGAATATTTACTATAAATAATCCGTTTGCTCGCCAGAGGTCTATCATAATGACATCCTGCAGGTCAAAGGTTTTTATTTGTCTAAGATAAGTAATATCAATTTCTTAGTAACAATTATTTCTCGAAGAATTTAACACATAAAAGAACTACATATAAGAAATGGTTTGTTTAATATAGTTTGTATCTACCGTTTCTGTCAATGTATGGAGATAAAATGTATGCCACATTTTATAAGTCAAACTATAAGCTTTGCAACAATAAAACATTTAGAAGAATTTATTTTTGCAATAATTTTCATAAGAACGTTTTCCGTTTGAATTCAACTTATGAAGACACACTGTTATAGAAACCAACTGAGAGCCTCCACCTTGAAGTTGTTTAACTGACATTTATTGGGATTTATTTCCAATAAACTTTTAATTTACATCTTAACAGAAATGAAGATATTTTAATTTGTAATCATTACTGTTTACGTTTTGAGACCATGTAAATCTCTTTGTGAAGAATAACTTCTTCTCTAAAAATTATTAATTAAAAAAGAAATCGTTTGATTTATGAATACACACTGTATACACACTGTATATACATGTTAACTGATATTTATTTTGGTTAATTCATCTTATTCACAATTTACCCCAATTTCCAAACAGTTAATACCAGTAACTCTATCAAAGCTTATATTACAGGCGAATCCACCACGGCATTAGAGTACAAGAAGGTAGGTAAAACGTTTTCCCCCATTCTATAAGAAACGATACAAGCTATGTTATTGATAAAAATACCTGACCACTCTGGTATATCCCGGAACTAATTCTATTTATTTTCAATTTGTCCCACGTTCCGAATAAAATTTTCCAAATTTTAATAACACTCCACCAAGACATTGAATATCTAATAATAGGTAAAAATAGATTTTTCCCATTTTCTAAGAAACGGTACAAGCAATGTTAATGAAAAAAATATGGGACCACTTGCTATCCTCCTAAACAGGATCCAGTAAAACGGTCGAAATTCCTTGAGCCGTTTCCGAATAATCGGTGAACAAACATAAAAAAAGATACAGACGAATTGAGAACCTCCTTTTTTGTGAAGTAGGTTAAAAATAAAAAAAACATCCATAATATATCCCAGAATGAAACCCATCAATATCTTTATAGGCACACAATGGAAAGCATCGACTATGAATATCTACAGCGTAAAATAGGAACATTTACCCTTAAAGAACAGTTATATCTATTTATTTCCAACATTTGTAGTGTGTGCTTCTGTTAGTTCGAGTTACAGAGTGATTTCTGTAATTTTTAAACGATTTAGTGAAATTTTGGTATTGTTTCCTTTCAGTAATATTGAGTGGTAAATGACTGGTAAATTCCGTAGCAAATATTATCTTTGTACAATAACATCATTAATCGAATTATCTGTTCATATGCTCAAATGATTACAGAGAACTGATTATCGTAAAATTTTCACCTCGTATGGACTGTATTATTTTTAAAAAACGGAATAGCTTATGACACATTTTGTCTATGCTACATAACAATTTTTTCTAACTTTTTGAACCACCCCACATAACTATAAATCCACCTATCCTGAATATATATCACATAAATTGCAAGAGCTTATGGGCCACCCTAAATAACAAT
The DNA here is from genome assembly GCA_034190945.1 of Octodonta nipae. Classification (NCBI taxonomy): domain Eukaryota; kingdom Metazoa; phylum Arthropoda; class Insecta; order Coleoptera; family Chrysomelidae; genus Octodonta; species Octodonta nipae. The sequence continues at coordinate 97,928,730 of CM067218.1, read as the reverse complement.
TAAATTCATTCAACATTTATTTGAACCACTTTGTATAACTGTAACTCTACTTAACACTATTAAGCAACCATCTTGTATATTTTTTTCATAGGACTTGTAGTTTTGTTGGAAATCAAGATAAACCGTTTTTTTACCCTTAAAAACTTGCTTTCACTTCCCGACTTCAGATCGCCTATATTTTTCCCTTTATTATTGTTGTTTTCTCTTCCTTTTCCAATGGATTTCATCCTACTAATATTTTGGTTTCGAAAATTATCGACCCTGATTATATAGGCGTGAACGGAAATTAACCTGGCTCAGGCTCAGACACTTTGTATTTTAAATATCATCTATGTAGGAGTATACTGTTATCGTTTTTTCAGCAGTAATGTTTACAATCGAACCTAACCTACGCAAAAGTGTCTTTTTTCTTGTTCTCATTTCCCTAATTGTAGTTTAACACTTTATAAATTTATCGCTCTCCTCCTTCGCTTGGTTAAATGAAACGTCATCAAACAAAGCTGTCGGTCCTGTGTACGGACAACAAGGACTATGGCGTTAACCGCTAAATACATAGGAAAATTATATAGTGGCCTAAATTAATGTTCCCATAACACGCCAGTGAATTTCAAAACTGGACCACTCCAGAAGAATAGAGTAAATAACTGAGAGTCTCTCACTATTTATAGAAGGGCAAATTTACTAGCTGACCCGTACCAGCTTCGCACGTACTAGACAAATAGATGTATTTATCTTGAACATTTTTTCATTTGGTTAATTCCAAATCTCATACACTATATGGCTACAATGATTTCTAAACATATATTATTTTGGGATTTAAGATGAATAGCTACACATATTTGACGTGTTTGAGATTTTGGATGTCTAAAATTACGGTTTTCCTGTTTACATTTTATTTTTTTCGTTACCTGCATTTTCACTGCGCATCGTCATATCCAAGCAGGACTCTATCTACTTCGACGACCGTAAGACTATCATATCTCTTAATTCCCTTAAGGCATCCACTATTCGCGAATCTATAGAAATACAGAAAATACTCCTCTGTCTAACCGACGCGATGACAGCTCTCGCCTTCCTACAGCATGGATCTCCGTAATTGCCAGACTAAACAAAACAGACACGCTAACCAACACCCAACCAATCACAACACAGCCCTTTCATCACGTGACATCCCCTTCTAACCGACCGATAACTATAAATAAAAGAATCAGAGTAGATTCAAATTCAGTTGAGTTACCTATTGACACTTGGGGAGTACGCAGATTGAGGCCCTGAGTTCGATCTAGTTTCCGAAACTCTTTTTTTACTTTTGTCTCTTGCTAGTTGGTCCAAACGTCGAGAATTTAATAAATTCAGACGCGATTCTCACCAGGATCCTAGCCTAGTTCATAATAATGACCACGGAAGCCTTTCAGAACATATATATTTATATACAGGGTATTCCATCTGAAACGAGCCACCTTAAATACCTTGGTTATTTTCAAACCTATTGCAATAAGAAAAAACAGGTCAATTTTTGTTTCGAATGGAAAATTTTTTGAGGTGAATTAGCGCTTGCTTTTACCAAGTTCGACTTTTTACATTTATACTTGGTAACCAAAACTGTAGACTTCTTATTTTTCAGTGCACATAAAAACTGATGAGCATGCATTTTGAAACGATACCGCCGTATTACCGGTTTTTTCCAGAGAAAAAGGAAATTTTCATTTCCATTCTCCTAACTTACGAAGACGGGAGCAGGTTTTCTGCTGAATCGTTTATGGTCCAATCTTTCAAAAGTTTCGCGCCATTTATCTTTACGGACAGCGTCCAAAGAGTGCAGTAAGTTGGCAGTTATCTCTTGGTCCCCGAACTGAAGGAAGTTCTGGTACGGTTTTTCGTTGTGTTCATTACATGCCTGAATGTATTCCTTACTATAAGCTCGTGGGATCGTTTTCTTTGCTGTTCTGATTACGCCACCAATAAATCTTTCGTAGTTGGTTTCTTTCGGAGGGATGAACCGTGAACATTTTCCTAGAATGGAAGACACAGTGGGTATGCATACCAATTTCGATCAATGCTCGGTGATGTTAACTATGAGGGAATTCTGAAAGGACACACCTCACTGTGGCTGGGGGTAATTTGCCTCGATGTTTAACGTTGAAAATGAGATGTACGCAATACGCTTATTCCCAATCAATTAAGGTTCCGCGATTTGAAGCCCTGCTGGTATTTCGACTGCATGTGGTGACTGTTAGTCCCCTATATAGGCTACAGGGTTATGGTGTTGATTATTGAGTTCCGGAGGACAATGAACTGCTGTCGATTTATAAATATTTGATACAGTTAAGTTCCCTATTTTTACGGTATGATCGCGAATATTGTGGCTAATGGACGTGTTTATGAGATTTGCATTGTCAACTGAATTTTTTATGTAACTTGCTAATCCATAATATCGGTCGAAAGTAGCGCCTAGGACTTCGTAACTTGGTATTTTCCCCTAGTGGGAAGATGGGATTCGTGAGCTGTATGAGTTTCGTGGACTACCAGTTCAATATTGTTCTCTATTACAATTTTTGATAGGCATTGTCATTTAGCTTGGCTTATGGCTTCTATACATAGTTGCAAGATAAGGATAGCAGGTCCAATCCTTCCTTCTCTCCTATTGGTTCTATTGAGAGTCAAAGAAAAAAATTTTGAAAAGGAAGAACTAATTCAGTTGAAACATGGAATATAGAAGGATTCTATACTAAACAAGAAGAAATAATTAACGTAGTATAGAAACTGAAGACAGATGTCGTTACATTAACCGAAAACAAAAGAGATCAGGAGAAGAAATTATACATAATTACTGAAAAATCTGGAGTATTTACCTACAGTTAATCCTAGGATTTTATACCAAGAATAACAAGAACAAAAAAAATCAACAACCTAGATTGAGTTCCATGGGTTTGTGGTCAGGTTTTCAGGTTTAATTGATATTTTCTAATATAGTGAGCAACCAAGAGCGATGTTTTTACGTTTTACAGATAGAAATTTGCGCAAATTTTCTCGCTATAATAATTCAATTTAACAACTATAGATTATTTTCTTTAATTCGAGGTTAGGTTTTTAGGTTTAAGTGCAATATTCAGGTATAGTATGCATCCTAGGTGTGCTTGACTCTACATATTTTGATATTTTTTCACTTATTAAGATTAAATGATTTTGGAGTGATGTTTCTTTTTTTGAGGTTAGGTCTCTAGGTTAGGTTTTCAGGTTTAAGTGCCAGATTTAGGAATAGTATGCATTCTAGAAGGCTGATTATTCAATTGCTTGACTCATTATGGTTTAAGTGATTTTGGAGTGAGCTTTCTTTTTTTCAGGTTAGGTCTCTAAGTTTAATTACATGGTTTGGGTATGACATGAAACCAGGTATTAGACTGTACTATTTTCGGACTTGAGGAATCTAAAGAAATATAGTGATTTTAAGGTTAGGTCTTCGATTGAAATAAATTTTTTGATGAATTCTTTAACCACGAGATATAATACTAAATTTTACCGACGGCAAATGTTTAAGAAATACATATTTTGTTGCCAAATATTAAATATCTGAAATTATTTTTCTTCAGCATACAGGTTAGTAAACTCACTAAGCCTTCTAAAAATATATAAAGCAGATATCAAAGTACTGTCCCCTGAATCTTCAAATAATAAAATTCGAGGTTCTAGAAGACAATTAAATTATTGCCAACATCCCATCAAAAAACCGACTGGAGAGAATTTGTATCCCTATTATTCCGGGTGCGTCGCCGAAACACGACCAGAACTGAAATGGACCAACTTATTTTACTCTTCAAGAGATGCAGATAAAAACATTGGAGCAGCAAAATGCTGAAATAATGGTTCTAATAAGGGAGAAGGTCAACGGATGAAATTCTAAATCTAACAATTCATTAGCATAATTTAATTATTTGATTTATTATTAGTTATTAATAAGTGATAGAATTAATTAGTTTGTAGGGTAGAGATTTGTTCCAATACTAAATTGATTCAAAAATATATTCAGTATTTATCCATGTTTGAAGAATTAGTTGCATTGGGTTGAAATGGTATATTCAGCAAATCTCATGGTGTAGATGAGTTAATATATTTCAGTAGTTTCACAAACATAAAAACTTTAGGTGGCATAACGAGATCTATTTCCTTCTGCAAAAGGATGAGTCCACCAATTAGAGCTTATTCTCTTATCAATAAGGGCATACGCTCTTATTTATAAATAAGGGCATAATATATAACGTGTATACAAATTATTGCACATTACAGACGTATTGTAAAGAAAACGTTGGGGATTCTCTACTCACTGAAATCAATTATTACCAAAAAGAGCGGTATAACAGCCTACATTCGAGCCCTTTGATTGAGATAATTAAAAATGTTCATTTGATTTCGCAAACATTAAGGGGATCCATTCATTAAAATATTATTAAATTCGGTATTAGAAATGCGGCGTATTCGAAAGGGTATTTTCTAAAGCTGAAAGAAAAACGGTAATTGTTTTCAATGCTTCTGACAGACTACAATTTCACTGAATGAGAAAATTGTAACGAGGGTGATTAAAATCCTCTTTCAATAAAATTTTTCAAAATGATCTCAAATACAATTGAGAGATGCTACCGGTATCTGAGTTACTGATAAGTTGAATTACAGTTTTCAAGTTCTGAAATTATGAAATCAATTATATTTTTGTTTTCTAAACACCACTAATGTCTCATAATTTTTCCGCTGTTATGCTTCACTGTCCTCTTTATTCTCATGTATATTTCGATTTTACGGCCGTAATATCACCTTTCATGACTTATAAATAATAATATGCTGATTAATGTCTAGAATAAAACAATAATCCATTGTAAAGGAATTACGCAGAAACTAAAACAATACTTATATTATATTACTAGATGCACCTGCATAAATGATGATTCTGCATAGTTCCCCATTTCCAGCAGAGATTATAAATAGGAGAATATTCCTAAACAAAACACTTTTGAATTAACTTTAAGACTTTTAACGTTGTTCAGAGTCACAACATTTGGTCTGTTCATTTGCTGTAGTAATTATTATAAAATAGTCCTTTTTGTAACAAGTAGTGATAGTTGTGTTTCAAATAAATTCTGTTGTTTTTTTAAAAAAGGGTTTTAAGTAATAAAGCCTCAACAATTGGCGCAGTCAGTAGGATCGGAAAAACAGAGATTTTTGGTGATCCAAGAAAAACGAGCAGAAAATTCCAAGAAGATCTGGTGGTTTCCAACCCTTAAACCGAAAAGAACCGCACGCACTACAGAGCATCTTCCAGAAAATCAAAGTGAGTAAAGATTTATTATTATTCTGTGAAAATTGCTATATATTTGTTCCCTAAATCCAATTATTTTCCCAAGTCGTTAAATAAATAAAAAAAAATACGTGTGTAAAACTTTGTAACAATTCCATTAAAGGGGTTAGATTTTGGAGTCGAGCGAAAATCGGACAGAATCGAGATCCGCGAGTTTATTTTCGAGGGAATATCGGAAGTAACTTGAGCAATTTTAATTTGAAGTTTTTCATTAAAATTGGGGTGGAATTAAACGAATAAAAATGAGCCAAGAAGACTTAAATCTTATAGAATATAGATTAAGTGAATTATGTCACATCATACCAGAATATGATGGAGATTCAATACTATTAAATACATTCATTAATTCTTGTGACGCAGCATTTGACGTAGCAACAGACCAACAAACATATCTTTTAACTGTACATTTAAAAAATAAACTAAAAGGACGAGCATCTCAACTAATAAACTCACGCGACTTGAAAAATTGGGATCAAATCAAAACACACTTCGGTGATTCGAGAGACTTAACAAGTCTAATCTACGATTTACAACAAATAAAACAGGGGAATAATGAAAATCCTCAAAACTATGTGCATCGCATAAACGCACATCATTCAAAACTATACGCCGCGATAAATCAACAAGTAACATTAACCCGAGAACAGAAAACCGCACGGCAAGCGTTAGTCGATAAGGTAGCTTTACAGACACTTTTAGTAGGTCTCGAACATAAGCTAGGTGCAATCGTACGAGCATCGCGACCTTGCAATCTCGCAGAAGCTGAAAATAGAGTAAAAACTGAATATCAATTAACGTATCTAGAAAGTAAAAAGCCACAGGTAAATTCCTCAAACTTTCAAAGTAAAAACAAAAAAAAATGTAATTATTGCAAAAAGTCGGGACATTTAATTTCAGAATGTCGCAAAAAACAAAATAACGATAAATACTATAATCAAAACCGAAATTATCAATATAATTCGGGAAATCAAAGAAATTTCAATCCAAATCATACCTTTGTGAATAGACATGAAAAAAATAATCAAAATCAAAGAGAAAATTATTATCAAAGACCACCTAACCAAAATAATTATAACCAAAATAATTATCAAAGCAATTCTTCAAATACAAGAAACATGCAAAATCCTCCAAGAAAAACATTTCATTTAAACGAACAAAGAGTGGAAATGAAGACTGGCACTTCTACTCATCTCATTCCAACCAGTCAAGCCCAGAATTTAGAAAGCCAAGAATAAGATCATAATTCGTAAATACAAGCAATTCAAATAATTTATTTTATATAAAAACTCATGACGGAAAATATCGCTATTTAATTGATACCGGAGCAGGTATATCGATTTTGAAACCATATTTATTTGAACAAGAAAAAATAAAAAGCGTAGAACCCATAAGAATTCAAGGTGTAACCAACCAATTTTTTGAAATAAATAAAGCAATAAATTTTGATTTCTTTTTGAAAAATGACGAAATGGAAGTATTCGTACATAACTTAAATATAGAATTTGATGGTTTATTAGGTATAGATTTCTTACAACAATACGAGTGTCTAGTTGATTTAAAAAATAGAAAACTAATAACCAAATATATAACCTTGCCATTATACAAAGAAAATGAAATTGTCAATGAAATAACTATAGAACCAAGAACTGAACAAATATTCAAGTTAAATTGCAATGAAAAAAATGCTGAACTAATTTTACATTCACAGGAAAAAGAAAATGTCATATTGCCAAATTGTGTAATCAAAACGAATGAAAAAGGTGAATTTCTAACGTCAATCTTAAATAAAAGCGAACAAAAGAAAAGAATAATTTTTGATGAATTAATAATTGAACCTTTTATTGAAAATAGTCCAGTAAATAAGAATCAAACATTAATTTTAAATCTACAAAACGAAAACTTATATTCAAGACAACAACGAGTAGAACAATCCTTGCGTTTAGAACATTTAAATTTTGAAGAAAAAGAAGCAATTACCGCCTTATGTAAACAATATTGTGATATATTTTATCTAGAAAATGATGAATTAACTTTCACAAATACCGTAAAACATAAAATAGATACCGGGCAAGCCAAACCAATTGCAACAAAGTCATATAGATACCCTTATGTCCATAAACAATAGGTAAAAACCCAAGTAAATCAAATGTTAAAACAAGGAATAATCCAACCATCATCCTCACCTTGGTCATCTCCAGTATGGGTAGTCCCCAAAAAGTTAGACGCCAGTGGTAAGCAGAAATGGAGAATGGTCATAGATTACCGCAAATTAAATGAAGTCACAGTAGATGATAAATATCCGTTGCCTAATATAAATGATTTACTCGACAAATTAGGACATTGCTGTTATTTTACAACCCTTGATCTGGCATCAGGTTTTCATCAGATTGAGATTAATCCAACAGATATAGAAAAAACCGCGTTCACAGTTGAAAAAGGTCATTATGAGTTTAAGAGAATGCCATTTGGTTCAAAAAATGCACCCGCGACGTTTCAACGAGTTATGGATAATATTTTAACTGGCATACAAAACGAACGAGCACTTGTATACATGGATGACATCATATCTTATGCTTCATCATTAACAGAACACATACAAAGATTAAGAGAATTATTCGAAAGACTAAGAAATTCAAATCTTAAATTGCAACCCGATAAATGCGAATTTTTAAAAAAAGAAGTTGCATACTTAGGTCATATAGTGACAGAAGAAGGTGTAAAACCCAATCCAGAAAAGATAAGAGCAGTCAAAGAATTTCCAGTACCTAAAAACGCAAAAGACGTGAAAAGTTTCCTAGGTTTAGCAGGATACTATAGAAGATTTATAAAAGATTTTGCCAAAATAGTCAAACCTTTAACTGAATTATTAAAGAAAGATATAAAATTTAACTTTGATGAACATTGCATGAAATCATTTGAAACATTGAAACAAACATTAATAAATTATCCAATCTTACAATATCCTGATTTTGAGAAAGAATTCAATATTACTACAGACGCGAGTAATTATGCGATAGGAGCAGTACTATCACAAGGAAAAATAGGAAAAGATTTGCCTATAGCATACGCATCTAGAACTCTGAATGCTCACGAACAAAAATACTCGACAATCGAGAAAGAATTACTAGCAATAGTATGGGGAGTTGCTAAATATCGGGAATTCGTCTACGGGACAACCTTCAAACTATATACCGATCACCGCCCGATAACATGGTTATTCAATGTAAAAGATCCAGGTTCCAGACTCGCAAGATGGAGATTAAAACTGGAAGAATATAATTATCAAATAATATACAAACCAGGTAAACAAAATACCAATGCCGATGCCTTATCTCGAATAAGAATCAATCATCTCAGAGATTATTCAAAAATATTCTACGGAAGTCCAGTAAAAGAAAAGAAGAAGAAGAAGAAGAAGAAAATGAAGAAAGACCGGATACTCCAAATACAGAAATCAGATATGAAACAATCTTAGAAGAATATAACATTTTTAAGAAACTACACGAATCAAAATCATTAATTGATTATTCTAAATGTAATTTTACTAATGAGAAATTTCTAGATAAACATCAAACAAAAATTATTTCATTCTTAAAGCCAGGCGAATTAACTGATTCACAATTTAAAATAGTTGATGATTTAATTGACTTAAATACAATGTATGAAGAACACAGAATAAACGTCGTCACATCAAAATCCAATCCTAAACGAAAGTATTACCTTATCATCGTTCCACATTTAAATCCTGAACAAGCAATCTTTGAAATTCTTTACTACAATAAAGATATATTATTAGAAAACGATAAATATTATATGGAAGAATTAAAAAATGTACCAATTTTAGAAATGCTATCTTTCATTTTTTCCGATAATGAAATAGAATTTATAACTTGTAACCCAAACATAATAATTCCAGAAAAAGAACAAAGAAATATAATTATTGAAGAAAATCATACAGGTAAACTAAACATGCATAGAGGTATCCAAGAAACAGTAACAAGAATAAAACGAAAATATCAGTGGGAAAATTTAACCAAAGACGTTGAAAATTTCATAAAAAATTGCGAAGTATGTATTAAATCCAAAGCTTGTAGAAAAAATCTATCAAATCCCTTAGTGATAACAGAGACGCCGAAAACACCGTTTGAACGCATTAACCTCGACATATTAGAAATACCAGAGAAAAATTATGTACTCGTGATAAGAGATGAATTTTCTAAATTTAAAAAAATTGAAAACAAATCCGCGAAAAATGTTGTCAATACACTATTATTATATTTTATGCACTATGGTACGCCGCTAAGAATACATTGTGACAGAGGTAGAGAATTCGATAACCAATTAATGAGAGATCTATGTACACTCTATAACATTAAACTAACATTTTCATCAGTCAATCATCCACAGAGTAATGGTTCAATCGAAAGATTTATGAGTACCTTATTGGAAATGATAAGATCAACAGTTACTGAAAAACCGGGAGATCATCCACTAACGTGTGTCCCATATGCCGTTATATGCTATAATAATTCTATAAGTAGTACACATGGTTATACGCCTTACGAACTAATTTTTGGTCACACAAATTCAAGACCACCTGAAAAATTATTTAATCAAGAAGAATTAATTTCAAAGTATGTACGTGAACTAAATAATAAAATTTCATATTTTTATAAAGTAGCGAGAGAGAAAACAATTTTGAAAAAATTCAAATCTAAAGAACGTCACGATCAAAAAGCGAAACCAAAACCAAAAGATATTGAAGTAAATGATTTTATATTCATAAAAGAGTCACAGATAAAACATAAACTAAGTAACAAATCGAATGGTCCTTATAAAGTGATACAAATATTAAGAAATAATGCCTTAAAAATCAAAGACTTAGACACAAACAGAGAATTCACAATTAACTCAGATCAAGTTAGCTCAATCTTAAAATAGATTTTCTTTCTTTTCAGATGAAATACATCATCATTCTTGCTGTACTAATCACAGTAAGTCAAGCAAGTAATTATAAAATTTCAACTCTAAATAACACACTAGGAATACAGTATTACTATGAATCAGACTTAAAAGTATCAAATGAAAAATGGAAATTACTAGTTGTCAAAGACATTAGAATTTTATTAGATTCCTTCAAAAATGATATTTCAATTTTAAACCACATAAAGCAATTAATTGAAAGAGACACTCCAAGACTTATAGCATTTTACACTGAAGTCAAACCTCATATTACGATGTTAAATAAAATAATAATGACAATCAGTCAAAAATTCAGTGAAATTAAAAATGATATTAACCCTTATGACACCAAAGAATTTAATTTAAATAACACTCGTACGAAACGAGGAGATTTTAATTTTATAGGCTCAGTATGGAAAGCAATTACGGGAAATCTCGATAGTACAGATGGTGAATATTACGATAAAGTCATAAATGAAGTTGAAGAAGACGAAAGAGCTCTAGAAAATTTAATGAAAAATCAAATCACTGTAACTAATTCTGTAATAAAAAACTTTAACTATACAATACGCAAACTACAAATAGACGAGCAAACATTCAATGAAAATCTTCACAAAATAGAAAACGCTATTTTCAACATATCAGATAACCAAAATTTTTATGATTCAAAGCTTCAAATTATAAATATATGTGAACAATTATTAGAGTCATTCATTCTAATAGAAAATGAACTTAACGATATCATTGATTCAGTCACATTCGCAAGACTCAAAAGCATCCATCCATCGGTAATTCAACCCGAAGACCTTATATTCCAATTAAGACTAATTTCCACAAGTTTAAGCACACATGTTTTACCAATGTTGCCAAATCTAGAAAATATTTTATTTTAGATTTTCTTGGGAATAATACCACATCAGAGTTCAAACTTGTGTATATTTTAAAACCAAACGTTTCAAAATCCTGTCGGATTTTGTTTTCAATGGATATAAATTTATAAAGTAAAATTGAAATACCTTGATATAATTGAACTTCAAGCTTATCAATCCGATAATAAAATTGTCTTTATTTTATCAATTCCTTTAGTAGAACCTGAAGAATACAAACTCCTACATGTTTACTCCTTACCAGTTTTTAATCAAAAAACCAAATTGTCTTACCTTATCTTAAACACATATAAATATATAGCTGTTAGCAGAGATAATAATCTTTATATTACAATTGATAATTTGGAAAAATGCAAAAGCATCGAATCAGAAACAAAAATATGTTACAACTTAATTGCATATCCAATCGATGAACAAGCACCCTGCGAAATAAAGTAATCAAATCCATAAAGTTACCAGAAAATTGCCAAACCATTGAAGTTAACATTGAAGACTACAAGGTACAACATATATCTGAAAATGAATGGTTAATCGTCACCAATGCCCTTTTACCAATCAGTATCCAATGTAAAGAAGACACGACGAAAACAATAAATATAAATACAAATTCAATCCTGAAGTTACAACCCCATTGTTGGTTCAATCAGAATACAGTCAAGCAAAAACTACAAATCAGAAGATTCCAGAGTCATCGAAACTCCAAACATTCCTTATGAATGTTGCGAAGAAACAAAAAGTGCGCGAAATGTGTTTAAATTAAAGCCTTTAAAAATTCAAAAACTCGAACTTGATGAACTTAATATTGCAGAACATAAATTAGATCATTATTCCGAAGAACTTGATGATATAATAAATAGACCTTTTACTCAACGACATACCCAGTGGTTAACAATTTTGTGAATATCGTATTAATTGTACTAATTATTTTCAATTTTTATTATTTACAAATGTCGATTTCGAAAAGATGTAGAAAGCAGTTTCCAGCCAATTATATTCCCAACAATAAACGCAGAACCAGGACAATCCAGAAGCCTATTAAGAAGATTCAGACCACGAAGAAGATCCTCAATTCGAGATGAAAACATAATAGAAATGCAAGAACCCGCAATCTAATTAAACAAATTGTAAGTTTTAACAAATGTAATATTACTAATTTTAATTTTGAATTTTGTAATTTTATCATTTTTGATTATTACGAATAAAAAATTTGTGTCAAATGTAGACTCCAAATTTTAAATAAGAGGGGGAGGAGTGTTACATATCACCTTTCATGACTTATAAATAATAATATGCTGATTAATGTCTAGAATAAAACAATAATCCATTGTAAAGGAATTACGCAGAAACTAAAACAATACTTATATTATACTACTAGATGCACCTGCATAAATGATGATTCTGCATAGTTCCCCATTTCCAACAGAAATTATAAATAGGAGAATATTCCTAAACAACACGCTCATAATCTTCATCACACGCTCATTAGCTTTTTGAGTTCAACTTAAGACTTTTAACGTTGTTCAGAGCCACAACATTTGGTCTGTTCATTTGCTGTATTAATAATTATAAAATAGTCCTTTTGTAACAAGTAGTGATAGTTGTGTTTCAAATAAATTCTGTTGTTTTTTAAAAAAGGGTTTTAAGTGATAAAGCCCCAACATGTATAATAAAGGAATGTTTACATTTATTGTTTTTCTTGTATTGTGTGTTATTACAGTGTGCGGCAGTTAAACAGGATGGTTTAAGAGCATACTATACAAGAACTCCTTCTTAATACTTTCAGTAAAAACCTTTAATTTAACAATCCGGTTTTACTACTAGGTCAGTTAAATTTTCTGTTTCTGTTTCATGTACAGAAATTGCAATAAAATTTTTTATTATGACGGTATAGTTCGTAAAAAGGGCTTTCAAATGATATACGTACTACGACAACACCTACTTGCCCTATCTCAAATGTCAAGCTCATTGAGTTGGCCTGTTTATGCTGAATGCGCACAAGCGCTAATTCACCTCAAAAAATTTCCCCCTCGAAACAAACATCGACCTGTTTTTTCTTATTGCAATATTTTTGAAAATAACCAAGTTATTCAAGGTGGCTCGTTTGAGATGGAATACCCTGTAGATATTCCATACAAATAAATTCTTATATATTTTAACGCGGTGTTACATTAATTAATAACTTTTTTCATCACATGACATATTTAAAACGTTTTATGGGAAGATTTTCTATTGATTCACAAAAGAAAATGTACAATTTTATGCTTGTCATGTGGTGTTTTTTTCTATTGTGCTTTGTGTCAGCACGAAAACATGCAAAAAGCCTTAAAAGTTATAAACTTGAACTTATTAAGGAAGCTGAGACAGAAGGCAAGAATTTTTTTACAATATGTTATGCGGCTAACGTTGTTTATGTTTGAAAAAAATACACATTTATAAAATTCTACTCTTATAAAGTATAATTAAGTAATTTTTTCAGGGTAATTACAGACTGTTTTTTCTCTACAGTCTTTGCACGATCAACATTACTAATATTTTTCATTGTATAGGTTTAACCTTCTGTTTCTGTTTTGATAATCTTAATTTCCAACATTATACAAAATCAGCGTTCGTCGTACTTAGGAATTAAGGTTTTTGATATATTATGCATTGAACTTCTCAGCCGTTTACATTGTCACTTACAAAGGGGTGTTAATATTGATAAAAGATACGTCAATGAAATATATTATAACAAATTAAGTATTGCAGATATTTTTAACAAATATATATAATCAAAGATATTTTATAAAAGGCTTCAAATGTAATAGCGGTGTTCGAACTGCAGAATTACATTGTTATCCAATGTCTTTATTTTTTAGATACAATTTTCATATATCTACTGAATTTTATTATTGAATCCATGGACATGTTAACAAAACCTGATACATGAATTACACAAAATTGTCAAGCAATAGTTTGCAATAATAACACATTTGATTTACGTGAAACGTAACTATAATATATAATAATATTTCATGTATACAATAGTGATGATGTAACTTACAGGTTTCTGATTTTTATCATGATTCATCAGTTGGAAACCAAATTGATGTGGCTGTTGTCCGGATTATGTACTTGCATAAAGAGGAGGAGGAAATAGATTTATCGATAAATCCTGATGCTGAGCAGACTCTTGCAAGTTTTTGCAATTGGCAGCAGAAAATTAACCCAGCAGAAATAGAAAACCCGAACCACCACGATATTGCTGTGCTTCTAACGAGGTAAATATGACTTTTAGAATCTGAATGCAATTAATTAACAGACATTTAAAATTGACCTAATAATTCGTATCTCTTTAACTGATGTCGTTTAAGACTGTTTTTATATTCATAAGCTTCCTTAGTAGTTAAAGTATATTTAATCATTTTATCATAACAAACATTAGCACCGGGATCAATATCGCCAGAAAAATCCCGGGTGAAAGGCACTCTATTCTCTGGCATAAAACATCAATACCAGAACAACAATACGCATAGATCATGCAATAGTCAAGAGTAGTCTCACATAACGCCAGAAGTATGGTAAATAAATAAATCCACAGAAGAAAAACACTTGGCAACCCAAATAAACATTTTTAAATATGATAGGGAGAAGAAGAGTAAGAAAATTTAAACGAAATACTGTAGAGGAAATACAAAACAAACAAATTTTAAGGTATGGACATACAAACCGTAGGGACAAGGACAGTTATGCTATACAAATCCACTGAAAAAATAAAACGGGGATGTTCCCTTGATGCATGGTTAAAAGGCATAACAAACACGAAAATTATCCTGAAAACTAAAAAATTTAGGATAAGTGTTATTTTATCTGATTTTTGTATCAACTGAACACCATAGTTCCCAGTAGCAGTTAATTAAATTTAATGAACGGTAAAACTTCTGTCGGGTCCGATAGTTTATCAAGAGACTAATGTTCCTACTCAAGTTAACTTGTATAATGTCACAATATGTATTACATTGTAAATGTTTTATAGATCTAGAATAACAGGGAAACTAATTCTATTTATTGTGTCCAATAGGCATGACATATGTACCAACGATGAAAGTGGATGTGGTTTAGCGGGCCTAGCCTATGTGGCAACTGCTTGTACTGGGAATAAGAATTGTGCCATAAATGAGGATTTAGGCCTTGTACTTGGAATAGTGGTCGCCCACGAAATGGGCCACGTGTACGTATGTATTTCTTTTAATTTCGTTTAGTCTAAATTTATTAAGCAAATTAGCATTATGAATATGTTTCATATCTTTACCTTGATGCACTTAATCAGGATATCATGTAAGCCATAAAATCGTTATAAGGTGTTAGATTTGTGTGCCTCATAATTGTTAACAAAATGACGGAAAAAGCTATAATGTCAATATCTAGCCTACGGAAAATTTGTTTTAGATTTTAGAAGAAAAAAAAGTTTTGCTAACAGTCTGTCGGTTATCCAATACTGAATAAATAAATTTTATGACGAAAATCAAAAAAAGTTGATATCCTGAGTAACGCGAAAAAAATTGCCTACATCACTTACTGTATCGGATTGGCTAGTTGTAGCTACAACTCAACCTATTGCAGGAGGAAATGCTTATAATGTATTGAATTTAACTTCCTATGTACTTTATTTGTATAGCTATAATGTCTACGATCTAAATGCGTCAACCGACAATATTTACACCTTGTTTATCAAGATTGCATTTTGTATTTATTTAGGTCTGATGTAATGTGACCATGCAGTAGAATATTACCCTCTCTTTTATAAACATTTTCACAAGTATTAGGTAAGCTACAATTATTAGAAGTCAGTTTACATACATTTTTCATAAATATTGTAATGTCTATATTGTCATAGTGTCGTAGCTAATATTATATTAAGTTAGTCTGAAGTTGGCAGACAATGTAATTCGTTCCTCGAAGTTTCCTTGGACTTCCATCGTCTTGAAGTGGTCATTTACCTGATGACGATAGCAGATACACAGCTATTGAAACGTTGTGAGATCAACCACTTCAAGACGATGGTAGCCCAAGGAAACTTCGAGGAATTATATTAAGTATTATATCTACCACACTAAGAACAAGGCTTCAATGAAAATTTATCTGAGAAAGACTTTAATGATTTACTCAATTTATTAGATGACAATTCATTGGATTTATAATCAGAATACAAATAAAAGTTTATTGGATCCTGTAAATTTTGACAATATTTTAGAACAATTAAAAGAAAACTATAAAGGGAGTTTATTAATATGTTGCTTTTGTATTTTACACTAGCAATATTGACAATTTCTTATTAAACTAAAACATTACGTAGTGTAACATGGGAATCTGAACAAAAAAGCAAGAATTTTAATGTTTATTAAAAAAATGAAACAAAAATATGAATAGGTATTTTTTCATGCTCTCAGTTTCCTTAGGTTTTATTTTTTTACGAACGACTTAGAAAACCCAATGCTATATCTTCTGGGTTCAGTTCGAAAACTTTCATCGAAAGTTTTCAACACACAAGAATACTAAGATCAAAATCCATTATAATAGTCTGGTTAAATAAGGTTGTATATTTCAGGATGGGTTGCTCACATGACAAAGAAGGCGACTCAGCTTGTTCAGCTCAAGACAAAGATGAATCTTATTTTGTTATGTCGCCCTACACCCACCTTTATACCACGAAATGGTCAAGTTGTAGCAGAGGATTTATTACAGCTCTATTGGAGTAAAGTTGTAACCCTTCTTATCTTTTTGACAAAATTATTTAAAATTTTAGGAATAATCTTGGAGACTGTCTCAGTGATGAGCCGGAAATCTCTCTTTATCAACTTAGGGGCGCATTACCTGGAACGGTTTACGATGCAGAACAACAATGTGGTATTTTGTTTCCACATTCAAAATTATGTGCCATGGATCAAGAGAAATTCTGCGAAATTTTGATGTGTAAAACTTCACCCAATGAATGTTTGTCAAATGATGAGCCTCCAGCTGACGGAACAAAGTGTGGCGAAAATAAGGTAGATACTTTTTGTTATAGTGATACATTGTCATTCATAGGAGAGTCTACTGTCTTCTGACTTAATAAGACCTTGTACATTACATAGAATAATATAATTATCTGTATGTCACATACGTTTAGTCACAAAAGGAACCAGCCTTAAATGACACACAATCAAATAAAGCAAGTTATATTGTTATCGTCTTCATTTTATGCATTTCTTCTACCTTAATTTAATTTTTCTTGAACACATTCCGGTTTAAGGAGACTGCAAAATTTAACATCATTTATCCTAATACTAATAAAAAACATTAAAATTTAAAATTGATTAGCCCACTTTAATTAAATATTTCTTGTATGATTTCCTGATGCAAACAATTTTTCTATTCTGAAATCTATTCCTAATAACAGGATCTCTAATTATTTAGAAATAATCTGCTATTTTATATCAAATATTATACTCCAACCATACATCTCTGTTTGTGGCATCATTTTAATTCCAACCACATGCCGAAAAGGCCTTACTTTTACTACCCATTGGGATAGGCGCTTAGTGTAGGGATGGTTCAGTTGAAATATTAAAAGTGTATTGGGACACTCCGTAGGAACGAGTTCATTTTGCTATATACTATGTATGTAGCAGTATTATAGTCCATTGAAATTTTGCCTGAATCTGCAAAATGAGGTGGCAGCAAACTAACACTGAATATTTATGTTTTTGACCGTGCTGATTACGAATCTGCTATTAGTTTTTGCCGTAGAACGTGCAATAAGGGAGAAATCTCCATAAAACCCTAGGGGTTTTCTGCATTTTATTCAAAAACTATACTAAATTTTAAAAATATAATCACGTCATCATATTCCTTGTAACATTTTACATCGAAATCGTATAGTAACTTTCAGATAATGATTAAGTATTTCTCTAATTATATTTTACTATATTTTAAGATATTGAGAATGCACGCAATAAACGCGTATACACTCCAATATATCAATGGAATGTTACTTTACGGATATACAGAAGGTTCTCTCTAACTTTGTTATATTAAACGCATTGGTAATTTTTTAGAATCAATTTCTATACAATTTAACAATTTAAGACATATTTAATAATCACGTGATATGTGTATCACGTACAGTTTCAGATAATTTATATTATAGGAAACAAAAATATACAAAACAATACAGAATATAAAAAGCCATACCTTTCAAACAAGGTGAAATAAAATTATGAAATTTTAATCAGCAATAACTAAGACTTTAAACCTTATACTGGATTCAGATATAGCTTGCTAAGTTTTCACAAGAAACTGCAAATAGATTTTTTTTACAAAATTGAGATATCATTCTTGGCGACCCTATCCGTTAGCTGCGGCCACTGCTTCAAATTGTTTGTACATAGGTAAGGTGATCAATGTTTTAACGAGGACGAAAACATTTAAGAAAAAAGTGCAACGTAAATAAATGAAACAAAAATTCACAAATATCCTTCATATCTTTTAATTATTTAATTAACAAATATCTTCCCATTGAATAAATATTTTTGTCAATGTATCATTTTCTAACATTGAATTTTACGGTAATGCCGCAGCTAGTCCTAGATCCCGGAACACTACCACGAATATTTGTAATTGAAATTAGAGAATTAGAGGGGAACATTAGGTTTAAAACGGGTGATCTCAATTCTGTGCGACAAGTGATTCACTCATAGAACAAAAACATTATACCCATTATACATGACAATTACAATTAGGAAATAAAAATAATTAGAAATGATTTAGAAACATGAGTAAAATAAAAACTTTTTTATCCCGCAAAGTTACAATCGCTCCCACTAACTTTAAAATTTTCTGTAAAGCTACTAAATAAAGATCCACAATCCAGGAATACCCCAAATTCGTTATTGAAATGCAAGTGATCTATTAAATTTTGAATTTATTCGAAATTAGAACTAATTCCGATTGAATGTTGTAAGCCAGCTATGTGAACTCGTATCGAAAATGCTTATTGATTTATCGGAGTGTATGCGCGCACAACGCGTGTATTCCGAATATGCCAAACTATATTAAAAATTAAATAATGAGACAACAGTTTGTATAAGTTGCTACACATTTTCTATTTAAAATTATACGAGGAATACGATGACGAGGTTATTTTTTAAAAATTTATTGTGGTTTTTGAGTAAAATGCAAAAAACACTTTTTTGGGGGTTTTATGCAGATTTCTCTCTTATTGCACGTTTGCGGCAAAAACTAATTGCAGATTCGTAATCAGCACGGTCAAACACATAAATGTTCTGTGTTAGTTTGCTGCCACCTCATTTTGCAGATTTAGAAAAAATTTCAATGGACAATTATTGGTAGTCTGCCACGCCCTATTTCATAGCATCGCAGCGCATGGTATAATTGCTTGGGAAGGAGTGTATGAAAATGTAGTACAATCACTAATCAACCTGCAAAAAAGACCGAGATTTTTAAATTTTATAACAAAAAAGTGCAAATTCTCCATTGCGACTAAATCTCAGAACAATATCTTTTCTTGGTTCTCAGTCAAAGCGATATGATAAATACAAAGCAATATATTTATGAACAAATAGTAGCACTAGATATAAATGACTATCAACTCCAAACTCAAAAGAGTGTACGTACGTGTTACTTTGGGGGAAAATCTCTGTTCAACAAAATTCTAGAAATTAGATATTAATAAAAAAAGAACTAACATTGATATGAGCAAAAGTTGAAATAAAAAACAAAACTAAACTTGTAGGAACAAAACTCAAAATAGCTTATCATGTAATAAAAATCAAAATTGGATATAAAGAACAAGCAGCGAGCTTGACTTAGTAATAGTTTAGTTATCGTTATTTTCACCCAAGTACAGACATCTGGTGATATCTCTATGTGATCTATATGCTTGTGTTTTCTGTATTAAAATATACCTAAATAAATAAATAAAAAACGAAACTATTATTTTATTCGGTTATATTACTCGACATTAAACCTATTTAAAAATTTGTAGAGAAAATGTTCATATTATCTTTTCGAGATCAGAATTTTTAGTTAACTTGTTATTTTTTTCGGCTGATTTCTTTTCTATGAATCAATCTAACTGGCACTACACACAGTACGACACTCGACTGGAAAATTCTGTGAGATAGCTTTTCCTGAAACCCTCGATGTCGAAATTCATAGCGTGATAAAATAGGAAATTTTCAAATCTATTTTCAGTGGTGTTATCATGGACAGTGCGTGGAGATAGGACGAAGACCAGAAGCTGTAAATGGAGGATGGGGATCCTGGGGCTCTTGGTCGCAGTGCTCTAGAACGTGTGGTAGAGGCATTTCATATTCCGAGAGAGAATGCAACAATCCCGTTCCCCAAAATAATGGGAAATATTGCCTAGGTGAAAGAAAGAAAATGAAAATTTGTAATACGAGTGTGAGTAAGTTATCGTTTTTTGATATATCAAATATTCAACTTTTCTTAACGTTATAATAGGTATAATGACTCATAAGAAAAACTGTGATATGTACGAAATTTTAGGCAAACGTAATTTCAGTTAACATCTATAACTTCCTCCTTCTCTTAAATCACGGTTTCTAAGATTTCACTAATCAAGAGTTCTACCCAGATATAGTATTTTATATTGATTTAAGATATATTATCAAATTTCAATTGAAAAATCTTCATAAATATTCATATAGTTTAAATTATTGACTATTGTGTTCCATTTGACTGGTTTTATTTTATTTTATTTTTTGTTAATTTACTGACACTATATTCAAAAAAACTTACTTACTTTCTCATGACTTTAACTGGTATTTAAATTATGTTTATCTCAATTAGTGAATAGTAATGAAACTAAAATTGTTTACTACTGAACAATTTCCTACATTTCAGGTCTGTGACTTCGGCTTGGCCTTTTGGAGATTATGTACTGTTACATTTTGTGTTTACTCGCCCAATTATTACCCAAAGTTACCACTAGGCGATTCTTTCAACCACCAAGTGGTTTTCGAATATCACCTCTCCGCATCCTCCTTGAAATTGTGACGACTAGTGCTATCAGTCTTACCAGCTCGATCTTATCAGTACGCTGTTGTTTCCACATATAAAAATGAATTAGCGTATAGAATGGAAACTCACATGTTTCGATTTGGAAGACAGTTTTCAGCGTATCGTACGGATGCAGGGAAAAGCTTCAGCTGCAATCTGCGACCTCTATTAGTCAATAGTTGAGTTAATCTACCGGTAATGGCATCTAGTGGTAGATCTGACACTAAATTATTGAAATATATCCAAAGTGTTCCAGATGTTTCTTTACAGCTGATACCTTGTTTTTTTTGTAAGGGTAGGTACAATTTCTAAAAATAATATTAATGAGAACAAATAATGTTCTATAGATGTAACAAAAACCAACAAAAGTTTAACGTACTGGCTCAAGTTTTTGATTACATTGTTCAAAGGATAACGTGTTCTCGTTAATAATTTTATGAAATTGTTCCTACACATTCTTTACAAAAAACAAGTTGACAAAGTAAATAAAAGATATTTCAACCATGTTATTGCCTGGCTGTGTGGCATTACAATGTTTCACCAGCAAGCTGGGAAAAGGGGTACCTTAACTAACCTATATACTAAATATTTTAAGTGTCAACTGTAAATAAAATATAAAGTTACGGACATATAATTTCGAAACATTAAATACAAACAAAACACTAGTATAAAACAAACAAAATCATTGAATAACCAGTTCATAAACAGTACAGTAAACAACTAAACCTATCATTAACACAATGTAAAGTAGAAGACAATTGAATTATCGTAAATAACAAAAATGTTTTTTTTTAACATGTAATTTGTCGCAGATAATTGAGATTGACCTAATTCGTAGAGAAATAAAAAAAATTAATAGGTCAAAAATGTCAAAATCCATCGCCCCATTAGAGATCGGCCGCAAATCGACGTCGTGAGCGAGAGCAACTCAGTCGATTATCTTATAGGAATATCAGACATGCAAAGAAGGGATGTTAGTGAAACATTATTTGTTAATGCTATTGTATAAAAGAAGAATATACTGAATGATAGGGGTATAACAATTAAAATAGCAATAATAAAAGTTAAAACGAGTATAAATTAGAATCGTAATAAATAAGCAAAGGGGATACTCAAATCCAATCTAACACAAAGGGCAGGAATTAATTACCTCCATACCGCCCTACTAAAAAAGTTGTGACAAGCAATGGATCCTATTATGGTGCTGTTAATTAATTGTCTTCTTAGAGTGACGGTGTTAATATTAAGAGAGTCTAAAAGCGCGTCATTATTAGAACACCAAACACCTCGAGCACCGACAATTAAAGGAAGGACCTTAACTTCTGTGGTCTTCCTGGTAGTTAAAACTGTATTAAGAAATTGGGGGTCCTCATAATATTCTTTTTTCCTCCTGAAGCCGTCATATAAGGAACGGGGACCCTCCCAGTGAACGCCTACGTCTGCAATGATAGATTTTATTCCCTTAGTAAGGACAAGATCGGGAACTTTAAGAATCCCGTTCGGGCTTCTGATGTGCGGTTCAACCTCAACTTGCCAACCTTTTTTTGTTGCTTCTCTCTGAATTATTTTGTACAAGATATTATGGCGGTCAATTCGCTTTTCATGCGTTATGTAACAATTTTGAAGTATGTGGCAGTTTGATTCATTTTTGTTACATCCTCCACGGCATTTCCTTGTAGCTGGGTCATTGAAAGGAAGGTCACAGGAGGGTAAAAGGTTTGCACGTAACTGCACTGCTCTGATATAGGTCTTCGCCGTCCAGGACGGAGGAGGGTCGGATAGCCAGTTGCTACAAATGGAGGTTGAGGCACATTGTTTGAGTCCGTTTCCGGACCAGGACGTGTCGAGATTTGATGTTAGATAGCTATTAACATTACTGGTAGAGGGAAATACATTAAATGAGGAGAGCCTGTCGATGTGCTGGTGTGTGATTAGTTTGGTTTGTTCGGGAAGATGAACGTCGATATTTTTCAATCTCTTAACAAGAATGCATGGTATTTTGAACAGAAATGGAAAAACACCAAGGCCTCCACCTCGCTTTGGTGCATGAATGAAAAAATTGGAAGTGGAAGAAGGAAGGTGAAGGACGTTTTTAATCGCCCGTCGAATTAGGCGATCTGTCTCTTTGAGCAGGGCTCTAGTGATATGTATGTTTTGTAATGCACTAATCCAACGCGGGATAAGGAAGGAAGTTATGAGGTAAAATTTTGGGCGGGCTTCAGAGGTGCACGAAGAATATGGGATAACTGGGTTTGAAGAAGATTAATGGAGGGAAGTTCAACACCCGTGAGATTGTACCTGAGACCAAGGTATTTTAATGAGTCCATACCTACCTGTTGGATGGGTTGGCCACCTATAAAAAAAAGGCTCTTAGTCACGCTATAAATCTTTCTCTTAGACGGAACGACTCTGAGCGATAGTGCAAAGGATTTATCAGTATTTAAGGTAATCCCTGACCGGCCGAAGAATGAAGTAGTCATTTTCAAAAGGGCATTTGATTCGGGTGTGGAGCTGGCAAGAAGAATTAGATCATCTGCGTAACTAAGACAATTACGCGGAATGTACGCAACACTAGATGGAAAGTTGGAGCTTAAAAGATCTAATAGCTCGTCGAAGAAGATATTAAAGAGACAGGGCGACAAAGGGTCGCCCTGCTTGACCCCGTTGTTAAGATTAATAGATATTTCGGTTTTGTCTTCAGCCAGAATGGTAGTTTTAGCACCCTCAAGGGTTTTCATAATATAATTAATCAAGTTATTATGAACGTTAAGTCTTGTGAGGGATTCTTTGATTCTACACCTGGGGATAGAATCAAATGCCGCTTTAAGGTCAAGGGATATTACATCAGGAGGTTTAGCAAGAGCTCTTGCTTGTTTTATAACACCATTGAGGATGCTGTTATTAATGAGGGTTCCATCCCTTTGCATAAACCCCTGCTGGATACTGTTTAAAGGAAGTTTCTTGAACCGCCAGCTGAGGATTTTATTGAGTGTTCGCAAAAAGATGGATCCTATAGTTATTGGCCTCCAGTTCGAAACAGAGTTGTGGTCTTTATTTGGTTTCGGAATTAGAACGGTTCTCGAGTGTTTGATGGATTCGGGGATATTTTGTAATAGGAGGATTGCATTTAATAGCAGCCATAAGCGTTCACGCGGTATTGCTTTTATGTCCTTTATACTGAAGTTATCTGGTCCTTTGGAGAGAGACTTGGTTTCTTGAATGGCCTTATTTAGTTCATCTATCGTTATAGGTTGGTATAAATTGTGGCCGATGTTATTGATTTTAAGAGATGGAATGTAATCTCTCTGTTCGATGTTTTTAACTTCCTCAAAGATTTTACAGAAGTGAGATTTAATATCAACATTAGAGGGTAATTTAGTGTCAGTGTCTAGTGGTAGGTTATCAATAATTTTATTGGCAAGACTCTTTCTGTTTCTTTTGTAGAGATTTTGACATAATTTATACTGTATGGCTCTATTGTATTTTTTCCTGTAGGGTCCATGAAGTTGCTTATGAGAATTATTGGTGTTAGGTGAGTTTTTATTACGTGTTTTTTTGTTTAGAATAGTGGTGACCCATTTGTCAAACAGTTCATTTTTTTCGTCATCAGTTGCAGTAATGTCGCCAAGCCGAGCAGCCAGATGTTTATCGGCGGCAAGGTTCAATGTCGGGGCAGAATCTCTAAATGCTATCATAATAGGATCGGGAGGAACAGGAGGAGGGGGGAGAGCTGGTTCAATAGAGGATGTATTGTTAAGTTGGGGAGTATTGATTATGGATGGAGGGGAATTATCAGGATGAGTGGATGTATTTAACAACAGAGTGGAGGGGGGAATTTCAATAGATAGTGGGTTATGAGGTTGTGGAGTGTTAATTCTTGGGGGAGATAAATTATAATGATGAATGGATGTGTGTGTGAGCGGGATAGATGGAGGAGTTAGAGGGTTGAGGTTAGGAATAGGGGAGAAGAGTGAGGAGGAGATAGCTAAAATGCTGGGATACTCTATCGTGATAAGAGAATTGGGATCTTGAGTTGGAGGGGGGTGGATGGGGGTTGGGGAGGGGGGAGGGGGGGGCGGTACTTGTGAAGTTGAGCCACCTGCTTCTTCGACATCGGCTTTGATAAGGACTAGGAGGTCCTGGTAAGACTTTCTCCTTCTTTTGTGCTTGATGGCCACTAAAGTTCTTTGCGGGAATAATTCAGCCAGGTGTTTGTTGGCCGCCCGTCCAGTGTATCGTAGTTCAGCTCGAACCAAGTCTAAGACTTCTTGAGCTGACCATCTGGGCGATTTCGATGCTTCCTCTTCCAATTCGCGATTGTATTCAATAGGATGAGACTTAGATATATGCAATCTCATCCCAATGAAGGTTCCAAACCTTTCCCCGCATAGATTACAGGGGAATTTGCGTTCTTCGTCTGTAGTCTGTAATAGGCGACAGTACCTGCGCTTGTGATTGTTCAAGTATTTTTTGCAGGAATATGATTTACCACATAAGCATATGAATTCTTCATTATTGTTTTCCATCGCAGAGTGTAGATTCTAATTTAAGTAGAGTGTAGAACAGGGGCATGAAAAACCAAAATAGAAGATTAAGCTTAAGTATGTATGAATTAGCAAAATGAGTTGACACTTAAAATGGGCATAAGGGGGAAAGAGAAAAGATAAAACAACCGGGACAAATCAAGAATTAATATATTTCTTTGATTTGATAGGTATTGATTTAGAAAAAGGCCGGCGTTATTTAGGCTCACAGCATGCGCTGGCAGATAGACATCAAGAGTGTCAGAAATGGTGGGACAGTTGGGGGGGGGGAGTGCTGGTGTCAATCAAATATTGAATATTTGGCTTAACTTAGTAAATATTATTATAACCGAACACAATTGGGACGACTTATGGTCTAATAAGATGTAAGTAAGAATCTCTGAGGGAGAATTTAGGAGTGCATGTGTATTCCAAATGATAAGGGCTAACAACGTTTAAAAGAGCGGAATGATCTCTCGTTGTACATAGATAAAGAAAAACATAAAGCAGTATTATTATATAATTATATAAAATATAGATATTAAAACGTAAGGCAATTTCAGTTGTGTGTCCGAATGCTTATTAAATTTACCCAATGTTCTTTTAAAACCTATATATCTCTATAAAGCAAAAAGTACAGCAGTAATATGATGTAAGTACAGATATAAGCAATGTATACATTAATGTTAATTACATCTCTTACTTAATATTCAAATTGTTAAAGTCTCATATATCAAAATATCCAATGATAATTATAATAATAAGGAATTAGTTATATATGTGTGCGTGCAATATCTCTTTTATTCAGGTATGAAAGCGAAAATATGAATACAAAAAAATAAAATCAATCCATATTGCTAAGTTAATATTATTGGAGTAAAAATTAGAGATATTTTATTTCATTTATCATATCCGACAAGACTGTCGTCGAATGTTTAGTCTGATACTAAAAGAGAGAATAATTTTTTTTTTTTTACCGTAAAAACATAAATTTTTAATCGTTAAAATATAGCCGGCTTGCCACTATGTCAGATTTAAACTGATTCACAATTCAGAAAGAGAAAGATTACACTACTCACTGCCCTTATGTTGAATCAATCCACGATTCATCAGTAGAGGTGGTCCACACTTTCGTTTCGAGTCTCGTATCGTAAACATGCCACCCAAGACAAGCGGTAAAGCTGCAAAGAAAGCCGGAAAAGCTCAAAAGAACATTTCAAAGGCTGACAAAAAGAAGAAGCGCAGGAGGAAGGAAAGCTATGCCATTTACATTTACATTTACAAAGTATTGAAACAAGTACATCCCGATACCGGTATTTCCAGCAAGGCCATGAGTATCATGAACAGTTTCGTCAACGACATTTTCGAACGTATTGCTGCTGAAGCTTCCAGACTGGCACACTACAATAAACGTTCCACTATTACAAGCAGGGAAATTCAAACTGCTGTTTGTCTACTATTGCCCGGTGAACTCGCCAAGCACGCAGTCAGTGAAGGAACTAAAGCAGTTACCAAATATACCAGCTCCAAATAAATCAGACAATTTTCGCATTAATAGTATACTTGATAAAATAAAATTAAATATGCATTTATATTTCAATACAAATTTTCAATAACAAAAAAATTAACACAATAAGGTGATACATCCGTTGTCAGCTCCTAATAACAATAATCGATTGAGTGGTAAAACTGTCATGGACGTTAATAAACCTCGAAAAGCATCAGAACGCAGTTTGGTACTAGAAAAAGAAGCATCCAAATCCACGGAAGTATGGACGCCAATTCGATTTGCTGTTGTACCAGAAATTAGTTCCTGATGGTACAGGTTCAAACAATGAACTGGTTCAGTTGCTCCCCTCATGTGGTGTTTAAGTTTCCCTTCATAGACATTCCAAAATGTACTAAAAAACAAGTTATCAGCTGTAATGAACCACCTAGAACACCTTGTACATAGACAGCCCCAAAAAACTTAATTACGCATCATTTGAGGGGGAAATTAGCTTCCTATTAGGCAATAAGATTTGATGCAGAATAAAGGTAAAAAGCTTTATCATCAAACATTATACATATCAAATTTTGTATAACAATAACATAAAACATGTTGTGTTAATCTTTAGTAATTTTCTTGTTCTAAAATTATGTAATTTGATATAATTTTTGCTATTAAATAATATGAAAGGATGTGTATTCACACTTTCATTAATCAAAATACAATGAAATAATAAGTGTATTAATCAAAAAGATGCAGGTATAATTCATGAAATTTCTGATTCGAAATATATTTGGCAACTAAAAAAATGTGTAATACTTTCAATAAAGAAAAGGATATATAGTTAATATATGAGTAGTCAATCTGTAACACAATGATGTCTTAATAAAAGAGTTTATTATATAGCAGGTGATATCTGTTGAAAATCGTATAAAAAATATGGGTAGGGTACAAAAAGTCATACATACATCTAAAAATGATACTAACCAAGGAAATAACATTTGGTGTAAATAGTTATGTTGAAAAATCTATTCTAACACTTTTGAATTGGTTTGGCATTTCAAAAAGCAAAGAGAAGTCAAACAATGTGATATAAATGTAATCACTATTTATTTGGTGTTTGAATATATATTCTAGCTAAATACTGAGCCTCTAAGGATTCATAAATTTCTAACCATACATAAAAATAATGCAACCAGCAAATTTGGTTGCTGTTCCATTAAATTTGGTTGCTCTGCCATTAAGGTTACAGTTAACTGTGTTGATATGGAAGTTTACAGCCATTTCCTTTTGGAGAAAATCCTACCCAGTTAACACATTTGTTATTCCCACTTTTTTGACATGCTGAACCTTGGCTGTTTATGAATCTCTCATATGGTTAATTAAAAACTGCTCTCATTATGAAACTGTGGATGTAATGCAATTTGTAGATTATATTTAGCACCAAATATAATAAATGCCTCTTCAGCCAAAAGCAGGGTATAGCAATAAAACTTTTAAAAATAATTACTTTCAAAGGACTAGTAAAAAGGATACAGTTGCATTATGAACTCCCTAACTACCAATGTAACTATAAAATTCCTCTAACACATCCAATTAATGGCTATTGTCAATAAATGTATGAATGTTTAGTTAAATGTTTGGTTCTTAGATATATGAAATTAATTTTAATGATTAGTCAATAGGTATGTTTATTGATATATGCCAGCCGGAGGCGCAGGCGTCAAAGCTCACCCACATTGGAGGATAGCTCTCAGGCTTCCTTTTAACAATTTCCCGTTCCAAAAACCGGATGGCAGTGTTCGACAGATTATCAGTTTGCACCAGTAAACCAGTTTTGCTAACAAAAAAAATTCCGGCTGACAAATCAGTTAAAAGCACCGAGTTTCCTACTACGAGAGGAATTCTTGGTCAAAAAAGACCTATTTCGAGCGTATCTCTACAAGTTGGTGAAAGAAAGCCACCGAAGATCCCTGAGCATGTCGTACAAAGGTCGAGTTTACAATTTCGCTTGTCTTCCCTTCGGTTTACGACGGCTCCGCAAGAGTTTTCCAGAATAAGTAATTAGATAGCGAGCATTGTTCCTCAGCTGGGAATGAGAGTGCTGGTATATCAAGACTCCAGAATGTGGTTACCGAACAGCAAGAAAGTTCGTATTCTCGAGATGATGGAAAAAATAACATTTTCAGTGGAGTGGAACTGAAAGATGTCAAAGGCGCTTCTCAGTCAGGTAATCCCGCTGGGCTGTCTGTTCTCGCGCGGATTACAGAGGGCGTCCAAGAAGCTGCCGGAACAGCAGCCAAGAAAAAAGATAAGCATAGCAGTGGAGGCTCGAGAAGATTGTGTATGGTGACAGCAGAACATCGACTACACCAGCCCAATTTTTGTAACCGACTCAGATATTTTCCTAACCACGGATGCGTCGGTTTTCACCTGAGCAATGTGATGGAGGCAGGGTCTTGGAAACCGCAACAACAAGTTGGCATGTGAACCGGAAGGAACTGTTGTCGGTACTGATTGCTAAAACGCAGGCTTAGGAACAGATCAGTGTTGTTGCAATAGGATATTCGCCAACAGGGAGGAACTCTGTCTCACACCCTTCAAGCTGTGGGCAAAAAACTTTTTTAGTGCTGCATCGATTTCAGATCTAGTTCGTTCCTTTTTAGTTAGGTTAATACAACTGTCTGGCAGACAGGTTGTCCGAGGGCTGCCATTGACAGACTGGCACCTGAAGAGCACTCTAACCAGAATAGTCTTCGAAAAATGAGGAACTCCTCAGAGAGACTTGTTTGCTATCAGCAAGTCGAAAGTTGTCCGATAATTTGTGACAATGAAAGCCAATGAGCAAGAAGCAAGCTTCATAAATGCTTTCGTGAATCTAGCGTGGGTCTTTCCGGCCCCGCCACTAATTCCCAGAATCTGCAACATCTGAACATAGCAAAAGGTATCTTCCTGATGTTGGAGAAAATATTTTAAAGAGAAGACCTGAAGAACAATTATCTGGTGGCTCTGATAAAGGGACTTCCGCCTCCTTATGTAAAAGACCTGCGCTTGGAGGTTTGGATGGGTTAGCAAGAATCCTCCGGACAAGAATAGTATCTTTTAAGGCTCATGGCACACTGGGATGCTATTAATGTTCACCTCAGCGAATAAACGATCCACGCTCCTGTCCACAGAGCCAGATAAAATGGTGTTGAACAATGATTTGATAATTGTTTGGCCAAATATTGGATCAAAGACAGATTCTATTAATAAATGTATCAGCTAGAAGGAGAAAGGCAGTTCAGGGTTTATCAGGCTTCTTCATTACGACGAGAGATAAGGTGAAGGAGGCATCAAGAACAATTATTGCTGGTTGATTAAAGACGATTTTTGTGGCCTGTCAGTGCATTCGGCAGTAGCCTCATACAACTTCGACAAGAATGTAGATCTGGAAGAAATTTTAAAACGAGGTAACTGGAAAGGCTCAAAGCAACTTTTTAGGTTATATTATAAAGCTGCGGAAAAACTAAAGTTATTTATTAGTGGGAAATGAAGTTTGTTTACCTGTAGAATAAGTTAATAAGCTAGTCAATAGCTGTTAATGTTAAAGGGTATTGATTAATAATTTCAAAGTTTAAATATGGAGCATAAAGTTTATTGTTTTATTATTTTTCCTAGTTCTTCTAGTCTTTTTATTTGGAACAGATTTTGATAAAAATCCATTACAGGTTTCTGCTTTTAGGTTAGTTCTTTTCTGAGTATCGCTAAATGTTTCTTTTTATTTATGAATTGTATCTCCCGTGTATGTTTGTCAGTTACAGTTTTACGTAGCGGAACTACGTCTGGATAGCCTGTTCATCCGTAAAACACTTATGTTACTTGGGATTTTTGAAGTGCTGGATTTCTGCATTTTGACTGGAATGGAAGATGGCTGCGAAATAGCGGAACGAGTGTTCATAGCTCTTGGACTTATATCGTTTTTCGGTGTTGGAATTTTAGGTGTAGGTGGTTCGGTCGAAAGTTCTCGCTCTCTTGGTGAGGGTTACGTCACAGCGAAACCAATCCACATTTCTAAATGAGCAAGATTAAGTGAAAGGTTACCTCCATCTATTACTTTCGTATCTACTTTACTACCCAAAGATTCTACAACATTTGCGGTTTGCGAAGATGATATAATAGTTTTAGGGTCAAATTAATTACTTTACATTATCCTAATAGTTGCTCCTCACAAGCATATTTTAGGCCCAATGAAAAAATGATCAGCTCACAGTTATACAAATAAATGATTTAGTAAAATTTATTATTGTACTAGGATATTTAAAAAATTCTTTCTCTTATGTCCTAGCGCCTTTGACCTTATTTGTGTGTGTCTTTCAGGCCACAGTTCCAAACACCTCTCCGAAAGGTCAAGCTGAAGGCACAGACCTGAAATATTACTATTTTCCACCCCAAAAGGAAGAAAACGATTATTTCGGGTCTTGCGAAAGGCTTGATCTCAATAAGGCCTTGCCGGGTTTTTTTCAGAGCTGTACTGAAGATCAAGTTGATAGGACCGACCGCACTAGCCGTCAGAATTTCCTAGGGGGTTGCGGATAGGACAAATTCTCCTCGAAAGAGCCCACTAGTGGTAACTTTGGGTAATAATTAGGCGAGTAAACAAGAAAAGTATGTTAGGTAATCTCCGAAAGATCCGAAATAATCTTTTGGGGTGGAAAACAGTCATATTTTAATATATGCAATGAAACAGCTGAATTATAAAATGCTGTATCGTTGGGATTATTTAATTATTTGCAAAATTTTAAGAATTTGCATCTATGTTTAATAATTAGGAATTCCTGATAATTAACACTATTTGAGTTTCAGCCTCTCCTTGGTCTTAAGTCTGCAAAATACATGACCCAGATTTTTTTAGTTCTTTGCACATTATCCCCTAAGTACAGTTTTTAGATATTACGGTTTGGTATCTCCAAATAACAAATAACATTGATTTTATCAAAATACATTTCATCTTTAATTTTCAATATCGTTTTCACCGGCTTGCCTAATCGTACGTCATTTTTTCCCTAGCTCCTTTCTGACTTTTTTGATATCCATTCTCTTTGTTTTCAAGTCGACAGCAACTCCCAACCCATCTAAGAGACAGCTGATCTCTCTTCAAGTTACCGCCACTGCTTGGATTCCTTTGGTACTAGCGCGAAATACTACCTCGCGGTAGTAGATGTTTTTTGATAGGGTTGTTTTTTAATAATAACCCATTCCTCAACTGTTATAATTCTAACAACGCAATCGAATCCCTTAAATTGATTACCATTTTGTGAACTGATTATATCTTTTAATCATATGAAGTCATTTTTAGGGTTCAGTATAATACAATATACGGATACCCTTATAATATCACTCAGGATTTCTGCCTCTGTCACATCACAGCAATTTTCTCCTAAACTACTGGACGGAAGAGGTTGAAATTTGGTATAAATGTATAGTTTGTTGACCCGATTAGGAATGCATATCGCAAAAGAAGAAATTTTTATTTTAGGGATACTTCTGGGGGGAAAAACTAAAAAAATCGACCGTTCCCCCCCTGATCTCTGCAACTACTGAGCCTAAAATTTTGAAAAAAACAGGAAATATAGAACGTTGCCCAAACTTTACAGGAAAAATAAGGAGAAACCATTAATATAAATTTTAGGGGGCAAATTGTAGAATTAAATGAAAATTTAAAAATCAAAATTTTTTAAAACACATCATGTAATACATCAAATGAGAGGTCCCATTCTGAGGAACACAAATATATTTTTTTCATATTAAAAAAAAATAATTTAAAAGATATTAACGAAAATATACCAAAATTTACCCATTCCCCCCCACTTTATCTGACCTGAAGTTTACTGGAAAAAAAGGGGAAATCTCTACTTTTAATTTTGGGTGGCAAATTACAGAATTAAATGGAAAATATAAAATTAAAATTGTTTCTAACGCATCATGTTATATATCAAATGAAAGGGCTCTTTATGACGAAAACAAATATATTTTTTTTCATATTTTTAAAATAAATAAATTAAAAGATATTAACAAAAATATAAAAAAATTTACCCACGAAAGTTTATTACTAAAATAAAACTCTAATGTTAATTTTTGGAGGCCAAATTAGAAAACTAAATACATATGTATTCTTATAAAAATCAAGCGAATCTTGAAGGTGGTACGGAACCCTTAGTATGCGAGTCCAACTCGCTCTTGACCAAATTATTTAAGATATGCTTATGCCATTTTTCATGATGTTGTTTTCTCCATTGCTTATAATTTCGGTGTTATAACTTATATTTTCTTCAGCCTCGGTGGTTACCAGTTGTTGCTATGTTCCAATATCTCGGTGCTCAACCGAATACTCATCTGTTTTATATTTAATTGCTATGTCTCAGTTCGTTAATGGAATGTTTCTCATCCTGATCTTGAATGCTACACCCAAACAGTACATTTGTACCGCGATTCACTTTAGGTGGTTTGTGTTTCAGGCTCCAGAATTTGAATAGTACCAAATACGTTTCGACTATATGCTATGTCTAGTCGTTTAGATATAGATGCAATTAGCGAAAAGCATTATCACCTTGCATGAAAGTTAGCTTTTGCAAAATTTGGTGACTTTATAACGCCTAATTGATGAAGAAAAGTTGAAATTTTAGCGATTTGGCGAGGACTAGAGAAACATGTATTGACGCCGTGACTTCAACGACAACAAACATTAACTGATGCGTTCCCTATCATCTAGCCTGCCTGCCGGCATACTATATAAATTGGATGACTTATCTTACTACAAATCCTGCTGAAATTTGCACAATCGTCACACAATGGCAGGACGCCTTCTGATCTTTAAAACATTTCTGCTCTAAAATTTTATAACTGAAACAGGTGATTTGGAATTGAGAAAAATACATTTAATTTTTATATAATTGATACATTAATAAATTGCTCATCTTCAATTCCATACAATCCATTGTAGTCTCCGCAGGCTTTAACAATGATGTTGCTGTGTTAATATATGTAAATGTAGCCTTAGATTTTTGTCTCCATTTCTTACATTCCCAGTTCCAAAAGAGTAATTTATTTATTATTCAACATGATTTTTTTTGATCAGAAAATATGATAAATTTGATAGTAGTTTACCGTCGACAGTGTATATTAAAGCATGAGTATTAATGGATCATAAATAACTTACAGAAATATGTATAGCCAAAATGTCAGTACCGTGGTATGTCGAATTTTTGTTTTCAAACTAATTGTAAAAATTTCTATAGAGCCGTCTTATAGTCTAAAGTTAAGCTTTTATAACTAAAATCTATTGTATAATTCATCAAATTATGCTGCAATTATACCCCAGTATTGATTGGTAGAAAGGAATAATAGATTTGACTAATGTTAAAGTTTGTTTTATTTTAAGACTATTATAAAAATTGTTATTTTAATTCAATTGTTAATAAATTTTAAAGATTGTTAAAATCAAGAAAGAAAATACCGTAACTGTTTCTCTATTATTATCAAACTCCCATAATTTATCATTTGTTTAAATATTTTAAGAATTTAAAGAGATTTATTAGGCAAGTATTTTAAATATTTCATTTTGGTGTCAGTACTGTGGCTGTGAAATTTTTGTTCTAGTTTTTTTTCTGTTGAAGTTGTAGTAGAACTACGATACAGGCTTAATTTTGAGGATAATAAAAGACCAATAGCACCCAGAACACAAGTTTTAAAGCACTTTTGTTTTAACAAAATGTTGATTTGTAGAAATCATAGTTACCTAAGTACATTTCTACTTTCGGTATATTTGTTTTTCTATTTATTGTTATTTTCATTCCCTTATGTCAGTTTTGTTATAGCATATTGTTATTTTCGAAAAGTTTGTTGCACAAATAAATAGTGTGCTATGTGATAACTAAATGTAATTAATATATTTGCAGCCTTGCCCAGCAGACACACCATCTTTTAGAGAAGTCCAATGTACTGAACACAATACTAAGCCGTACAATGGCCAACTACACACTTGGGCGCCATTTCTTGTAGAAGGTAATTAAAAATGATCTACATTAAACAAAAGATTTATTGATATTTTGGTAAAATACTAAATTGAAATCCATGTTATTTGAATTTTAGCTGAACCATGTGTTTTATATTGCGTTAATGAAGCTCACACCTATAGCAAACTTGAACCAAGAGCAAAAGATGGTACTCCTTGCAAAGCGGGAACAAATTACATGTGCGTTAGTGCTATATGTCGGGTATGTATTATACTTATATTTCAAACTCCTATGATGGTATTTAATAAATTTCACATATTAATTTTGGCATACCAAAGATGAAATTACAAAAAGTTGCTCGTAATAAAACAACCATTTGTATAAACATTGATAGCTGATTCTAAGATTTTTAATTTTTATAATATCGTAAGGTGCTGTTTAAATAGCAAAGTTTACTTAAATTTAAAAAATACATATTCTACATAAAATCAAACTGAAGTTTTGTATAAGATTTCGGTATTCAAATCTGCTACAAATACTTACGTTAGAAAAGAGTTGCAATAAAGGAAACACTTGTTTTCAACTTCAAAGTCGACCAAACAAAACCTGGAAGAAAGAGAAAGATAATAGAAAACTTCTATGAAGACACAGAATGAACCGGAAATCTCAAGAAACGAAGGAACAAAGAAAACTAAATTGCAGAAATAGGGTCCCGAAAAAGGAAATAGAAAAGTTCTCCAAAAATTAGACGACATAAGATACTAACGGTTTTGGTCAGAAAGAAACTTTTTTTGTACAATATAGTCAAATGGACTGAAATCTGTGGGACTAAGTCAAAAGTTATGTCAGCAATGTGTTACACCATCATGTCCACCTCAATGGGTACCAAATTTGTTCCTTTACACTGTCATTTTTTGTAAGTTGATTCCCAGAGTGTTAAAACTTATCTCAATTAATAGCTAACACAGGTAGTTTTGTTATTAGATAGTTATAACAAAGATTTTATTTTGAAGGAAGCTTTGAAGATCGG
Source organism: Octodonta nipae (assembly GCA_034190945.1). Classification (NCBI taxonomy): domain Eukaryota; kingdom Metazoa; phylum Arthropoda; class Insecta; order Coleoptera; family Chrysomelidae; genus Octodonta; species Octodonta nipae. The sequence goes on along the minus strand of CM067218.1, from coordinate 97,892,439 downwards.
GTAGTCAAATCCATTTTCCGGTGGCTACCCAGAGTCATCGCAGTCGATTTCAGACCTCGTTCCTGGCGACAAGGCGGTACCCGTTAGTAAATAGGAACTGAAAGTGTCCAAGCCCTCGAGTGACATTTGTCAAAACTTTACACAGGTAGTTCGCCGGTCACTCGTTCCTTCGGGATTGAGACCTGTTTTTCTTCGGGATTGCGGCGATGAGACTACCTGGTGGGTAACAGTGAGAGAGTCGCATGAGATATTATACCTGTATAGGGCGCGAGCTAGTATTCGAAACGAGAGCTCTTGCCTACATCTGGCCTGTTACTCTTAAAACTGGGCAAACGAGTCCCGCATGTAGAGTGATTTACACATCGCAAGCGTAAGTTCAGTCTCGTCGAGACAAGTAATAGAGGTAGACTTGCAATGAGTCGAACCTGTCACCCATCGGCGTGGGCTATCTTTAACGAATTGGCGTGTTCGTAAGATCCCAAAATGTATAGTGCTGGTGGAGAAAAGCGCTACTGGCAAAACCAGATTGTAATCCTGGCTGGGATGGTGGTCCTCGTTGGTCCGTCGTGTGTGCATTTCACTATTGTAACGTGGGAAGGTAGACGACAGCCGTTTGAGGTGTCGGACTGGGATCGCATTCCTGGAGGGAATAACCCGTCTAATATCCGAGGCAAATCCTACCTTAGTCTACACCTGCACTCCTAAAACTGTGTTAGAATGCTTTATTTTGTTGATCTTACAAAAAAGAAGTGATTTTTTAAGCACTTTTCGGGAAACCACCACCACAATTCACGAAATTACTATATATTTCCAAACTTTTCGGGCTCTAGGTCAGACCCCGTTGTCAATGGCAAAGAAACTATATAAAAGTAACATTTAAAAAATATGAAATTACAATTTTTGACAATATTATTTGAGTTTTGACTTACTAATAGAAATTTAATTTGAAACTATACAGGATAGCACAGAATGTATTGATCATATAATAATAAACTTCCTTTCAAATTGAAAGAATTTGAAAGGGGGCTCCTCCGTGCGACTTTATTATAAGATAGTGCATTCGCTAAAAATGCGACCACAGAATTTTGTTGATTGGTGATCACATTAAAATTATAAGGAAAAACCTAGGAAAAACCTTATGAACTATCCCGATACTGGGTTGTTTACAAGGACATAAAAATTTCTTCCTTAGTCATCGGCAACCAGGAACCATTGAATTCTTTCGAGGGTGTAGTGATACACTTGTTGTTATTTAACAAAATTTAAGCAGATTCTTTTAGTTTTCCTTTCGTGTTGTGTGCTTCTTTGTGTAATATAACTAAATTATAAAATTCTATTTTATAACCAAGGTTCCAAGCATGTTCACAAATTTTGGATATTTCAAACTGTCGTTTTTTAATGTAATTTTGGTGTTCGTTTATTGGAACATTTAAAGGTATTTTTAGCCTTTATGAGAGACCCTCTATGTATGATATAGTTATTGTAGTAATGGGATTGTCTTGGGAGTCAGTGTTGTTTGGTGAAGTTGGTGTTTGTTGTTAGCGATCGTTTGGTATTCGATTTTGTTTAACTCTTTATTAATATTTTTTTTATATATTATAAATATTTGATGATCTATCTTCTTACAGAATTTGGATGCTTAGAGTAAAAGTTGAGATACTTCTTGGTGTGAGTCAGCTTTCTATAAACTTCTGTTGTAAATGTCGATTGTGTTTTTGTTATTAAAATCTCTAAGAAAGATAATTTGTTATTCTGTTCAAGTTCTAGTGTAAAGTGAAAAGTGTGTTCATTGTTGTTTATGTCGTTAAGTAATTCATTCAAGTCTTCAGATTATGTTATGTACCAAATATGTCATCAACATAACGCCACTAAATCAAAGGTTTAATCTGTTTTAAGGAAATTGTTTGTTCTTCAAATTTTTCCATTAAAATGTTGCTTCAAGGAGGAGATAGACAGGAACCCATTGCCATGCCAAAATCTTGTTGGTAGAATTAGTCATCATTAAGTTGAAAATATGTTTTTGTTAGTAATTCCATTATTATAACAATGAACATTTGTAAACGTTGATTTAGTAAAGAATTATTTTATAGATTTCCAATGTTGCTAGTGTAAAAGTATTTTTGTACGGTAGATGTGATAATTTTTTCTAAGAAATGTGCGCTGTTTGACCAGTAAGCGATGAAATAATTTTTAACAGTACTTTTGAGAGTTCACTGCATGGAGAATTTTTAGAACAGACAATTAGTCTTAATGGAATGTTGTGTTTATGAGTTTTATGTAACCAATAAAAATGTTGGGGTTTAGAATAGTGTGGAGTAAGATTTTTAAGTTCGTATTCTGTAAGTTCTTGTTTGTGATTGTAAAGTAAGCGGTATATCTTGTTTTCTATAGAATTTCTTTAATTATTACACAACGAAGCACACAATACGAAACGAAAACTAAAAGAGTCGGCTTTAATTTTGTTAAATGAAAACGATTGTGTTGATACTACCTCCGTAGAATTTAATCATTCCTGGTTGCCCATGTTAAAGGATGAAATGGGTAATAGTCATGCCCTTGTGAACAATCCTGCATCGCGAAAGTTCATAAGGTTTTTCATTGGTTTTCCCTTATGATTTTAATGGGATCACTGAGTCAACCAAATTCTTTGATGGCATTTTGGCGTATGTTCTATCTTATCAAAAAGTCGCACCTAGGAACTTTATTATTATGTTTCCGTGCTACCCTGTATACTATGAAATTAAATTTCGCTTAGTTCGTCATAAATCAAAGAATATTGTCAAACATTGTAATTTTATATATTAATATTGTGCCTTTTTTTCATAGTTTCTTTGCAATTGACAACGGGGTCTAATCTAAACGAGGAGACGTTTGGAAATATACAGTTATTTCGTGAATTGTTGAGTTATTTCCCAAAAAGTGCTTAAACATGGACAAAACATGCCCCACCTATCCTTTAGGAAACGAAAGAAGTGATGTTCGAACGAACAGGTAAAATGTTCAACTGTTTCCAAATTAGTGATCAAAGGGTTAACGGTATTAGAAATTTTAATTGAGAATCATGTAATTAGAACTCACATCTCTGGCCCCTTAACCAAAGAAATATTGCACTAATTAATTGTAATTTCCAGAAAGTTGGATGCGACGATAAATTAGATTCCGATGCAGTAGAAGATATTTGCGGTATTTGTAATGGTGACGGTACACAATGTAGAATAGTTGAAGAATTATATAGAGACACAGGAGCCCTAGGTAATATTTTGCATTCATGACATAATTTCTTAATCTTCTCATATTAACATCCTAACTTAATTCAGCACCTAGTTGAGTGAGTAATCCTATTTCGGTATTAAAATACAAATTCAACTTTTTGTATATTTTATTTCAGTAGGTCAAATATTGTTCAACAAAATCCTTCATATTTAATATAAAATGAAAAATCTACTAATTCTCTTGTTTAGAGATATAGGTTTAAATTATTTTTTCAAAGTGAATGATACTTTTTACTGTTATAAAATATGCTAGGTAAAGAAGCTTACCCAAAAAGAAACAAGCCACATAAAATACCACCAGTTGGGTTGACTCAGACGCATATATAAATATACGGTTTCAGCAATATATCATATCCGCTAAAAATAGCCCATTTTTCACATAACAGGTCAGAACTCTAAGCAGTACAAAATAAATTAAATACAGGATTATTGACTATTCGTACAAGTTGCTTAGAGTTAGTTAGTGTTAAACTAGACACAAGTCATCAAAAGTATTATTAGTAGTCTGGATAAAAATTTCTAACTAAATGTAGGAAGTAGTTGTCTGCTTTATTGTGCATGCTATGCTTGTTTTTGAATAAAGCACTAGACGATGCAGAACATACCAAAAGTTGTATAAATAAAAACAAGAAAAATGTAATTCTTATAAAGGAGAGAATATGAAAATTCCAAACCAAAATTCCAAAATAGCAAAATAACTATCATAGAATAGTGGTTCTGTTAAGATTCAAAGCGGATCATTTGTTAGCCAGTAAATCTTATTAGAAATTTATATAGTCCTCTGAATGACAGATTTTAAATAGAAGAATTATTGGTAATGTTTGAGCCATTATTTGTAACGATTACTCTAATTTTTGCACTACTTCTATCCTATTTATAACATTACAAAATGATGAGTCGACACGCATGTTAAACAAAGACAATTTAAGAGTGTCGTTTCAAAATGGATGATCATCAGTTTTTATATGAACTGAAAAATAAGACGTGTACAGTTTAGGTTAGCAAGTATAAATATAAAACGTCGAACGAGATTAAAATGACTAACAAGTATCATTTTACAATATCAGAATAATGACGATATTTGACCTTATGATTAGTAGTAAATGTAATTTAAAGTATGTCTAAAAAGGTATATAACAACTCCATTTATCCTGAAAAAGTTGAAGCTTCTTTATCTTCGATGGGTTCCTGGAGATTTCTGGTTTCCCTACGACATGGCATTTTTGAAGGTGACGGTGGATCGGCGGTCGCTGTTGTTATGGCTTACAATTTGGATTGTCTTCTTGGTTTACATTTTTATAGAAACTGTAGATGAGGATTAATAAAACGATTAATGTAATTGTTAAAAATTGTGAACCATGGCATGTGTTTTTTAATAAACGGTTGGTTTATTAATTTATGAATTTATTTATTTTATTTTTTTATTTATTTATTTTATTTATTTATTTCTGAATAATGGTTATTCCTGAATAATGGTTCAGCCTATGTTGGGCTATGTTGAGGTCGTCTTTATCGGTCTTGTTTAGTCTGAGAGCCCTTAGATTTGCTGCATAGTTTCTCGGTGGTATAGATTTGCAGTAGTTGTACGGTATTTGGATTGGATGGCTCGTGTAGGTAATGTTTTGGAAATTGCCGATTAGCTTGCTTGAATGAATTCGAGTGTTGCCAATGAATGCGTTACAATCGGCCTGCAAATTTAGGACTGAGTTCGTTGTAATTGTTAGTGTTACAACGCTGTTTCCACTGCATTTTATGGTGATAGGTAAAAGATCAGAAACAATAAAAAGCCTAACATTGTAAATATGGAAGCCTGACAAGCCTTTGCAAGGAAGGTAGACTGCTTCAGCAGCTGGGTCTCACAAATTGAACTTGGCAGTTATCCAAGTTCCTAAATGTAGTATAGAGTAATGAATATATTTGCTTGTGGTAGGTAAAATGTGATGAAACCGTGTTCGGTCGTCAAGTATCGGAATTGAATATAAACGAGAAACGGTAAAAGTTTCAGGGTTTACTAAGGGGATACTTAGTACAAAAGTTATTTTCGTGTCTAATTGAAATGCTTCGTTATATTGTGTAATATTATTTGCATTTCGGCAAATTGTTTTTGGGCAAAGACTGAGAGATAATTAGAAGAGAGTCGACCAAATCTGGCGGTGTAATCATTGAACTATGTAACATTTGAATGCGAGCGATAGATATTGCTGATAATACATCATTAAGGTCATCTTGAATAAAGACATAAGGTTCCATGAATGATTCACATAAATCTAGAGTTTTGACCAGTGTCTCAAAAAAACTGAAGATAGTCTGCAATAAACGCAATAGTATGCCTGATTTCATTACTATTCTTATTAAAGGTTTCCTCGTCTATTTGGAGTTTACGAACCGTTGAATTGAAAATCTTGATTAAAGAATTCGTAACAGAGATTTGGTTTTTCAGCAGATTTTCAATTTGTTGTTCGTCGTGCATGATCTTATTAATACAGTTATTAATATATTTAGCATCGCTTTCATCTAGTGTACCGGTTATTGATTTCCAAATTGTTCCTAATCCATTATTATGTCCGCGTTTCTGTCGGATTAAGTAAAGTTTCAGTGATATTTATAGTGTACGGTGTCTTATATTTGTTTGAGAAGTCGAGTAGTTAAGTTTGAATGGATAGTGTCAATTAAATTATTTAAAATTTTGACATTATTGGAAACTGCGTTTCCGAATGGGTGGAGATACTTATAGACAAGCAGTGTCCATTTGTCAATTGAAATTGTGATGGTTCCTTCTTCATGAAAGACTCTCCGGTGATGTTTATGGTTGTTTGTTTATGTGGCGATTGTGAAGAGTCCGAGGATTCTGGAAAGGAGTAATTTTCACTCAAAATACGGTTTCAATCTGCCAAAATTTGCTTTTGTAGATTGGTTTGTCTCGGGATTTAGTAAGACTGCAGAATTTTGAAAGGGTTCAGTTAACTGAAAAGAACTACTGAAACAATAGAATTCTTTGATTGCATTTTTGGCGAATGCGCTATCTTATAACAAAGTCGTACCTAGGAACGCCACTTATAAATTCTAAAGACAACTCTTTCAAATTCTTCTAATTTGAAAGCTGGTTAACTATAATTCATGATCTTTAGAATTTTTTGTGCTACCTGTATATCTAAAAACAACAAATTTTCTAATGTCAATTTTAAATGTCAAATCAAATTTTCATTTTGCAATTTACATCAATAAATATAAAGCCATTGACAACGAAGTCAGAATAGACTTTGAAACGTTTGGTATTCCTGCAATATACGTAGTTTTATTTCTATTGTGGTGTTATTCCCCAAAGAAACACAAAAATAATATTCTTACATATTTGCAAATTTATGTCTTTGTGTGAAAATATATAAGAAAAAGTTTCGAGGATTGGAATTTCCAAATTGTATTCGACATAGTGCGTGGTTCCGGGATCAAATTTATTTTGTGATTTGTAAATGATGAAGGACACAAATTGCACTACTGTTTCTGGGTCAAATAGCAAGGGAATTATAAAGTATTTATTATCTTTGACTGATTTACTGGCAAAGGTGTTGAGAGAATAGTTCTCAAAATTAATATCTTCTTCGAAGATGTCCTCCAAGACCGCAACGTGTAGATCAGTTAATTTGTTTTGCCAAAAGAATGTAATTATTTGCTCATGAACTTTGTCCAGAAGATGGGAATTTGTCGTTTCGATTTTATTATTGATCTTGTTGACAAATTTGTTAAATTCGTTAGTTAATAATTCTTCATTAACTTCGGGTTCCTATTCAGATTCGCCTACTGAGTCGGTGTCAATGGCATGGATATTTGACTGATAATTGGTGCTATTTAGTGGAAGTGGTTGATTTTAATTTAAGATAGAGCTTCCGCGTTCTTGTTTATCTTTTCAGGTTTGTGTTCAGTCTTGTAATTGTACTCTTCCCGTTTCAGTCGCCATCTGGCAACTCTACTGTCTGGATCTTTGTTTACGAGAAGCCACGTATGCGGACCGTGATTAAAGTAAACTTCCTGCCGAATAAATATGGAAGGAATGCTTCACTGCCCATACTATGGCAAGCAATTCCCTTTCGATAGTGGAAGATCTTTTCCTACAGGATCTTAAAGAAGAACGGCACTAAAAATTTGGATAGTTATGAATGGGGTCTGAAGTGATAGGTTTCTTTAAGTCGTTAAATGATGAATTACAATCAGAATCAAAGAAAAATTTAGCATCTTTTTGGAGGAGATGTTTCGTTAATGGTTTTGATATTTTTGCTAAGTTGGGGATGCATTTGCTACAATTTCCCGTCAATCCTAAGAAAGATTTAATATCTTTTGGATTCTTACGCTCTGGGAATTTTTGGATACAATCAATCCTTTCAAGATTCGGTTTTACACCATGTTGTGTAATTAGATGACCGAGATACGCTACCTCTTCGTAAGAATTCACACTTTTCAGGCTGGATCTTGAGATTTAAGTTAGAAAAAGAGAGAATATCCTGATAATTTTTATTCTCTAGGAGATCTAAATCGATACTTTGATAGTTATCAGCAGTATGATAATTACTATTAATTGCTTCTGGATTGTATGACTGACCATTACCTCTATAATAATCATATTATCTTTGATTGCCAATGTATTATAATAACAGTCCTGCTTGCGGTAATTTGTATAATTTAAGTGATGTGTTTTATTTGGATTGCCGGCGCGGATTATTTGCTATAGACGCGGTACTAAACCGGTCAGAAGGGTGTTTAGCGCTACAGTGTCTATAAAACTCGTTTGGGCTGTCTTCTGATCTGCATTCAAATTCGAGGTGTTCTGAATTTTTGCACTAAGTACTTGCAATCTGTTCTAAAATGGGAGTTGCCTTAGAAGTTTTGTATGAGAGATCTCAAATCTCTAGAATCACTAAAATGCGAGTTAAAAAGTTGTCTTTAAGTTCTAAATAGGACACGGGGTCGCCTGAGTTGATTAATTGGGCGGCTCTGCCTTTCAGTTTATTCTTAATGTGTATAAGTAAAAGATAGTGTTGATCCCCTTATATCAACGGGCAGTCGTACACATCAGTGAATGTTCCTAGGGAGATTTGATCGCCCTCAAACTCGGGGACAATGGAGATTTCTCCGAAAGCCGGTACGGCTGGAGTTCTGAAGAATTTTCGGGAGGTATCATTATTTTGGTTTATTAAGAATATAGGGAATTAATAGAAATGTTCAAAATTTAAGGAAATATCTAGAATTATCAAAACATTTAGGTATCACGCTTTTCTTTTAAAAATATAAAAGGAAATTGCTGTAATTGTGCACAAAGTAAAATAAACCGAAACGGGAAATAGTACGATTCGGTATAAAATGGGTAGGTTAGGTTAGGTTAGGGGATATTTAACGTTCGAACAATAAAAAAATAAAATCAAAATATAAAGTGATAAAACAAAATCAAATTGGCAAAATAAATAATTGCGAGATCATTACTTAATTGTTGTATGTGTTGCAGTTGGGACGTCTCGAGATTCTTTTTTTATTCAAACGATTGAAATCCAGCGCAACCAGTTAAATTTTTCTTCTAACGCCGGTTCTAGCAACGTAATGGAATCCTACTGAATGCGCCACTTTATTAAATTACTACTTTCACAATTCACTTTCTAAAAAACAATTTATTTAAAGAAACACAAAAAGAATAATTATAACATTCAACTATAAAATTATAAATCAACTAATCATCTGGCGACTGAAGATCCTTTGCTAGTAATTATAACATTAAAAAATAATGAATCCACACGCGTGTTAAACAAAGACAATTTAAGCCTGTCTTTTCAAAATGGATGATCATCAGTTTTCATGTGAACTTAAAAACAAGACGTGTTCAGTTTTGGTCACCAAGCATAAATGTAAAACGTCAAACGAGATAAAAGTGACTAAACAAATATCATATTACAATGTGAAAATAACGACGATATTTCACATTATGATTAGAAATAAATTTAATAAAAAGTCTGTCTAATAACTTACATAACATACATATATGTTATATAAGTATTTAATAGACTCTCTAAAATAATAAGTTCTAATATTATATTTTATCCAATAGCTTTATAACATTGTAATTCATAACACCTTTTTTCGCATAATGTCATATTATACTTTTTTTCCAAATTGTCACGTACTATATCCTATTTCATATTTTAATCTTTCATCTTATATATATATATATATATATATATATATATATATATTATATCTGCACATCTGCTGTTTGACTTCACAGAATTTCTTTCCTTTTCATTGTTTAAGTTTATATAGAGTCAGCACATTCTTTCTTATAAATTGATTCTAATCCCTTTAAGGAAGAAAGAACCTCTCGAGACGTCCCAACTGTAACCGTAGACAAGGCAACTAACTACAACTGCAGAACATGGCAGCATCGATGGTCCATTTAATGTGATTACAAACGGGAATCATCTCGCAATTTTTAATTTTACCAATAATTTTTGATTTTATATTTCTGTTCGGACGACCAGAAACCCGAACCATATTTTTTAACCATACCAATTTTATTTTTGTACCTTATATTTTTGAATTGCTCGATTTATTTTATTTTATTCTTTTACCATACTTTGTTTGCAAATAGTGTACACTAACTATCTTCCTCCATTATATGTTTTATTGTTTTTCGTAACAATCTGAAAATTTTATTGCACTTTAACCAATTTATACATTTATTTTGAACAGACTTTATTTTTGCTTAGTTTTTCAAACAATTTTTTTATTTCTCCCATTTAATAAATTTAAAAATGGCACAACAATCTCCCAGAGACTGAGCCCTATCGGCTATCCGAAATATTCTCCATCGTCTCAGAGTTCGAAGGAGATCAGATCTCCTTGGGAACATTTATTAATGCGTGCGACTGTGCTTACAACATGTCGACGGGCGATCAAAGATACCTTTTACTTATCCATATCAAAAATAAATTGAAAGGCAGAGCGGCCCAACTAATAAATTCGCGTAGCCCCGTGTCTTATTAAGAATTAAAACAACTCTTGAATCTTCATTTTGGAGATTCCAGGGATTTGACGTCCCTGATACAAGATCTACAACGCCTTCAGCAACTATCCAACGAGTCACCACTTACTTTCTACAACCGCCTACAAGTCCTAATAGCAAAAATGCACGCCAATATTCAAAAGGCATCCAATTTAAACGCAGACCAAAAGGTCGCACAAACGAGTCTAATAGACACTATGGCGCTTAACACCCTTCTAACCGGGTTAGAACCGCGTCTCGGACAAATCATCCGTGCTGGCAATCCAAAAGACCTTTTGGAAGCCAATGTAAGAATCAGACGCGAACTACAGTTATCGTGCTTTGAGAACCAGAAAACTACGAAACAAATTCCCCCGAGGCCCAACCAACCCTTCCGAAGGCCTAATCCTCCAAATAATAAGTGCTTATCTTGCGGTAGACTCGGACACATCGCCTCCGAATGTCGTTTCCAAAATTACCAAGCACCCGTTTACAATAACAATAACGGTAACAACAACTATATGAGACCAAACTCTTTCGCTAATAATGGTTCCCAAAATTATTTCGGCAAAATCAGTCTTCACAATTTCGGCAAAATCAATCCCCACAATTTCGGCAGAATCAGCCAACCTTCAGGCAAAATCAGTCACCTTTTAGACAAAATCAATATCCTAATCAGTCAAGACAATTCCAACAAAATATGTAACAACCTCGTCAGTCAGTGATTCAAAAGAACCCTAATTTCCACCAGAATCCAAACAGGGCACATCATTTAAGTTGCACAAATTCTTTCGATGATTACAACGATTATTATACAGCTAATAATCACCCATATGGGGATTATCATACAGCTGATAATCAAAGAAATTACGACTACTATACAGATAATAGTTATTCATACGACATAGGAAATAATAGTTACCATACTGCTGATAACTTCGGCGAACAAATTGATGATTTGGACCCACTAGAAAATCAAAACTACCAGGATTTTCTTTCTCTCCCAAATCCAGTTCATCCACTGGACATAACAACCAACATCACAGCACAAATACAAACAATGAATTTAGACGACTTGAATCCGAACGTAAACTTCCCGGAAAAAACGTTTCTGTAACTACTCTTCACACTGTCAACTCCCAAAACTTATACTACATAAACGACGCTACTGGTCAATACAAATTGCTTATAGATACAGGCGCAGGAATTTCAATTTTCAAAGAGCAAACTGTCAAAAACTTTCCTCAAAGATTCCAAGAACATGTAATTATTCAGGGCATCACTGATCAAAAAATTTCAATTTCCCAGTCAACCCTTGTACCATTTGCTCCTGGTAACCCCCACAAGGTTTTTATTTGTAATCTCGACATCACTTTGATGGTATTTTAGGTTTAGATTTTTTGGAACATTACGAATGCGTAATAGACTTAAAATCTAAGCAACTTAAAACAAATTTTAAGGATATCGCTCTTCACAAGGTCCCTACCTTGCCTTATTCAGATACCGCATCTCCAACAATTCCCAACACACAAAAACCCAATAATTTCCCGAACTATGTTTCTATAGAACCCCGCCCCGAAAAAGTATGTAAACTACGATGTCACCTTGTTAATACCGACGCTGATCTACATACTATCGAAAAAGAAAAAGTCAGATTACCCAATTCCTTGGTAAACCAAAATGGCGAATTCCTCACTTCAGTTATAAACGCCATCCCAAAAACATTTAATTTCGACAAATTCACTATAGAATCCCTTACTCAAACACAACCCTGCATCAATTTTAACAACTCTTATGACTCTGAACCAGTTGACAGAAACTTATTAATTCGACAACAACTCAGAACAGATCATTTAAACGTTGAAGAAGAAGATATGATTACGAGCCTTTGTCTAGACTTTCAAGACATATTTTTCTTAGAAGGCGACGCATTATCTTTTACGAACGAAATCAAACATTCGATCGAAACAAATAACTCCAGACCCATCTATACCAAATCTTATCGGTACCCGCAGATCCATAAAGAAGAGTTTAAAGAACAAGTCAGTAAAATGCTTGATCAAGGCATTATTTGTCATTCTATTTCCCCTTGGTCTTCCCCAGTTTGGGTTGTTCCCAAAAAAATAGACGCCTCATGCAAACAAAAATGGCGTGTCGTGATTGACTACAGGAAACTGAATAAAGTCACAGTCGACGACAAATTCCCCTTGCCAAACATCTCTGATCTTTTAGATCAACTTGGCAAATGCCAATATTTTTACATGTTAGATATCGCCTCCGGTTTTCATCAGATAGAGATCGATTCTAAAGACATCCCCAAGACAGCATTTTCAGTCAAAAACGGCCATTACGAGTTTGTTCGTATGCCGTTCGGTTTAAAGAACGCCCCGTTTACATTCCAAAGTGTCATGGACAACATCCTCCTTGGAATTCAAAATGAACGTTGTCTAGTATACATGGACGATATCGTTGTATACTCCCCAACAATTCACAAACACCTTTCCCGGTTGACCGAAGTCTTCAAACGTCTTCGCACATCAAATCTTAAGATTCAAGCCGACAAATGTGAGTTCTTAAGAAAAGAGGTAGCGTATCTTGGTCATCTAATTACGCAACAAGGTGTAAAACCAAACCCCGGAAAAATCAGTTGTATCCAACACTTCCCAGAGCCAAAGAACCCGAAAGATATCAAATCTTTCTTACGATTGGCCGGATACTATAGAAGAGTTATTCCCAATTTCGCTAAAGTGTCCAAACCTTTAACAAAACTCCTTTAAAAGGACACTAAATTCTTCTTTGATTCCGATTGTAAGGCAGCATTCAATGATTTAAAGAAAGCTCTCATCTCAGACCCCATCCTTATCTACCCAAATTTTGAAGAACCTTTTCTTCTCAAAACAGACGCCAGCGTTTTCGCAATTGGCGCAGTCCTTTCACAAGGCCCAGTTGGAAAAGACCTTCCGATTGCTTATGCCTCCCGCAGTTTGTGTGCCGCCGAAACCAGATATTCGACCATTGAAAGGGAATTGCTCGCCATTGTGTGGGCAGTCAAAGCCTTCCGTCCTTATTTATTTGGTCGTAAGTTTACTTTAATCACCGATCACCGCCCGCTTACGTGGCTTTTCTCAATCAAGGAGCCAGGCAGTAGACTTGCCAGATGGCAACTGAAGCTAGAAGAGTACATTAAAATTGAACATAAACCAGGCAAGATAAACAGAAACGCCGATGTTCTCTCGCGAATTAAAGTCAACCACTTCCAACAAATCGCGAATTTTCGGTCAAAAATCCATGCCTTCAATGAGACCGACTCAAAGACATTAAATTAAAAATATGTCAAAACGTCATAACTACACCCTCAGAGGATGAAATACCTCAGATGTTAGAACACTACCATCAAGGCAAAAACAATTTGCATTGCGGAATTAATGAAAGGCGAATAAAAGAGAAGTATAACTGGACCGGTTTGACAAAAAACGTTGAAAATTTCATCAAGTCATGCGAAATTTGTCAAAAAGTCAAAATATGCCGAAAAAACTTGAGTTCTCCTCTAATCATCACAGAAACGCCGAAAACACCTTTCGAGCGAGTCAATATCGATATATTTGAATATCCCACTCGAAATTATGCTCTAACAATCAGGGACGAGTTAACGAAATTTACACAGGCGTATCCTATAAAGGATAAAACGGGAAAAACTGTCGTTAACATGCTCATCCTTTATTTTCAACACTATGGCACCCGGTTGAGAATTTACTGTGACTACGGTCGTGAATTCAATAACGTATTAGTAAAAGACCTCTGTGAACTCTACGAAATAAAGTTAACCTTCTCTAGTTTAAGTCACCCACAATCAAATGGTTCCCTTGAAGGCTTCCATGCGACACTATCGGAAATGTTCCGGGCAAATATCGCCGAAAATCCAAACGAACACCAGTTTAATGTTCTGCCATACGTAGTCATATGCTATAACAACACCAAAAATAAGACTCATGGTTTCACTCCTTATGAGTTGATTTTTGGTCACACGTCGAGTAGACCACCGGAAACGCTTTACAACCAAAAGAACCTCATTTCCAAGTACGTTAGAGATCTTAATAACGGTATGAAATATTTTTACAAATTAGCGCGAGCCAAAACCGAACAACAAAAAGAAAAAGCCAAAGCACGTTTCGACCAATACGTACCCGAAAATCGACCCACTTATAACATAAGCGACAAGGTATTTTTAAAAGAATCCTAAATTTCAAGTTAGTCACAAAACAAATTTAATGGCCCTTTCGAGATAACTGAACTTTTCCAAAATTCTGCAACTCTTCTAAACCCCGAAACGAATCAATCTACAAAAGTAAATTTTGACAGATTGAAACCGTATTTTGAATAGAAATTACTATATTTCAGACTACTTGGGCTCTTCACAATCGTGACGTCCCAATTTTCAATAACTCCCATAAACAACAGAGTAGGACTCTTCTTTCATGAAGAAGGAACTGTCAAAATATCAAACGATAAATGACACTACTTGTCTACAGAGATCTTCACCCTTTCGTTGACGCGATTGCCAACAATGACAACATTTTGAGTACTTTAATTGATACTATCCACTCAAACTTAACTACCCGTATGACAGTATTTAAACCTCAAGTACAAACTCATATTAGCCTCCTAAAACAAATATCTGACACAGTAAACTTAAAATATCAAGAGATATTCGCAAACACTAAACTTTACAACCCCAAGAGGCAGAAACGAGGACTTATTAATGGTATAGCAACAATTTGGGAATCAATAACTGGAACTTTAGACGCTAGTAATGGTGAATACTTTAATGACTGTATCAACAAGATAACACATGACGAACAGCAAATCGAAAATTTACTAAAGAACCAAATTTCCGTAACGACTTCCGTAATCAAAAACTTGAATGCAACAGTTCAGAAACTTCAAATAGACGAAGAAACGTTTAATAGGGACATTGCCAAAATCAAACAATCTATCATTTCAGACGATCTTGCACTAGTCAAAACATTAGATCTATGCGAATCATTAATGGAAAGCTATGTCTTTATCCAAGACGCCCTAAATGATGTATTGTCAGCAATAATAACCCCCGCCGATTTAGTCGAATTTCTTCAACTTGTTTCTCAATCTTTGCATAAAAATAATTTACATTTATCAATTTACGCCCATAATATTGCACAATATATTGACATTATAGAGTTAGGTGCATTCCAGTTAGATACAAAAATAATTTTCGTTTTGAAAATCCCTTTAGTGAATCCTGAAACTTTTATCCTTTATCGTCTATACCCGATCCCCATTCTGAACGACTGAACAGGATTCCATCAAATTTTACCAAGCATAACTAAATATATCGCGAAGAATGATGATTCATTGTTGTATATCACATTTCGGAACTTAGACAACTGCAAGCCCTTAAGCCGAGTTCAATGGATATGTTCAGACGTTTTCCCGTATCCTATTGACAGCGATTCCAACTGTGAGGCCCAGCTTTTGAAGCAGTCCACCTTCCTTCAAAAAGTTTGTCAAACTTCGATACTGTATGCCAAAGACTACAATGTTTACGAAATCTGTTCAAATGTATGGCTAATTTCTGTTTCCGATCTTATACCAATCACCATAAAGTGTAGCGGCAACAACGTTGTAACCAAAACCATTGCAACCAATTCAATCCTCCAATTGTAATCAGACTGCAATGCATTCATTGGCAATACTCGAATCCATTCAAAAAGGTTAATTGAAGATTCCCAAAATATTACATACAAGAGCCATCCAGTTTAAAACCTTACAACTGCTGTGAATCCATCCCACCAAAGAAGTACGTTCCGGATCTGAAACCCCTCAGATTAAACAAGATCGACGCCGACGACCTGAACATAGCGCAACACAAGCTCAACCAAAATTCCGACGAATTAGACAAATTAATAAACCAGCCGTTTATTAAAAAACATACATCTTGGTTCACAATTCTAACCATTACTTCCATCATCGCATTAATACTTTGTACATTTTCTACAAGTGCAAAAGCAGAAGAAAGTCCAGACTACTAGCCATAGCCACCACAAGTGATGAGCCGCAATCACCTCCACCAATGCGAAGTCGAAGCGAAACCAGACGCTTCAGATTCTTCCCCAGAAGAGGCCCAAGCCTCCAACTCCAGGAACCCATAGAAGAAGATAAACTCAAACCAATGGTCTGAAAAGTTGAAGCATTGCATCAACTTTTTCGGGATAAATGGAGTTGTTATATAAGTATTTAATAGACTCTCTAAAATAATAGCTTTATAACATAGTAATTCATAACAGCTTTTTTCGCATAATGTCATATTATACTTTTCTTTCAAATTGTCAAGTATTATATCCTATTTCATATTTTAAACTTTCATATTGTATTACTTTCGTTTGGTATAGATAAAATCTGCACATCTGCTGTTTTGACTTTACAGAATTTCTTTCTTTTTCATTGTTTAAGTTTATATAGAGTCAGCACATTATTTCTTATAAATTATTATTGTACTCATGTTTATCAAGTTTTAAAGTTTGTTATTTAATAAATAATTTTTTTAAAAGTCATTTTGAAAAGAAGTGATATAATATATATATATATATATATATATATATATATATATATGGATAGTTATAGCAACTATATTTCATAGTTCCCAGCAATACGGGCAGCATAATATTACAATTCCAAGAACATCCGTGAGAATTGTCAAGTGTGCAATGCTGACTCATCATTGTGAATGTGAATGAATTCTCGGGAATCTCATGTGTAATGCCGAAGAGGATGAGTGAGATCTCATTGAAACGTCGAAAAAGTGTCTTTACTAAGACAAACAAGAGAAACACACGAGATTCCCGAGAACAGGCAATTACATTTCATACTCAGGAGTAACAATATATATATATATATATATATATATATATATATATATATATATATCGATGACGACGCCCTACACATTTATTGTTGCCCCCCTCCTCCTTGCACACACATTACACCAAAATGCTTCTTTAACTTTTAGATTACAAGAAAGTAGCAACCATACCAGCTGGTAGTAGAAATATACTAATCGAAGAACTTGAGCCCTCAGAGAATACAATAGCAATTAGTGATAAATCGGAGAAGAAATTCTATTTAAATGGAGATCAGTAAGTTCAGAACAATAATAAATGAAACTTAACGTTTTCGGACAAACAATAAGGTATTTGATAAAGAGGAGAACATTACTATTGAATTTCTCGGGAAAAATTATGTTTATTTACTTGCAATCTCACTTTGAATTCAGAAATCATTTATATATTGTAAATGGGCATTAAGGAAATAAAGATAGCGAATAAAAGTTGCCCTGCAAGATTTTATTTTTATCCTAAATTTGTCACATTTAGTCGCTCTATATATCAAGATTTATATTGTATTTCCGACAACGAATTCATTTATCAGTTTCTCTTATTAAGGAAATGTATTTACTTATTTAAAAAAAAATAGTTTTATTATGTTTAATAAAATAATATACTGTACAGTATATACAGAATCACTTGCGTACCGGCTAGTCCCCACATTCTTATTATCCTGATAAGTTAAATCCTCATCCCTCGTTTCCCTCTTTTTTACTTTGGTTTTCACTGAAATTTTATTCTTCTAAATAAAAATCTTTAATTCATTAGGCAATTTACTAATATAACTGCATTTACTATTAATGGATTTATTTCGTTAGGGTATTAATAAACTTGTGGTCATATGCAATATTAAAAAAATAGGCAATTCAAAAAATAGTAAACTCAAAAGTCAAATATTACCTATAAAACAGTTACTCCAATAATATAGCTGCTAATAAAATAAATGATATTATGATATCATATCGCAATAGAACAGAGTTACTGAAACATGTATATTAAGTCACATCGAACAGTTCACATTAATTGATTACCAAGTTATTACACGAAAACAAAATTTATTGATTAAAAGCTTTCCCAAAAATCGTGTCTGATGTGGTTTAAGATTTAAGCCAAGCAGGACTCAGCAAATAAAAGTAATTTCAGTCTGTTCTTTGTCTAGTATTTGATGGCTAATTAATTACTCATTTATGGCTAAAAAAAAAATTACTCTAACCTCCTCTGACAAACTGTGCGCGATGCGGTTTAAGACGTAAGCTACATTAAACATAGATACACACTTATGTATGTTTTGATTAATGTCGTATTTTGAAAATTTGGACATTTATTTGATTGGATTATATTTGATTATTGGTTCAATTTAATTATTAATATAATTCCAAGTTTACCTACCTTATATGATGCGCCTAGTTGGTAATAAAACTATAATAATTATGATTATAAAAGTTGCCGTGATCAGAACGTAATCGCGGTTAGAGAGAAAATAATATAAAAATTAAATTAAATATTAAAAGTTGTATGAAATGCTTAATAATAACTGAAGATGTACGTCCTTACTATTGTGCTGTATAGTTATTAGATTAATATAGGAATTGGTACCAACTGTTCCAAATAAAGCTTTTACTGGGAGTTTCCAAAGTTGATAAAATTTTAAATGCAGTCTGTCAACTTGCTCAATGAGCCCAATGCATCGAAATCCATTCCTGAATTAAGCGAAAATCTGACAATAACCATCAACCTAGCACTTAAAGTTGCGAATCATAATGGGTCACCCTGTTGTATTGAACAGCATAGGTAACGAACAGAAAACTAAAAAGTAAAATCATACACAAAATGCAAAAAAAAAATGTAGAGAGGGATGATAGCTTTTTGTTGAAGTGATTTTAATAAAATCGGGTTAGGGTGTCGGAACTAGTGTACTCATACTCAAAGATGGTGATCAGAAGATCTGATGCGAGCAGTATTTATGAAACCTAAGTATTTGAGCGT
This sequence comes from Octodonta nipae, assembly GCA_034190945.1. Lineage (NCBI taxonomy): Eukaryota > Metazoa > Arthropoda > Insecta > Coleoptera > Chrysomelidae > Octodonta > Octodonta nipae. The sequence goes on along the minus strand of CM067218.1, from coordinate 97,873,240 downwards.
ATTGGGTGAATTTATTGATTAAAACGGGGTTGTTCAAGAGAAAAATCATTAGGTTACACTAAAATATGTTCCGTGAGGCTAATATTATGCTAAAACCCACTTGAAATTATTTGTCAAACTACATGTGAACGACTAATTTTATTTTCCTTAATTTCTAAATAGTTTTAAAAAATTTGTACTATTTTTTTCTAAATTTTATACCGTTTTGAAATCTTACATTAATCTTTGCAATGAAATTGCTGTAAGTATTATAATGTGATCTTGGTTCTACAAGTATTCTGTAAGTATTATGATGTGATCTTGGTTATACAAATTTCACTTCTCAATAAATACTTTTATTCAAATATTTACAAATATGGCTTATGTGACAATTTGTTGACGCTTATGAGTTACTGAATTTGTTCTATCCAAGTTAAGGACTATTATTTTATAGCATAAACCTTATTCGAACGTATAAATTGCTCGCATGCTGATATATGGGTGATTGAATTCCAATAAGAATAAGTGGGGCAGCGGACATGTGAGTCCTTATAGGTACACAGGTTTTTATTGAATTTAGAATTGAATGAATACTGTAAGCACAATTTTTTATGTCTAATATGCGATTTGACTCACTGAATTTTGATTAATATACCACTAGTATATCTATTTTGAATAGGAAAACATTCCCTTATTTAAATATTATTATCTCTTGTTTGGTTCGGCAGTTTTTGGCATGGCGCTTATACATGTATAGGAGTAACTACACACTTCATTTTTCGAAGACTGTAACAACACAATAGCCGTTGCAAATGCTGCTGTGCACAAAATTAAAATAACTTGTTATAGAAAAGGTGGGGCAACGGAATATGAAAATTTAGAATAATAAAGGGGTCAGAAGTTAGATTAAACCGAAATAGCAAGGCGAGAAATAACGTTGCGAAACGTATTTAGAAGTTGTAATCTTCTTTTTTAACATTAATTGTTTCTGAAAGACTAGTAGTTGTATCGTAGGCAACTCTACAAGCAGATGCTTTCAATTTGTCGAAATATAATTATAAAGTAATTTGAGTCTATTAGCCATCTTAACTTATATACAAATTAATTTATGTATGAATTAGAATGGAATCTAAAGTGATGTGATTTTCTTAAGGAATTATTGCCATATATTATTTATACAGTTTCAAAGGCTCGTTTTAAAATATCGCGCATACTAAATTCAAGCAGCTTAGTTTCATTAGTTTTATTTGCAGAATAAAAGAGAGATCAGTAATTTATCCTAAATCTATTCATCCGGTTGTAATCTTCAGAACAAATTGAATTTAAGTCTGGAACAGACTCATTAATTTTAAATGGAATAATTTATCAAGTTATAATCGGCTTAATTGCCACACCACTGCAAAATTCCCTTTCACAGTGTTACTAATCGATATACTTTATCGAATTATGTTTTTATGGAGTACGTCTATTACAGTAATACGGTTTTTTAATATCGACAAGTTAAAAAGCTAATATTGTAGTTATCATTTTTTGAGAGCCCTCATCATGATAACTCAAGATTTTATAGGATAAAGTAATGTCGTCCCAGGTAATTGTAAAAAGTCGTAAACCTAAACACTGACGTTCGCTGGAGTTGTAAGAGCAGTAAATTACATAGCTATAGGTGTTCTTCTTCTTCCTAGTTTGTCTACCAAGGGATGAGTATGGCCTTGTCCATTTGTCTTAGGGGCCAGAAACAAGTGTTTATTATTCAAAAATTTATTAAAATTTAAATTTATTCAATTATCCGTGTATTTATCATGGATGAATAAATATGCTATTCACTACTTGAGCGTATTTTCTTATTATCCTATGAAATCACTTTCTAATTCCCCTTTAATACACACATTTCTTGGTATTACATCAAACAGCTTGATAATTATTTTACCCTACGCATCATTTCTAAATTCATAAAACTGAGACTACACAATCGATTTTTTGTGCAATAAGATGGGTAAAGATTCGGTTTCTTCCAAGCGTGGAACAAGTTGCAAAAATATTGACCAATGAAATTTGTAAATTTGCACGGGTGAAAAAAAATGCATTCTAAAAGGACTACTCTTGTGGTGATGAAGAAATAATTTATAAATAGGTAATTAACTTCAGAAATTACCCTTTTTATTGCGTCACTCTATATGTATATGACATCGGCAATGGTCTCCGAAGTATTGGTGCCCAGCATAGTGATTCTGTAACTCGATATGGTCGAAATGGAACGAAACATAATAAGTTTGTTCTTAGGAATCGGTTGCCAATAATTCCAACGGTTTGAAAAATCCGCTGCCAATCGAGTGTTGGCACAGCCAACTGTCGAGATTCACCAAATTCGGGCCGGTAAAATAAAATAATATATTCAAAATCATTATCTTGTAAATCATTAACATAATTCATTATCTCATTTTTAATATGTTGGCACTCACACCCCCGAATTATTTTAGTTAAAAGTAAAATATTAAATCGAACAAAATTATTCAGAATTTGGTACCCAGACTTGTAGGAGGCTATTGTTTTTAGATGTCAAATACAAGATTAGACGCAGAAAATATAGTAAACAAGACATCAAATAGGAACAGAACGACTTGAAAAACTGAACAAAACTGAACCACAGAAACCTCAAATAAGTTAAGATTTGTACGATCTCTTAATAAAAGTAATAGATGGATTGAGGTTGAATTTCGCTCTCGCTCCAAGCTTTGTGACTGAGATAACTAAAGTGGCTCTAGATACTGCCGTAAGCAATACGTCAGTCGATGTCTTCAGGTGTTCTTTAACGAACAATTTTGGCGCTTGAATTGGTAGCATACTTTGTCATGTATGTCGGCGGCATACATGATTTTTTTGAGAATCGTTCGTTGCTTTTAATCTCCCATATCTTCAAAAGCTCCTTGGAAGATAGCCTCTGAATATATCTCCCTAATTCTATTTCAGCTGCAAAATTTCTTTGAGCTTTAGGTATTTAAAGTCATCATATATTTTGTTATAGTCTATAAACATACGCTGACATAGGCATTCATGTTTGTTCATCGCTGTGTCAGAACGTTTAATGCGAATAGTTTTATCTAGTGTGAAGTCTGGTGTAGGTTATTATTACAAATGCGATTGTCGTCATAATTAAAACCATGGAACTTCTTTGGAGGGGCAGCCAGTCTTTTCACATAATCCCTGTACGGTAAATTGTATTAAGTATTGACTTTCCTTCCTCCTATGTTTATGGGGATTCTGCAGAAGACCAGTTACCCTAGCTCTTACTTTTCACCTCCAGCTGACCGTTCTCGCGCTAGATGCGGACATGGCTACTTTATTTCCTCGATGCCATATCTGGGAGGCATTTCCTTATCGGCCATCTTGGAAGGCGCCCGGACGGGGCCAGCAACCACACAAGAGAGGATAAAATACAAAGAGATTGCTTGATCAATGTTAAAAAAAATCCTTGGGTAGATGTTGGGGTTGACTTCTTACCCGGCATGGTCTGAGTTCGGTTTCGGGATACCACATAATGTAACTTTTTATTGTTCAAACTTCTTAACAGCCTTACGGCTTCAATCAGTTTTCTTCAAATACATGACTAAATGTTCTTGGTATTTTAAAGAATTTTGCAGGTAGATAAATAACATATAACTACATAAGATATTTTCTAGTTATTCAAAATGAATGACCAATTGTGTTTTTTTAAGAAAAGTAATAGGCGCCTAACAAGTTATAATTTATCAGTAGTCGACCTCATAAGGAAAACATCTTACTAGCAGTTTAATCAAAATGTTATTGCTAGGATTTTGGGTTTCGTTTTGGTTTATAGTTTCGACGCTCGCGTATACATTTTTAAATGTATACACATCAATGAAAAACTAAACTTAGTAGTAGTGCGAATGAATCTATTGATAGAAAAGAAAGAAACTAGTTTCATTTGATCATTCTGATTGACTATAACAAGGTAACGGCTTCCACAATTCAATATTAATTTTTGTGCACAAAACTTAAGAGTTTAAACAATTAGATGTTACTGGATTAACTACGGTGTTCTGGTTTGTTTTCGATTCATCTGCAACTGCGGCAGATCGGCATAGGTAATATTTACTAGAATAATAGAGTAGGTAATATTTACTAGAATAATATAGTGGCCGGCAACTGGCTACAGCCAGCACACCGGCAGAACCTATACCTCAAGCTATAGATTTCTGAAATAATTCAACTGCTCTACAACTCGACTTTCGAGGTAAGTCGCCTGAAAATTAAGATAAACGAAGTTTAACCCATATATTAAATTCCATTTATGTCAGTTTTCATACGTCCTTCGTCGTGTGGTAGAGCTATCGAATGGTTTCAAGAATCGGGACTAAGATCGACTAACAATTATTTTCCAATATCTTTTCCCATTCAAATTTAGAGATTTGGGAAGAAAGGTTTTGTGACAAATTTAATAAATAAATGCTTCCAAATTTCTGAAAAAACTCAGTCTCACATTGTAGAAAATTATTTGGTACCCACAGGTGTCTCTAGCTTTTGATATGTAGGGGGAGAAAATAAGGGGGTCAATATGGATATTAATGTGAGTTTAATATATTGAGAAACTAACTAAAATTGATAATTATTGTTATATATGAGGAGTCAATGAGTGGCAGTTGCCTGGGGAGCAACTGCTTCCCCCTGCCCCTGCCTCTTGACCAAATCGACCTTATATTCCTGAACGTACTATAGTTTCAATTATCAAAATTAATTAATTCGATTTAGAATAATCGTTGAAACATTCTTAGGGCTCGGCCAGACTTGCGAGCGATTTATTGTGAGAGATAAGTCGTAGACAACTGTACGACAAAAAAATATTTCAAACTTAGTGCAAGTCATTGGTGTAGCCAAACTCAAAAAGTCGCTTGGCGAGAAATCGCTTAGCGACTGAGCGTGTCGCTCTGTTTTCAATTCGGTTTCATTTTTTAAGTGATCTTTATGGAATTTTGTCTTGTAATTGCATTGGGTGGAAAGTCATGGTTAACACGATGTGTTTTAAAGAAATATGGTAGTTTTTTTTTAAACACATGTTCTTGTTTTATTTAGTAGTACGTCAAATGTGTTTATGTAATTCTTAAGTAGTGGAAAATCCTGTAGGCTTTTATATGTCTGTACACCATATGTTCTTTTGCACAAAGGGTCTATAAATGGATCAACGTGTGAGAGGCAGGTTGTCGCTTATCGCTCTCTATATTGTCGTACTCGTAAACGATTTATCAAGAAATCGCTTGCAAGCGTGTCCGAACCCTTATACAAATATTCCCACGTACTAATGACCTCCTCTTTTTTTAAAGTTGGCGATTTTTGTTAGACAAGTAGGAAAAATACTACCAAAAATAATCATTTCATACTTTAGTCACCATAGGTAGACATACGTTCTGATGATTGCAATGTGGAAATGAAGAAACTATATAGAGTTTTCCTCATAATTGTGCCACACGATACCTACTAATGATATCATTCTTATTTCTGCAGTAACGAAGACCTAGATGGTGAAGTTAAGTTTGGGAAAGTAACTGGAATATATAATCATCCAGAGCCGGGAAGGGAGACACTTTATATACATGGTCCAACTAGTGAAGACTTTATTTTTTTTGTAAGTCTTAACAGTTATTATAAAAAATATGATAGTCATTCTTGTAGGTGGTATTTTATAAAGTGGAAAATCCAGGTTATCGATATAAATACGCTGAAGCAAGCTCAGATTTAAATTATAATCCGCAATATCATTGGGAATTACTTGATTGGGAAGACTGTTCGACAAAATGCGGTGGTGGTGTGCAAATTGCTAACTACGAATGTGTTGAAGATAAAGCTGGCAAAGTAAGTTCAACATTCTGTGCAGCAGAGGAAAAACCACAAGTTACAACAAAGGAGTGTAACAAACAACCGTGCAAATCTAAGTAAGTGGTTTTATTAGTCCACTTGTTTAATGTCTTCAAGGGATTTGTTTATTTTTTCACAGATGGAAAGTAGGTAAGTGGAGTAAATGCTTTGCTTGCAAAAATGTATCCGGGATTCGCATTCGCCAAGTAGTTTGTGTGAGAGAGTCTCCAACACCAGGATCTGAAGATACGCTGGAAGAAGACAATAAATGTGAGGGAACAAAACCTGCTACGAGAGAAATTTGCCAGTCAAATGTAAAATGTCGATCTTCCAGGCTTATCGATAGAATTCCCAGACATTTGTTAAAAGATGTGTGGAAGCAAATTTCTCGAAAATCTGCTAAGAGAGATGTAGTAAGTTCCATTATATTTATACTAATATTTATACTAATAGTATATTTATTTATTTATCAATATAACACTATTCATATCAACCTAACGCTAAAACTCGAGATTATTGTCTTCAATACAATATTTTTTTATTCATAGAAATGATTTTGCTCAGAATTTTATTTGTTGATAAATTTTAATAGCAATTTTCATCCAAATGTTTAGTTTGTTGTTGAATTTGAACTAGCACAGTACCCAATGTTGTAAAATATTCCAGGATGATATTACGACTCAATGTTCTTCTTTTCAATAAAAGTTTCCAGTTATGCAGTTTATTTCTGCTCTGGTTTATTTCTATAGTTTTTTGGGAAAATAACTATATTTAAAATTCAAACATTTCGAAGTCTGAAAGTCTCATTATCAATAGAATTATAATATGAATTACAACTGGAAATAAATTTTACAATCAATACATAGTTCTTTGTTCCAAAATATGGTGTTCTTTTCCCTAAATATCATAATAATGCCAAAATTTCTAGTCTGAATAGGACAATCAAAATAAACAGGTTGTTAAAGCTTCATCAGGGCTAAAAACATCCAGGAAAATGTGTATACAAATTACATAAAAATTAAAATAATATATAAAAATATAAAACTATGCAGTCATTACTAAATTAAATAATAAAATTACGTATTAATAAGTTAGATGACAAGTACAAAACAAAATTATTAAACACAAGATTGAAAAATAAGTATGTGGTATAATCAATATCCTAAATACGTCAATGAGATATAAGCTCGATTGGACAATGACATACTTCCCAGGACATTCAACATTACAGAATATTCAAAAATCAACAAAGAGAAAGAAAAAACATTATAATATATGTGCACATTACCTTGCATTTGTTATTGTTTTCAGGGTTGAAATTTATCTTTTCCGTGAAAAATATTAGAAATGCTTTACATTAATAAAAACAAATAGAAAGCCGTTAATTTCAAAACGGGCACATACAACTTAAGTTCAATATATACCCAGCTCATTAGTTAATAAAAGTATTCCTATTATTTGGAATCCTAATTTATTTAATTCCCTCTTATTTAATAAATAAATAAATTATTAAATTAAGATGATAGTGATAGTGTTCGATGGATCTCTCCTCTGTTGGTATTAACTGTAACCATCAGATTTTCAATACAAACTTTTTTATCAATAATAGAATACCTCTCATTAATTATAACTTAGTACAATAAATTAACAACAGATGACTAATATAATTGTCTGCTGAATTAAATATATATACAAATATGTCAAATAAACTAGAATTCGTGATATGGCCTGATAAAACTTTGACTTGTTCTTTTTAAAATAAGGAAACAAATTATTATATTTGAAATAGTTCATTCGCCTAATAGACTCAAGATTTTCTGTATGCGTTTTTTTAAATGCCAGTGATGGTTGATTATTTTTTCTACCCAGTAAACAATAACAAATGCAAGGTAATGTGCATATATATTATAATGTTTTTTCTTTCACTTTGTTGTTTTTTAAATATTCTGTTATGTTGAATGTCCTGGGAAGTATCTCATTGTCCAATCGAGCTTATATCTCATTGACGTAATTAGGATATTGATTATACAACATACTTTTGTTTCAATCTTGTTTTTAATAATTTTGTTTTGTAGTTGTCGTCTAACTTATTAATATATAATTTTATTATTTTATTTAATATTGACTGATGCATAGTGTTACATTCTTATATATTATATTAACTTTTATGTAATTTGTATACACACTTTCCTGGATGTTTTTAGCCCTGATTAACAACATGTTTATTTTGATTGTCCTATTCCGACTAGTCGTTTTGGCTTACTGACACTAAGGACACTAAGAATTTTCATATCATAATAATGTAAATAAAAATTTTCCCAAATAATATAATTATCTATATATAAATAAGCAAAGGAAAAACGGTTCGGTACCATTTTCTCCTCTGTCCTTCCACCGATTTACTCTATTTTTGTTTTGTTTAGTAGCGACCTTCAGTACAGAATGCTAAAATTTATTTATAATATTGGTTCACTCATTAAATAAAATATAATAAAAAATTCATTATTTACGTCCATACTGTCAATGCCAAACAAATAACAGTAACAGTGCCGCCAGATTGCTCGGAAATGAATTGACTCGAATGCGAAAGACAAATGAAATTAAACTAAAAAGTAACAAATTTTAACCCGTTCCAAAAGTTATTCTACATCGTCATATATTGAAATAGAACCCAGAAAAATTTATATTACATAATAATGGCCATTCATTTTGCTCTCGCAAGTTTGCAACTTTCATTGCTTTGTAAATATGGTTTGTCAACTAAAATAAGAATTATGTTGCAATTGATGAATTTATTTCTGGTAATATTTTATTAATACTAACGTTATACTTTCAATTTAAAGATTGTTTTAATTTTTACCGTATACATTTCGTATAATTTGAATAAGATTATAAAAAATGTGAATTAATGCACTGATTGTAATATTCAAGACAAATAGTTAGACCTGGCAGCCCTGAATTCATGGCTATCTTTGATGTAGTGTCTTTATTTGAACTTTGACATTTCAGAGTATTGTTTGTCGTAAGATTATTTGTTATAGCACAATGGTAAATGGTTAAAGGTTTATTAATATGTACTTATGTTTTATAGTTATTTGAAATGTAATAGTAGGTATAACTAACTAACCTTGATACTAACTTTTGAGTTGGTTGATTTCATTTTCTGCTTACGAGCTAAAATCGTTGACTGGGAAATATCAGAATAAAGTTTTTATTTCTTACTTTAAAACTATTGAAATTTTACAGATTCAAATCAAAATTTTTTTCGAAAAATGTCGGTATTAATTATATTTTAAATATTACATTTAATATTAATTTATTATTTAATATCATTTTAATATTGCAATATAGTCCGTGGGTTCAATTTTAGAATTATAAAACTAATATCCACTTTCACTTTTCTAGAACTTTATTTACATTCAAACAGCTTATTCGAATACAATAACAATCCCATATACGCTAGTCGTCGCGGTATAACTGCCTGGCGATCGTGGCTTTCTTCTTTTATATCACCAGCGTAGAATTCTCCAGTAGAAATCATCATCGCTCCTTCCGCTGCCGAGTCTTTTCGTGAATCGTAATTTTTTATCTTAAAGCGTTTGTTGTCGTGCTGAAATGACACAGGGTCGGCTTTGGGTAAATGTCGTAACACTGCCCCCCCCTTTAATTCTGATCGTCCCGATCAGAAACATCCCCTCCATGGTAGGGAGCGAGTCGATCTAAATGAACCACCTTCAATTTAGCCTTGGGGTTTCGACGGATCCGGTAGACGACGTCATTTAGCCTCTTGACCACCTCGTATGGACCATCCCAGGCGGGTGTAAGCTTTGGGGATTTACCCTTGGTCCGTTGGGGGTTGTACAGCCAGACTTTGTCCCTCTCCTGGAGCCCGACTGAATTGGCCTTGAGGTCATATCGCGTCTTCATCCGGTCGCTGGTGGCCAACATCTGCGTTCGGGCTAATTCGTGTATTTCCAGCATTTTATGTCGGAGCTGGTCGGCATAATCGTCAATGTCTTGGGGAGGTTCTTCGGGGGAGCCAAATGCCAAGTCGCATGGTAATTGCAGCTCCTTTCTGAATAGGACCCTGGCTGGGGTCAGGCCTGTACTATTATGTACAGCAGAGCGATATGACAACGGGAATAGGGGAATATGCTCATCCCAATCACGCTGGTTATTGCTGACGACCTTAGATAGGTGTTGTTCCAAGGTCCTGTTGAATTTTTCCACCATTCCGTCTGACTGTGGGTTTAATGGTGTTGTTCTCGTTTTCCTGATCCCCAACATCGTGCAGACCTTCTGGAATACATTGGATTCGAAGTTACGCCCTTGGTCTGAATGTAATTCCATCGGGACGCCAAACCTGCTGAATAGTTGTTCTACTAACACCGTCGCTACTGTGGTTGCCTCTTGGTTGGGTATCGCATATGCCTCAGGCCATTTGCTGAAGTAATCCATTGCGACCAGAATGTATTTGTTCTCCTTCTCAGACTCGGGAAACGGACCGGCGACATCAATGGGAATTCTCTCAAATGGGACGCCTACATTGTACTGCTGCATTCTGCCCTTAGTCCGGGTCTTCGGGCCCTTAGTGGCGGCACAGGTGGCACATTTGCGGCACCAAGTCCCGACGTCTTCGAAGTAATTCACCCAGTAGTACCGCTGGCGAACTTTGTCTAGGGTTTTATTCATGCCCAGGTGGCCTCCAGTAATTCCATCATGTACTTCGGTCAGGATGGCTGGTACCTTTTTCTTCGGAACTACCAGTTGGGACTTGGTTTCTCGTCCATCAGCGCTTTCCCAAACTCGCTTGAGCATTCCATTGTCTACTCTTAGAGAGTCCCATTGAGCCCATAACGATTTCAGCACGCCGGAGTATCTAGCTACCTCGTCCCATCGTGGCCTGGGTGCCCTTCTCATTTTGAGTGACAAGATTGGTTCGATGTCTGGATCAGCCATTTGGTCCTGGATGCACTGTTCCGTTGCCCAGTCTTCATTGGCCTGCACTCGGATCTGCTTGATGGAGATACCCTCTCGCTGTTCCGTCTTCAGACAATGCTTGCATTCCGCTCTAAAGGGTCTTCTGGATAGGGCATCGGCATTATTGTGCAACCTTGAAGTCGTATTGCTGTAATTTCTCCATCCATCTGGCCAGTTGTCCTTTCGGTGTCTTCATGTCCAACAGCCATTTGAGTGCGGCATGATCTCTTCAGATTAAGAAATGGCGACCATACAGGTATTTGTGGAAATGGTCTACAGCCCTTATTATTGCAAGAAGTTCTTTTCTGGTGACGCAATAATTTCTTTCTGGTTTCGAGAATCCACGGCTGTAGTACTCGATCACCCTCTCTTCACCATCTTGCACCTGGGATAGGACGGCCCCCAAAATGGTGTTGCTGGCGTCGGTGTCTAAGATGAACTTGCCGGACTGTGTAGGAAAGGCTAGGATTGGGCTTGAACATAGTGCTGCCTTCAGTCGTCTGAAAGATGTTTCGCAATCCTGATTCCAACGGAAGGTCTCTTTCTCAGTGGTCTGCCGATGTAGAGGGGCGGCGATGGTGGCAAATCCCTCAACAAAACGCCGGTAGTATGAACAGAGGACCAAGAAGCTTCGGAGTTCATGTTTGTCTCTTGGAACTGGCCAATCACGGATGGCTTCTATCTTGTCTTCGTTGGTGCGGATTCCTGACTCGGACACTAAGTGACCCAAAAACTCTACTTCTTTTTGGAACAAGGAACACTTCTTCGGATTGAGTCTCAGGTTGGCATTATTAATTCTGGAAAATACTTCGTCCAGGTTCTTCAGATGGTCGTCGAATGTCTGACCCATGACTAGAATGTCGTCGAGGTATACTAAGCACGTCCTCCATGTTAACCCGCTCATTACATACTCCATTAGCCTCTCAAATGTAGCGGGTGCATTACATAACCCAAAGGGCATGACCGTGAACTGAAACAGCCCTTTACTGGTGGAGAACGGTGTCTTCTCTCTGTCGTTTGCGTGCAGACCAACCTGCCAATATCCACTTTTTAGGTCTAGTGTGGAGAACCAACGGGAGCCTGCTAGTGTGGTCAAAATGTCATCGATTCGGGGTAGTTGATAGCTGTCTTTCTTCGTGACATCATTCAGCTTTCTGTAATCCACGCAAAATCGGGTGGTCCCATCCTTCTTTTTAACTAATACGACGGGAGCAGACCATGGGGTGATGGATGGCTCAATAACTCCATTTTGTAACAAGAACTCGATGTTTTCCTCGACTGCCTGTTGTTGCCCCAATGGTAGTCGTCTAGGTGGTATTCTGATGGGTTGAGCCTTTCCGGTATCTATTCGATATTCGATGCTGGATGATGTTGGTGCGACCGGTGGTTCCATTTTTACTGTTAAAAATTTGCCAGTGTTTTGTGATAAATTGCTTGGCATTCTTCTGGTTCTCTGGTGTCAAGTGTGTCAAATGGTCAGCAAACTGTTGTAGGAACTCTTTATCGGGACCTGGCTACTTCACCGACGTCTGGTACTCTTCTTCGCAATTGATGATGGTCTCTACTGGCTCGAAACAAGCTATCTCTTGACCATTGGTAATTCTGATGTCGTTGTTGGACAGATTCAGGACTCTGATTGGTATATCTCGTCCGGTTTTAACTATAGCCCGTCCAACTAAGTAGTCATGAGCTGAGTGTACGGGCTCCACCATTCCAACGCAGCTCCCAGGATTGCAGTCTAGCTGCCCATGAATAATCTGTTCCGTTCGACGGGGAATTCTAGCTGAAGACTTTGCCACAATTTTTATGGGGGTGACCGATGTGTTGACGGGCCGTGTCAATACAAATTCCTCATTTAGGAACCGAAGAACATTATATCTCGGGTTGAACATAAATCCATGCTGGCTAATTAGGTCCATTCCCAGTATAAAATCGTCCTCAATATTCGCTACCAGGGGACCCTATGCCGGATCATGTTGTCCCCTATCTGTAGCACGACATCTGCCTCACCCTGTATTGACATGGACTCGCCGGTGACCGTTCTGAGCTGGATGTTATTGGTAACTGGCCGAATTTCTGATGCTCTCAAAACCCTGGACTTGGCAATGGACACAGCGGCGCCGGTATCGATGGTGATGGTAACTGCTCGCCCATTGATGGTGCCTCTGATGACTAGACTGCCGCTATCTCGGCAAAATCCCCGGATGGATACTGTCCTGGGGGCTGGTGGAGGGTGAGTCAACATTCGCCCCCTTATGCTGACTGGTTGGAGTTTCCCTGGTTGGTGATCGTTCCGGTAGCCGTACTCGGCAGTCACGTTGGAAATGCCCTGTCCGTCCGCAGCGGTAACATGCCCCTCTGGTGCCAGTTCTTTGTGACCGTTCTAATATTTTGTTCAGGCCTGCCAGCAGCTCTTGAAATGGTGACTCGGACTCTTCCTGGTTGAAGGAAACTGCTCGGACCCTCGGCTTGGACATGTTCATGACGGCCTCTACTTCCAAAGCCCGAAGTAGAGCTTCATTACTCTTCTTGACGCCACTCAGTCTTAAATTTCTTTGTACTTCCACATCTCTGATGCCGTTTATGAAATTCTGTGTGGCCAACTGGTCTTTCGTTTCCTCTGGCAGGTCTGGGTAGGACAAGTGTACTAACCGTCTTATCTCTGCTTCGAATTCTTGGAGGCTTTCACCGGATTTTTGCGTTTTTCCACTCAGTTGGACTTGGTATACCTGACTCATGGATTGATTGTCGTATCGCTTATCCAGGATGGCGATGACCTTGTCGAAATTGCCTTGTTCCTCGACTGGAATGCTTTGGAGGAGTTCTAGGGCCGGACCTCTTAACGAAATTACCAGAGAAGTGGATTTTTCTTGATTATCCCATCCATTAGCTGTAGCCACGGCCTCAAATTGCCCTTTATACATGGGCCAAGATGAACTGCCGTCGAATGTGGGTGGTTTACTAAAGGAACCTTTGGTACTTACGGTGTGCTGGTATTTTCCTCGCTGTAAGTCCTGTTGCATTTTTTTGATTTCTGTTTCTACCTTGTTTTGGATGGCACTGATTTTATCTTGTACTTCACTTACTTCACTTTGTACGGTGTTTTTAATGGAACTGGTTTCAAATTTCACCTGGCTCTGTATGGAATCGATGTCATCTACTTTGGTTTCAAGGGCCTCCACATTATTTTTTAGGATCTTTATGTCGTCGTTTATCTCTTTTATATCTGATTCTACTATTTTTATTCTTTCGTTAACTGTTTCATTAACTTGTGATACTATTTGCATTAGTTGTTCAAATTACATTTGCCTTTTTTCTTCAGTAATTTTAAAATCATTTTGTCGTTTTTCTTCTAGTATTTTAAATTCATTTTGTCGTTTTAATTCAAGTTGATCTTTTTTTTGTTCAAATATTTTAAAATCATTTTCTCGTTTTTCTTCAAATTTCGAGAACAATCCTTCAATTAAATTATGTTGTTCATTTTCATCGTAGTGACAAGATTTTCTAATTCTATTTTACGTTTTTCATCAAAAGATTTTACTAACCTTTGTTGAATTTCTTCTTGATGTTGTTTTTCCTTCTTGTCACGTTTTTCTAGAATCTGTGCAATTTTTTCGTCCAGTCCCTCTGTAACCTGCTTGACTATTTTTTTGGTAGTTTCGTCCATACTACGGGTTTCCATAAATCAAATTATGCTTTTAACTGCACTTATAATCCTCTACTTCTGATCACCAAATTGCAATATAGTCCGTGGGTTCAATTTTAGAATTATAAAACTAATATCCACTTTCACTTTTCTTGAACTTTATTTACATTCAAACAGCTGATTCGAATACAATAACAATCCCATATACGCTAGTCGTCGCGGTATAACTGCCTGGCGATCGTGGCGTTCTTCTTTTATATCACCAGCGTAGAATTCTCCAGTAGAAATCATCATCGCTCCTTCCGCTGCCGAGTCTTTTCGAGAATCGTATTTTTTTATCTTAAAGCGTTTGTTGTCGTGCTGAAATGACACAGGGTCGGCTTTGGGTAAATTTCGTAACAATATATTTAAAGTGATTTATTTTTTATGTTAAAAATTATCACTACATATTTGAATTATTTTTAGGTAGGGAATCAGTTATTTACAGTTTTGTGTTTTATCTAATATACAATTTATTTATTATTACATGGTTCCTTCCAGCAAAATCCTGTTTTTTTTAACAAGCTAACTAACTTTTACCTAAATTAAACATGTCATTGACATTTTAACGACATGTATTTAAAATATAAAGAAATTCACTGCATTTACTGATTTGTTATGGTAAGTTAGGTACATACCTCTATATTACAAAGAAATATATTTTTATTGAACATATTTTTCGTTTGAAAACAGTTGTGTAATTATGTATTGAAGAAGCGTTACCCGCTATTAAATCATCTTTGATAGTTCAGCATCAATCGTTGTTTATTGTTCAGTAGTACAATAGTCAATGTAATAGATCAGTATTGATTTTTCGGACAAGTAGCAATAGCTTTCGTTGTAATTATTCTGTAAAATTTTGTTGTTAATTTAATTATTTTATTACAACATTATTTTCACAATCTTCGGAAGGTTCGAATAGACATATACTTTTGCCAAACAAACCTCAATAATGTTCACAATTTGACGAAATAGAGTCGAATTTCGACCACTGAGCCACCACTATTTTTTATAAAAGAAAAAAAAATAGAGAGTATACATAGTTCCGATAAGTATATTATTACTATATTGGTTAGATTTACTTTTTACTGTTTGTGCTATACTTAGAGGTTGAAAGTTTTAACTTTTGTGAATAAAGGATTACGGGTGGATATGAATTATTTAGTTTTCCGTTCTATTTTGGATGATGGATCAGTAGGCAGTGGCTTGTGTTTTCCCTTCGACAGTACTTCGTCGATTTTCTTGTTGTATTCCGTTCTGTCCATCAGGACGGTGGCATCTCCTTTGTCAGCTGGTAGAATGATGATAGATTTGTCGTCCTTAAGTGTTTTTATGATTCTCCTTTCGGATTCATTGATGTTTTGTTTGATGTGTTGTGTTTTCTCAATCAATTTTCTCTTGTTGTTGCCTATTGCTAACTCCACGGAACTGATGATATCTAGTACTGGCATCTTTTTGGAGCTACAGCGTAGTTTAGCCCCTTAGAAAGCAATGTTTCCCTGACTGCTGTGAGAACTTTGGGTTTTATGTTCACAACTGTTTTCTTGTTGGTCGTATCCTTCAGCTACTGCTTCCTTGTAAGTTAGTTAAGTTTCTCAGTGTGCACCTTTTGGCCGATTCGTCTGATGTTGTTACAGTGTTTTTGAATCAAAGCAAAAATCGGCATGTGGTCCTCGTCGTGTGTGTATCTTCTGATTTCTTGAAACTTTTTTCTGCGTCTTGCAGGTGTTGGGATTTCTTCCAACGATGATGGTTGATTTCTGGCCTCACTAAAGCATGGCTTGCCTTGTCAAGTATCTTATGTGCTTGTTCTGTATGATCTTTAGGTCTCTGGCGTAGTATAGAAACTTGATGTGATTCTCTTCTCTGGTAATCTTTTTCATAGTCTTCTCGTATCCACTAAATTTCCCTTTGATACCGGGTCCGTACCGGGCTTCCAATGTCAATCTGAAGTCTTATCTCGAACGAAAATATAATTAGCGAGCCCAGCGTCAAACTTAAAAATATTCTTCAATGACCATGACCAACGACGCATTACCGGTGAAGGGTATAATATAAATAAGACGGATAATCTGAATTTCCTATCATAACGAGTTACATTGTCTACCAACCTCAGACTAACATTACGGTCCGGTATCAATGGGAAATTCAGAGGATACGAGAAGACTATGAAGAAGATTACCAGATAAGAGGATCACATCAAGTTCCTACGCTACGCCAGACACCTAAAGATCATACCAAATAGTTTCAAACTGAAGTCGCCAATCCCAGGGAAACAAGCCCAGAACTCGAAAAGAAAGAAACTTACTAAAGACGAAACCCTGATGGAGAGGACGGAGCTGCCAATAGACTCAATCATGGACTTGCTTGAATGTTGCCTCAAGAACTGCTACTTTCAGGAGAAGGCCGGTTCTTCATGAAGGAAGTTCCCCGTTATCACCAACTATCGCCAACATCTACATGGAATGGTTCGAAGAAAGTGCACTGGGGAGTTACGAGAAGCAGCCTAAGCTATGGTTGAAGTATGTCGATGACACCTTTATTATTTTTCTACATGGAGAGATAGAACTACAGGCATTCCTGGAGCACCTGAACCAATCCCAACCATACATTAGATTCACCATGGAGATGGAAGAGAGTGGGTGCCTACCATTCCTTGATGTAGAGTGTCAAAGGACCGGAATCCAAACAACAGTCTAGAGGAAGGCTACGCATACAGGATTATACCTTCACTACAATTCCAACCACCCAACAGCAACGAAAACTGGTATCATCAAAACACTAATCCATAGAGCCAAAAATATCTGCAGCACACCAGAAGCCCGCAAAGAGGAACAAGTGAAACTTAGAGAAGACCTTTTTGCGAATGGATATCCGGAAACGATCACTACCAAAGCGTTTGAAGAGCTGGACAAACCACCTAGGCAGGAAGAGGACGCCACGGTAGCAACTCTACTATTACTTATACTAAAGGTTTGTCGGAGAAACTTAGAAGAATTGCACACAGCTATGGAATCAGAATGATCTTCAAAAGCAACAACACCTTGAGGATCATGATAACAAGAACAAGGCCCAACGCAACAGCAATACCAAATAACTGTATATACAGCATACCGTGTGAATGTGGCAATCTTTACATTGGAGAGACCAAGCGACCGCTGGACACCAGGATTAAGGAACACCGCACAGCTACTTAAAGGGCAGAGGAAACGAAGTCTGGGCTAGCTAATCACGCATGGACCGAACACCATAATATCAACTGGGACCAGGCCAGAGCAATTTACAAGGAAGAGCACTGGTACATCAGAAAATTCATAGAGACAGCATATATAATCTCTAACGAAAATATAATGGGCGAGCCCAGCGTCCAAATATTTGGAGAGCTCTTCTTCTGCCTCTGCCGCTACGCATCACCGGTAACCAACCTCCAGGTACGACGACGCTGATTGAACGACAGATAATCTGAATTTCCTATCATTCACCTGATGACGATAGCAGATACACAGCTATTGAAACGTTGTGAGATCAACCACTTCAAGGCGATGGAAGTCCAAGGAAACTTCGAGGAACGAGTTACATTGTTTACCAACTTCAGACTACACAACCCTGTATTTAGAACTACTCTTTGACCACGCTTTTTTTACATTTTATGAGCACCCTTCCAATTCTTAGTCCTCAGATGAGTTTTCTGTTTCTATGCACATAACTGCCACTTTTTGGTGGTGATTTGTAACCCCTAAGTTTTTTTTACTTGGGAATAATCCTCATACAGTTTTACAAAAATGAAATCATGGTTTCACCGGTAAAATTAATGTAAGAGGCAAAAAACCAATTGTTAATGGTCTCTAAGATTATGGTTTTAAATAGTAAAAAGGCATTTATTAAAAAAATAGTCAAATTTTACCAATAGAACCTTTGTTGTGCTTTTAATTTTGTCACTCTGAGGTGTTTCTTTGTAAATGACCTAGATGAATATGCACATTTTATTAACATCTCATAATAGGGATATAGTGACTACTGTTCAAGGTTAAATAGGAATTACGACTATGCACTTCATAACATTAATGTCGGTTTATTTTGTTTTCTCAGCCTCAGATATTTTACGTTTTAATAAGTTGAGGTTTTCCTCTTTTTTAAATTAGACATGAATCGAATGTACCTATCTCTTGGCGATTTGTCAACAAATATTATCTTCTTTATAATTCGTCTTTCAAATTTAAGTTGTGTTCTTTATGATAGTAAGCTAATAAGTTTAATATCATAAAGAACACAACCTGCCAAGAACATTACCTGCCCAAATTCTTTTGACCATTCTTGCATTAAATATATAATATTTTTTCAGGACTTAGGGACCTTGTTATCAGTAATTGATAAGGACAGTGATGTAGACCACTGCTTGGGAAAGAAGTCGAACGTATCGCTTGACGTTGGCAAGGTGATAAAAGATAAGGTACCTAAAGAGGAGATTAAACTTATAAGATTCCCCCTAAAGCAATCTCGTTTGTCACTAAACTTATCTGACGAAGCATTCGAGAAAATGGGAGATACGGTAGCTGATAACATTGATACAGGACATGCAGAAATATCCACAGGTATTCAAAAAAAATGAAATTTTTAAATTTTTCAAGGTCAACAGGCAAATGGAATCAGTTTTTATTAAATAGCCCTGGAACAATTAAAAATATTTACGAATGACTGATTAATTGGAAAAGTTTATCGGCAAATACACAATGTGTCTTTATAAACAATATTAGCTTTAAATGTTGTAATCTATACTATTTTAAAATTGTAAGTTTGTCTGTCTGTTGGTTTGTTTGTTTGTTTATTTGTTTGTTTGTTCGGGCATCACGTAAGAACTACTTAACTGATTTTGCTGAATCTTTTTTGTTGCGAAGCCTATAGTTTGACTTAAAATCTGGTAGACATTTTATCTCTTTAAATTGATAGAAACGGTAGATATAGCGGAAAAACTTCTACCATGTTGGGTAATTCAATTACTCAGTTGGTTCCAAGGCACTCACAACATAATAGATACTGCCATCAGCTTAGCTTTTATTCAAAATTCGGAATGTGCAAATGTAACATGTTTCGATTTAACAAAAATCAACATATATCAAGCGTAATTTTACAGGGTGTTCTTTATATAGGAGACTTAGAGCGGAGTGGTTTTAAAAAATCTAACAAAACTTATATTTTGGTGTCCTATAAGCAGTTGGATATATACGATTTGGTGGAAATAAGGGGGAGTGGAATTAGTTATACGGGGTGATCCAAAAAAGTTATATTGAGTGGGCCATAAACAGTTCCATATACCAAGTGGTTGAAAAAGGGTTGAATATGTATACAGTGAATAAAAAAACTTAAAAAATGTCTTAGGTAAGCAGTTAGGACTTGAAATATGTTTATAAGATACTATAGTTATGAAATGGGTTAAAGAAATGTTAGAAGAAGTTGTTTATACAGGGTGTTTGAAATATAAGATGGATTGGAATTATAGTTTATGTTGTTAAAAACTTGTTTTATATCCACAAGTAGTTACATATATAGTATGGTTGAAATATGTAGCGGAATATAATTACAGCTATACAGGTGGGTTTAAAAATATTTTAAAGTAATGGTATGATCTACAAGCTGTTCCATTTACCAGATGGTTGAAATATAGGGGTAGGGTTCTAAGGATTCAGGGTCGTACAAAAATGTTATATTTGGTGGCAAATGAGTAGTTGCATATAAAAGGTTGTTGAAATATAGGGTGGCTTACAGTTAGAATTATACAGGGTGGGTAAAAAATGCTAGAAAAATTTTGTTATATAGCACTTGCATATATAGAGTACGTGAAGTATATTGCGCAGTAAAGTTAAAGTTATACAGTGTCATTCAAACAAGGTTAGAAAAAGTTGTAAATGAAGGGTGGAGAGAATCTATACTTTAATATATCTTAAAACAATATATGGAAAAAATGTGAAATAGCGTAGTTCATAATAAGTTGCAAAGAAAGGATAGTTGAAACATAGGGTGAAGAAGTTTTATAATAATTATTTAAAAAATGTTATATTGGTTGATCAATAAGCAGTAGTGTATACAGGGTAGTTGTAATACATACAAGGTGATTCAAAAACATGTTGAACAAAATTGTTATTTTCGGTGCCTCATAAGCAGTTGCGGTTTTGGTGAAATATATTTGACATTGATAGATTTATAGTTATACAGGGTGTTAAAAAATGTTATACTGGGTGGCCGATATGTAGTTGCAAATACAAGGTGATTGAAATAGCAGGTGGAGTAGATTTATAGTCAAACAGTTTGAATATATTTTTTTGTAAGATAGAACTTGAGCTGTTGCATATCTGCAATATCTGAAACATGGATCGAAGTAAAATTATAGTTCATACAGTGTGAATAGAAGTATTTGAAAATTTTATATTTGGTTGCCCCTAAGCAGATGCACATACAGGGTGGTTAAAATACTTTGTAGATAAAAATTATGGTTATACAGGGTGGTTCAAAAATAAGTTGAAGTTTGACAAATCGGCAGCGGTGTATACAGGATGGTTTTAATGGTTCCACATAATTTCCATTAGGATGGATCAAAAAAGTTAAATAGGGTACACCATAAACAGTTGTATTCTACTATATGAAAAATCTAAAATATGGGGAGAAGCAAGATTATAGTTTTAGAGTGTGTAACACAATGTTAGAAAAAGCTCATATAAAGGTTGATTAATATATAGAGTAAAGAGAAATTTTACTTTAAAAGGTGGTTAAAAAAATATCAGAAATAATTGTTATCCACGGTACACCATAAGCAGTTGCATATGTCAGATTTGTATAGGGTAGAGAAAAGTTATAGCCAGGTGTTCAAAAAATTATATTGGGTGACAAATAAACAGCAGTTTATACAAGATGGTTGCAATATAGGGTGAAGTAGAGTTACAGTTATTCAAGGTGATTCAAAAAATGTCGAATAAAACAGTTATATAGGGTGGCCCATAAGTACTTGCAGCTTAGAAGCACTTGTTTATACAGGGTGTTTGAAATATAAGATGGAGTGGAATTATAGTTTATGTTGTAGTTAAAAATTTGTTTTATATCCACAAGTAGTTACATATATTGAAAGGTTGAAATATGTAGCGGAGTATAATTCCAGCTATACAGGGGGGGTTTAAAAATATTTTAAAGTAATGGTAAGATCTACAAGCTGGTCCATTTACCGGATAGTTGAAATATAGGGTGGGGTAGGATTCTAAGGATACAGGGTCGTACCAAAAAGTTATATTTGGCGGCAAATAAGTAGTTGCATATAAAAGGTTGTTGAAATATAGGGTGACTTACAGTTAGAATTATACAGGGTGGGTCAAAAATGCTTGAACAATTATGTTATATGCATATATAGAGTAGTTATTGTTATACAGTGCCATTCAAACAAGGTTAGAAAAAGTTGTGAAGTGTGGAGAGAAATTATACTTTAACATATCTTGAAAAAATATAAGGATAAAATGTGAAAAGCGTAGTTCATAACAAGTTGCAAAGATATGATAGTTGAAACATAGGGGGAAGAAGTGTTATGATGATTATTTAAAAAATGTTATATTGGTTGACCAATAAGCAGAAGCGTATACAGGGTAGTTGTAGTACATACAAGATGATTCAAAAACATATTGAACAAATTTATTATTTTCGGTGCCCCATAAACAGTTGCGGTTTTGGGGAAATATATTTAGCATTAATGGATTATACAGGGTGGTAGTGTTATACTGGGTGGCCGATAAGTAGTTGCAAATACAAGGTGGTTGAAAAAGCGGGTGGAGTAGATTTATAGTCAAACTGGTTGGATAATTTTTTTGTAGGATAGAACATGAGCTGTTGCATATATGCAATATCTGAAACATGGATCGAAGTAAAATTATAGTTCATACAGTGTGATTAGAAGTATTTAAAAATTTTATATTTGGTTGCCCCTAAGCAGATGCACATAAAGGGTGGTTGAAATATTTTGTAGAGTAAAATTATTGTTATACAAGATGGTTCAAAATAATTTATAATGATTGACAAATTGGCAGCGGTGTATACGGGATGGTTTTAATGTAGATGGAAGTAGAGTTAGTTATACAAAGCGGTAATTTTTTTTAATGAAATTGTTATATAGGGTGGCCAATAAGCTGTTGCAGTTTGGGTCAGGGTTTAAATAAAAGTTTGGTATTAGGATGCAAAACTGTGTTTTTATATTTGTGACTCACAAAGGGTTCCACATCATTTCTGTTAGGATTGATCAAATAAGTTTAAAAAATGGTACATGGGGTAGACCATAAAGAGTTTCATTAAACCATAGAGTAAAGAGAAATTTTACATTGAACGGTCGTTCAAAAAATATCAGGAATAATTGTATACAGCGTAGACCATTAGCAGCATAGCTTAGTTATAGCAGGTGTTCAAAAAGTTATATTGTTTAAACAACAACATACATGAGGGTTGTAATATAGGGTGAAGTAGAGTTACAGTTATTCAAAAAAATGTCGAATAAATTTGTTATAGCCCATAAGTACTTGCAGTGTGAATTATATTCGGGAGATTTATAAGTAGGGTGGTTCAAACAAGTTAAAAAAATTTGTTTTATATCCACAAGTAGTTACATATATTGAAAGGTTGAAATATGTAGCGGAGTATAATTCCAGCTATACAGGGGGGGTTTAAAAATATTTTAAAGTAATGGTAAGATCTACAAGCTGGTCCATTTACCGGATAGTTGAAATATAGGGTGGGGTAGGATTCTAAGGATACAGGGTCGTACCAAAAAGTTATATTTGGCGGCAAATAAGTAGTTGCATATAAAAGGTTGTTGAAATATAGGGTGACTTACAGTTAGAATTATACAGGGTGGGTAAAAAATGCTTGAACAATTATGTTATATGCATATATAGAGTAGTTATTGTTATACAGTGCCATTCAAACAAGGTTAGAAAAAGTTGTGAAGTGTGGAGAGAAATTATACTTTAACATATCTTGAAAAAATATAAGGATAAAATGTGAAAAGCGTAGTTCATAACAAGTTGCAAAGATATGATAGTTGAAACATAGGGGGAAGAAGTGTTATGATGATTATTTAAAAAATGTTATATTAGTTGACCAATAAGCAGAAGCGTATACAGGGTAGTTGTAGTACATACAAGATGATTCAAAAACATATTGAACAAATTTATTATTTTCGGTGCCCCATAAACAGTTGCGGTTTTGGGGAAATATATTTAGCATTAATGGATTATACAGGGTGGTAGAAAAAATGTTATACTGGGTGGCCGATAAGTAGTTGCAAATACAAGGTGGTTGAAAAAGCGGGTGGAGTAGATTTATAGTCAAACTGGTTGGATAATTTTTTTGTAGGATAGAACATGAGCTGTTGCATATATGCAATATCTGAAACATGGATCGAAGTAAAATTATAGTTCATACAGTGTGATTAGAAGTATTTAAAAATTTTATATTTGGTTGCCCCTAAGCAGATGCACATAAAGGGTGGTTGAAATATTTTGTAGAGTAAAATTATTGTTATACAAGATGGTTCAAAAATAATTTATAATGATTGACAAATTGGCAGCGGTGTATACGGGATGGTTTTAATGTAGATGGAAGTAGAGTTAGTTATACAAAGCGGTAATTTTTTTTAATGAAATTGTTATATAGGGTGGCCAATAAGCTGTTGCAGTTTGGGTCAGGGTTTAAATAAAAGTTTGGTATTAGGATGCAAAACTGTGTTTTTATATTTGTGACTCACAAAGGGTTCCACATCATTTCTGTTAGGATTGATCAAATAAGTTTAAAAAAATGGTACATGGGGTAGACCATAAAGAGTTTCATTAAATCATAGAGTAAAGAGAAATTTTACATTGAACGGTCGTTCAAAAAATATCAGGATTAATTGTATACAGCGTAGACCATTAGCAGTTACATAGCTGAAATATAGGCTAGAGAAGAGTTATAGTCAGGTGTTCAAAAAGTTATATTGTGTGACAAGTAAACAACAACATACATGAGGGTTGTAATATAGGGTGAAGTAGAGTTACAGTTATTCAAAAAAATGTCGAATAAATTTGTTATATTGGGTGGCCCATAAGTACTTGCAGTTTGGGTGAATTATATTCGGGATTGGTGGATTTATGGTTAAGTAGGGTGGTTCAAACAAGTTAAAAAAATTTGATTTGAGTTTAATTTTTTCCAGCAAACTTTGTTAATAATGTGTTTTTCCACCGCAGTTATCTGTGCACGCTGCAACACGTCTTGGCATTGATTCAATAAGGTGGCCTGTTTCTTCTTTAGGAATACTTTCCGAAGCTACCTTTATTTCATCTCTTAGAAACCCCAAAGTCCGTAGGGGCGAAAGATTCGAGTATCTGGGCAGCCATGACAAAAAAATTAAGTTTAAACTAACTCGAACAACGTGCGAACGAGCATTATCTTGTGAAATATACGATTTATGAGCCGATTAAGGTGAGGGAGTACATATGCCTCCACTGCGTCATGAAGATAACCTACTCCCATGTGCAATAGCAGTCCATACCATAACGTCTAGTGTTTGGTGTACATGTTGCTAAACATCAAATTGAGGTTGACGTCTTTCTCCTCGACTTTGTCTAACCCTTCTTCGGGCATCAGGTCCACCCAAGCAGAATCGAGATTCATCAGAGAAGAGGATCTGATGCCATTACTTACATATTGCAATGTTGTTTTTTTTCTGCACCACTGTAGTCGTTGCCGTCGATGCTCAGGGGTCAGAGGTAGCACAAGATGGGGTCGATAATGCTGTGTCCAACAGAACTTTTACGGCGGTAAACCGCAAGGACACTTATAAGAAGGCCTTGTTCTCCTAACCACCCATCAGCCAAATTTAGAGTTGTCGAAAATGGGTCTCTAAAGGCCATAAGTCTAAGACGTCGATCTTGAACTTCATTTGTGTCCCTTCGACGTGAGGTGCCTACTCTTCCGCTGTTTTGAGTATATCAAACTACGTCTGACAACATCTCATAACAGTAGTTGAAAACAGAGAAACAGAACAGAAACTGTCTCTCCAAATGAAAAACCCGCCTCGCTTAGACCAATAATTCGACCTCTTTCAAGTTTACTTATCTGGGGATTTAATCAGCGTGCACGTACTCTAGGTATTTTATATTAAAACAATGCGAAAAATGACCACAATATTAACTGATAAAAAAAAGTTTTTACGAAAAAATATTCACTATATATATGTTTTACCAAAACAATATAAAATTTCTTCCTCGAAGTTTCTTTGGACTTCCATCGTCTTGAAAAAGTTGATCTTACAATGTTTCAATAGCTTTGTATCTGCTATCGTCATGAGGTGAGTGATGGGAAATTCAGTTTATCCCTGGTATTTATGTCATTAACCGGTCATGCATCGCCGGTCATGATTTTTGGGTCTCATCCGGTCCAATCAGCGTCGTCGATTTATGCAAATGGTAAAAATCAAGGAAGTAGACCTTACCCCCTTACTAAACTGCACTGGGAGTGCGTGAAAAGATATGCAACAAATTCTTTATAAAATTCTCTTTTACTCAGCCGTTCGAGATCTATTTTTCCGATAAAGTACCGTAAGAGCCAAGAGTTCTCGACAAAAATTGCTCAAATATGTTATTTTTCCCACTTCGAGCCAGTTATTCTAATCTTTAGTCTTACGTTTCTGTTGTTATTCTTCATTTCAGTTTTTCAATACAGTTCTCCAAGACTACACTCCTTTAGTTCGTTAAGAACGCTACACTATAAAATATTGGCTGAGTATATATGACAATGATGTATTTTTAACTCACTAGGAAGTAAAGGAAGAAATTCGTCACTTGGCACGTTCTCAATATCTCGCTTTTAAATTTTTTTATTTGATGTATCAAACATTTTTAACCAAAATTCTCATTCGAATAATAATATACTAAAATTTGACAAAAATATAACAAATATTAAATTGTGCTTCCGTTGTAAATTGTGTTACATATACAATTAAGAAGTGATAAGATATTTTACTACAAAATTAGTTACTTCAACCAGCGGTAAATCATATATCCAGGAGTCTCAAATTATAGGAACGGCCTCAAATACTTGTATAGACACCTTGGTAAATTTATATTTTATGGCAAAATTTAATAATATTTCTACCGGAAATTGTTTCCCCGTACACTTATTAATAATAGTAGGGCGTTTCAAACATTGAGAAAATATTTGATTTGGTGTGTTCACTGATATTCTGGCAGATTGTACAGGAATCAAAGACATCAGTTTCAAAGAAGTAAACAGTCATTTATTTCACACTGAAGCAGATTGTAAATTAAATTTAAATTAGCATAAAAATCAAATTTACATCATGTTTACGTGAGAATATAAATATTTTAAACGCCCATTTATTTAGAACTATTCCAGGAAGGAAAATCCGCATGTTCAAACTCACATGTAACTAATTACTTAAGTAATAGTTTACTGGAAGGTATAAATTAGAAAAAAATGTAATTTCGATTTAGTTTGGGTTTATTCCTTGAAGATGACAACTTAGAGTTGTTGAAACGGCGTTGAGTGTTTAAAATAAAGGTTTGGTGTTAGGGTGCAAAACTGTGTTTTTACAAATGTTAGTATTTATTCTTTCCCCTAATTTTGGGAATAATTACTACTCTTGATGCAACTGTTGATAATCTGCCCAATATAACAATTTTTTTCAACTTTTTGTGATCAACCATGTACAACTATATCCCCTATCCCGCCCTTTATTTCAATCACATTTTATATACAACTACTTATGGGCCACCCAGTATAACTTTTTTTGTACCACCCTGTATAACTATAACCAATCTCCAACATATTTCACCTAAAGTGCAACTGCTTATTGGCCACTCAATATAATAATTTTTAACCGCCTTGTATAATTATCACTACCTCCATCTATTTATATGCTCCTGCCAATTACTTAAGCATTATAACTTATTTGTTTCCGCGTTTTGGACCCATCCTTTATAATTATAATTTTAACCCACAAAATGTTTCAACCACCCTGTATATGCATGCGCTTATGGGCCACCAAATTTAATATTTGTTCAAACACTTAACTATAATTGTTTTCTGAATGATACTTGTGACATATTTTTCAATGTCTAAGTGCTTCTTGGGAAATAACACCACAGTTTAAAGAAAATTACTGTGTATTCCAAACGTTTCGGGGTCTAGATCAGACCCCGTTGTCAATGGTTAAGAAACTACGGATTAAAAAGGCACAATTCTAAGATGTAAATTAAAGTATTTGACAAAGTGTATTATTTGATTTTTGACGTAACTAAGAGAATTTCATTTGTAATATACAGGGTAGCACAAAAACTTCTAAAGATCATATAATCATAAAGTTCCTTTCAAATTGGAAGAATTTGCAAGGGAAATCTTCAGAATTTTATGTGGCGCTCCTAGGTGCGACTTTGTTATAAGATGCATTCGCCAAAAATGCGACCAAAGAACTTTGTTGATTCAGTAATCCCATTAAAATCATAGGGGAAAACCTAGGAAAAACCTTATGATCTATCCCGATATTGGGTTGTTCACAAGGACATGACCATTAGCAATTTCTTCCTTAATCATCGGCAGCCAGGAACGACTGAATTCTACGGAGGTAGTAGCGATACAATCGTTTTCATTTAACAAAATTAAAGCAGACTCTTTTGGTGTTGTGTTCTTCTTTGTGTAATATAACTGAATTTTGAAACTGTATTTTATGACCAAGGTCCCAAACATGTTCACAAATTTTGGATTTTTCAAATTGTCTTTTTTTATGTAATTTTTGTGTTCGTTTATTCGAACATTCAGAGGTCTAGAGGTTTCTCCAATATAGAATTTATTACATTCACACGGGATTTTATAAATTCAATTTTTTGTATTTTGAGTTGTGTTATTTGGTTTGGTTTTTGATATAATTGATTTTAGTGTATTTCTTGTTTTAAATGATGTTTTGATAATATATCTGTTTCCCACTCTTTTTAGTCTTTTTGATAGACCCTGTGTGTACGGTATAGTTATTGTATTAATGTGATTCTCTTGGGAGTCAGTGTTGCTTGGTGAAGTTTGATTTTGCTTGTTAGGGATTGTTTGGTATTCCGTTTTGTTTAACTCGTTATTAATAAATTTATTTGGGTAATGATTGACAGAAAGTACATTTTTTATAAACGCTTTTCCTTCATTGAATTTATTGATATTAGAACAGTTGGTTTTTGCTCTGTCATATAGAGATTTAATGATACCTCTTTATACTGAACTTGGATGATTAGAGTTAAAGTTGAGATACCTGTTAGTATGAGTTGGTTTTCTGTAAACTTCTGTTTCAAATGTCGATTGTGTTTTGGTTATTAAAATGTCTAAGAATGGTAATTTGTTATTCTGTTCAAGTTCTATTGTAAACTGAATAGTTGGTTCTGTGTTGTTTATGTCGTTAAGTAATGCATGTAAATCCTCCAGATCATGTTCCCAAATAACGAATATGTCATCAACATAACGCCACCAAACCAAAGGTTTAATCTGTTTTGAGAAAATTGTTTGTTCTTCAAATTTTTCCATAAAAATGTTGCTTAAAGCGGGAGACAAACAGGAACCCACTGCCATGCCAAAATCTTGTTGGTAAGAATCATCATTAAGTTGAAAATATGTTCTCTTTGTACAAAATGTTAGTAGTTCCATTATTGTATTAATGGACAATTGAGTACGTTGATTTAGTAAAGAATCTTGTTTTAATCGATCTCTTACTATGGGAAGTGTTTTGTTGACAGGAACATTATTGTATAGATTCACAATGTCAAAACTTGCTAGTGCGAAAGTATTTTTGTATTGTATATGTGATAATTTTTCTAAGAAATGTGCGCTGTTTTTAAGATGAGAATTAGACTTACCAGTAAGTGGTGAAATAATTGTTAAAAGGAATTTTGAGAGCTCACTGCATGGAGAATTTATGTAGCTGACAATTGGTCTTAATGGAATGTTGGGTTTATGAATTTTAGGTAACCCGTATAAATGGGGCGGTTTAGAATAGTGTGGAGTAAGATGTTTACGTTGTTGTTCTGTAAATTCATGTTTGTGATTGTAAACTAAGCGGTATATTTTGTTTTCTATAGAAGTTGTTGGATCTTTGTTTAATTTTGTATATTGTCCTTGGTTTATTATGTTTTGAATTTTGGATTCGTAGTCAATTTTATTTAAAATAACCGTAGCATTGCCTTTATCTGCAGGTAAAATCTTAATAGTGGTGTCATTTTTTTAAACTTTAATTGAATGTAATTCATTTTTCGAAAGGTGATTTTTTGTATGCATAGGTTTTTCTACTTCAATTTTTGCTCTTATTCGATACTCTTGAGCTTCACTATTGTTTAATTTGTTTGCAGTTTGTTCTATAGCACTGATGATATCAAATGTTGGAATAGTTTTTGGGGAAATTGCAAAATTAAGGCCCTTTTGTAGAATTGACGGTTCAGAAGCGTTTGTTTAACTGTTTGTCTGAAAAATTAATGACGGTTTTGGACAGATCAAAATGTTGGTTTTTCACATAATATTTTGGCATATTTTTATCGGAAAAAAGTTGATTAAATTTACGTAAATATGTTTGTTTTTGAGATCTGAATTCACTGTTGTAACTTATAAGAAAGAGTACTATTTTTAATTCTGTTAAATTCATTCTCTGGTATTCGATAAGCAAGAAAGTTCGGTACATACCCAATATCTTTTTCTAATTTAAACTTATTGTAACGATGAAATTGTATGCGGTTTCTAATAGCAGCGAAGGTTGCTCTTTCCAATATTCTGTGAATCCTTTTGCCTACGTACGGTTGACGAAATCTTAATCCTTTGGGAATAATTCTCATCTCCCGACATCTGCACAAGAATGTCAAGCTATTCTTGGTTCGTGCAAGCTTCTTATACAAGTCCTCTAAGTCCCTAAACGCTTTGGTTACTGCAGTCCCATGGCTGATTTCTAGTTGTGTTCTAAATGATACTTGTGGCATATTTTTCAATGTCTAAGTGCTTCTTGGGAAATAACACCACAGTTTAAAGAAAATTGCTGTATATTCCAAACGTTTCGGGGTCTAGATCAGACCCCGCTGTCAATGGTTAAGAAACTACGGATTAAAATGTAAATTAAAATATTTGACAATGTGTATTATTTGATTTTTGAGGTAACTAAGAGAATTTTATTTGTAATATACAGGATAGCACAGAAATTTCTTAAGATCATATAATCATAAAATTCCTTTCAAGTTGGAAGAATTTGTAAGGGAGATCTTCAGAATTTTGTCATTAATTTTTCAGACAAACAGTTAAACGCGTCTGAAACCTCAATTCTACAAAAGGGCCCTAATTTTGCAATTGCCCCAAAAACTATTCCAACATTTGATATCATCAGTGCTATAGAACAAACTGCAAACAAATTAAACAATAGTGAAGCTCACGAGTATCGAATTAGAGCAAAAATTGCACTAGAAAAACCTATGCATACAAAAAATAACCTTTCGAAAAATGAATTATATTCAATCAAAGTTTTAAAAAATGACAGCACTATTAAGATTTTACCTGCAGATAAAGGCAATGCTACGGTTATTTTAAATAAAATTGACTACGAATTCAAAATTCTAAACATAATAAACCAAGGAGAATATACAAAATTAAACAAAGATCCAACAACTTCTATAGAAAACAAAATTTACCGCTTACTTTACAATCACAAACATGAATTTACAGAACAACAACGTAAACATCTTACTCAACACTATTCTAAACTGCCCCATTTATACGGGTTACCTAAAATTCATAAACCCAACATTCCATTAAGACCAATTGTGAGCTACATAAATTCTCCATGCAGTGAGCTCTCAAAATTCCTTTTAACAATTATTTCACCACTTACTGGTAAGTCTAATTCTCATCTTAAAAACAGCGCACATTTCTTAGAAAAATTATCACATATACAATACAAAAATACTTTCACACTAGCAAGTTTTGACATTGTGAATCTATACAGTAATGTTCCTGTCACCAAAACACTTCCCATAGTAAAAGAACGATTAGAACAAGATTCTTTGCTAAATCAACGTACTCAATTGTCCATTAATACAATAATGTAACTACTAACATTTTGTACAAACACAACATATTTTCAACTTAATGATGACTTCTACCAACAAGATTTTGGCATGGCAATGGGTTCCTGTTTGTTTCTCGCTTTAAGCAACATTTTTATGAAAAAATTTGAAGAACAAACAATTTTCTCAAAACAGATTAAACATTTGGTTTGGTGGCGTTATGTTGATGACATATTATTATTATATTCGTTATTTGGAAACATAATCTTGAGGATTTACATGCATTACTTAATGACATAAATAACACAGAACCAACTATTCAGTTTACACTCGAGCTTGAACCGAATAACAAATGACCATTCTTACATTTTAATAACCAAAACACAATCAACATTTGAAACAGCAGTTTACAGAAAACCAACTCATACAGGCATCTCAACTTTAACTCTAATCATCCAAGTTCAGTAAAAAGAGGTATCATTAAATCTCTATATGACAGAGCAAAAACCAACTGTTCTAATATCAATAAATTCAATGAAGAAAAACGTTTATAAAAAATGTACTTTCTGTCAATCATTAGCCAAATAAATTTATTAATAACGAGTTAAACAAAATGGAATACCAAACAATCCCTAACATCCAAGATCAAACTTCACCAACGAACACTGCCTCCCAAGATAATTACATTAATACAATAACTATACCATACATACAGGGTCTATCAGAAAGACTAAAAAGAGTGGAAAACAGGTATAATATCAAAACATCATTTAAAACAAGAAATACACTAAAATCAATTATATCAAAAACCAAACCAAATAACACAACCCAAAATACAAAAAATTGCATTTATAAAATCCCGTGTGAATTTAATACATTTTATATAGGAGAAATCTCTAGACCTCTGAATGTTCGAATAAACGAAGACAAAAATTACATAAATAAACCACAATTTAAAAAATCCAAAACTTGTGGACATGCTTGGGACCTTGGTCATAAAATACGGTTTCAAAATTCAGTTATATTACACAAAGAAGAACACAACACCAAAAGAAAACTAAAAGAGTCTGCTTTAATTATGTTAAATGAAAACGATTGTATCGCTACTACCTCCGTAGAATTCAGTCGTTCCTGGTTGCCGATGATTAAGGAAGAAATTGCTAATGGTCATATCCTTGTGAACAACCCAATATCGGGATAGTTCATAAGGTTTTTCCTAGCTTTTCCCTTATGATTTTAATGGGATCACTGAATCAACAAAGTTCGTTGGTCGCATTTTTGGCGAATGCACTATCTTATAACAAAGTCGCACCTAGGAGTGCCACATAAAATTCTGAAGATCTCCATTTCAAATTGGAAGAACTTTATGATTATATGATCTTTAGAAATTTCTGTGCTACTCTGTATATTATAAATAAAATTCTCTTAGTTACGTCAAAAATCAAATAATACACATTGTCAAATATTTTAATTCACGTATTAGAATTGTGCCTTTTTTAATCCGTAGTTTCTTAACCATTGATAACGGGGTCTGATCTAGACCCCGAAACGTTTGCAATAGCAATTTTCTTTAAACTGTGGTGTTATTTCCCAAGAAGCACTTAGACACTTAACTATAACTTTGCTTCAACCTTATATTTCAACTATCCTAACTGTGCAACTCCTTATGAGACAGCCTCATATTTTATGAACCACGGTGTAAAATATAATTTGTCTCCACCTTATATTTAAACCTAGCTTTATCTGCAGCTTTTTCTAACATTGTTTGGATCAAATAAAATTTTTCTTCGCCCCATATTTCAGGTATTCATATATGAAACTGCTCATGTTCTACTCTATGTAAAAAAATTTTTCAACTAATTTTTATACGCCCACTACAACTTTAACTGTACTCCACAATCTATTTCAACTACATTGTATGTGCAAATATTTATCGGCCACACAGTATAACATTTTTTGTATCACCCTGTATAAATACAAAACCATCAACTCCCCAATATATTTCACTAAAACTGCAACAATCTTGTTCTAATCACAGTATAACTTAACTTTACTTCGGCCCATATTTCAGGTACTCCATATATGCATCTGCTCATGTTGTACCCTATATAACAATTTTTTTCTATCATTTTTTATCCAATCTGTATAATTATATTTCCACTCCACTCTAAATTTCAACAGCATTCTATATGTAACTACTTTGGGCCATCCATTATAACATTTATTTACCATCCTGTATCCCTACATTTCAACTATCCTGTATATGGAGCAGCTTGTAGATCATAACATCTGTTTATATTTTTAAACCCACCTGTGTAACTGTAATTATATTCTACATATTTCAACAATTCTATATATGCAACAACTTGTGGATGTAAAATAATTGTTTGAATCACCCTATACACTATAATCCCATTCGATATTATATTTCAAACACCCTGTATAAACAACTGTCTCTAACATTTTTTCAACACATTTCATAACTATAATAACTCAAGAATATAATTCAAATATCCTAACTGCTTACATAACACATATTTTTTATCCACTTTGTATAACTATAATTCTATACTACTCTTATTAATACAAAATATTATTGAAATAAACTTACTATTGCCCAGTCTTGTAATTCCCAGGCCTCTTAACAGAGATTGCTGACAATTTCAATACGAATATTGTAGTAACTGTGTTATCATTAACATAAAGAAAAGTACTTTGTTTTAGTTCTGTAGTCGTACATTCTAGCATATATTGTAAAGTCCAGTTTATTATTCTGGGTCTAAAGCTCCTCTTGCTATTAAACGTGCGTTCCAACAGAACAAATTACCGATAAACAACCGATAATCTTCGTGCGCTGTGACGAGTATTTCATGTTACACCAAATACATTAAAAATATTACACATAAGGTATCTAAAGATGATTCACAAAAAGTTTCGATTTTCGTAATTATCTTCTAATTGAGAATAAAATCCCTTTGGAAGGTACATTTACATTGCATTTGATAAAACAAAGAATATTCTTACCGTTCTTTCATTGTCCGAAGTTTCCTTAATGACAGAAGGCCAACGAAAGCCTAGCAACAAGTTGCATTGTCAACCACCTTAGGACAATACTTTTTAAGCTCCCTAGCTTTTATCTACTGTTGATAGATAATTTTTGTATACTAAATAATGCTTTAAATTAATTAAAGCTTAAATTAAATTTACTCCTATTATTCGAACCACTTTAATCTATATTTTCCACAATTATGTTAAACGCAATTTCGCAATTATTCAGAAATGTGACAAGAATATGTATCTCAGTTAAGCATTTAGAGTTTCGGTTAAAGAATATTAATTCAGTTATCGAGAAGAATGGTTTGAATATAAATTTAAATTCTGAATCGTAATGAATTTCCACTTGAAATATTGCAATATAAATAATGTCATCAAATTGATTTAGCATTTTTTTTTCGGAACTGAAAATGGTCATGTTACACAAAAATTTCATAACAAATTTTGGAAGTGTTACTATTCTCGAACATAAACAACCTTATGATGTATTGTTTTTATGTTAAATGGCATGTAAGTTTTGGTCTTTTTCCTTTTATGTTACGGAATTGGTATGGCGTCTCTTCAAATCATATATGTATATTGAAATAATGCATTTTTCATTTTATGCCTGTTAAACAACAATGATCTGAGGGTTTTGTTGAGATGCAAGTTAAGCACAAGACGTGAAAGATAGAAAGAAATCACGAAAGAAATGTTGACGAGTTTTGGGAATATTTTGACGAACAACGATTTTCGGTTGAGTAGTTTTCAGTTTGGTGGAATTTTTTATCATTGTTGTTTGCATTGATTTATTTGGGTAGTTATAAGTATAATATAATTTTATAGGCATTTTAAAGTATATAATTCGATGTTTAAGTATTTCATGAGCAGAAAAAGGTTGTTAATTAACTGCTGTATATAAACAATTTAGCCTGCATCTTCAAAATCAGAATTGTTATTAATTTCAGTTCATGATTCAGGCAAGTATAAACTGATTTTTGTGTAGATATGAATAAAAAAAGACTAAAAGTTCCCAGTATTATTATGTCCAATAAGAATGGTTACAAATAATTGTTATTAACAAGTGCTGTAAACACGGGTTATCTTCCGGTTTGACTGTTCTGGACAATATGCATGCACTTATCATCATTCTTATAAACAGTTCGATAACAACATATTCTATGTTTATTATGCCTGTGTAAGAAACGTATTTTTAAACAAGAAATGTCTAAAATAATATTAGTTAGCAGAGACAATCTATTTTGATAATCAAATTCACATTTTAAAATATTCAATGCAATGTTTCAATTTAATGGAATGCCTTTGCCAGAGTTAAAAAATGTCCGTTTCACTGTTAATTAGCGACTAATGGAGTCGAATTCATGAATTAATTCAGACAATTAAATCATCGTAGCTCAAAGTGAATTCAGGATAATTGAATTTTTTGCCCCTGAAAAGTTCTTTTTACAGCTGTATACACTATTACGAGATTCCAAATTATTCACAAGGAAGTGTTTTGCTGTAGGTGGTCATTTAATTAATAACGGTTAGGCTTATTTAGTTATATAGTCAATATTGTTTCATTATATAACTTACATTATTATTTCTTTGAAATTATCACAATAATATTGTATATGTTCGTCGGCTAGCCAGAAATTATAAATTTTGAAAATAATTCTATTGATTTAACACATATGTCAAACTAAAGTATAATTCAAAGAACCTCAAAACGTAATACACTTCTTTCTGCTTTGAAAATACTTTCGAGGCATTCGTTTTATTTCTCTTCGAGCATCTAGAGATACACCTTCAGGCTCTATTTGAATTTTCTCAAACCAAGTTAATATTGTCAATGATTTCAATTCACTACGATCTTAAATATTACTGTTGCAGTCAATTTCTGGGTAAATTTCATGTACAAAGAATCATTGAGAATTATGCTATCCATAGCCCATGGCCAGAGTGGACGGCAGTACCATTGTCGAGTATCAAGGGGACTTTTTGAACATTGATGGTAACCTATTTGAATAAAATTCCACTGCTTTTGTAGAGCCCCCTTAACAGCTCGAATCTTATTCTGCCTCCTAATGATAGCTTACAACGTTAAATTGGAATTAAAATAATTTTCAGAAATATTTTGCATAACATCGTATTTTTGAAAGTTCATAAAATGTATTTCACTTTATATATTTTGGATGTTTGTGATAGTTTCGTAAAATGTATTAAAACTGCTTGTGAATTTTGGCTTAAACAACCCACCCTTGCTTCTCCTCAGACATATTGACAGTGGCGGATCCAGGCAGTGGAAAAATTAATTAACAGTAACATTAACTTAATAAACCAAAAAATAGAGCAATATGGACACGTAATAGTTATGTAAATAAAAACCCAATAAACTTCTGAGAAAAATAATAATAATACAAAATACCATAATTTTCATCTCGTACCCCCCCCCTCAAAAAATGCATACTGTAAACTAAATATAAATTAATACTTTTTGTTACAGGTGATGTTGCAGCAGAAGTTCTAAAGGAATTACGTACCGACAACAAAACTACTACTACTACTAAAAAGACCAAGAAGTTAAAGAAGTGTACTAAGTCTAATGGTAAACATACAACAGAAAAACCTATTACTGGACATTAATTTTTTTTCTACTAAGACCTAAGAAATAAATGTTAATAAAGTTATTTTCTTGCTTTGAGTTGAGAAATACACACTACTAAATACTAAGATTTAAATTACATGCTATTGCTAAACCAAAACATTAAAACGTAAAATCATATAGAAATCGTGGCAGGACGTATAATTTATTGCGTCCAATCCAACAGGTTATAAAAAATGTCGGCAGCAATTTTAAGCATTCCCAGATGTAAACTTGTATTTAAGTAGAATATTGTTTGTAATATTTTGGGTATTTACATTTACAATATTATGGCAACTACTTTAAATGTTTGTGATTACTTTTCATAATAACCTTTTACTTCCGGTGAAGATGGCGGGAGAGCCACACGTGTAAGCAGCTAGTTAGTTTAAGGATGTTAGAACTAAAATTTTATACAAAGTAGTATAAGAAATTGGTTATTCATTAAGTGTTAGTTATCTCTGTGAAGCCTTTATTATATGGTATAAAAAAGCTGTATATGAAAGACGCTTTTAGAAGTGAATTACTTATATATGGACGTTAGATAAAAGAACGGAATAATAAAAAGGAAGAAGAGTTTAGTATAGCTGGAAGTCCAGAAGTAACTATTCAGGAAGAATAATTTTTTTGTTTAATTTGATTTATTGAAATTACTAATATAGATAGTAACACTTTGCAATAAAACTCGTTAAAGAAAATTTTACCCTAAAGATCTTTCGGTTTCTAGCTACCTTCTCCTGCCAGATGTCACAATAATTATTCTAGGGGTCTAAGAGTTAGAAAACTTCTAAGTTAATCATTCTGATAAAAACAACGCCATTACGAAATAAAAACTACTCTATATAAAAAAACATTAACAACGTTAATTTAATGGTTGTAAAAAAAGTAAGGTTGAAGTGAGTCCGAAATTCAATACCATGTAAACAAGACTGGAATAAAAAGAAATACAACAAAGTTTAGTGAAATCTTTTGATGAAAACGTAATACTGAATTTGAGAACCATACAAGGATAAAAAACAACAAAATTTAATTGGAGCGTTGTTTGCGAAATGAGAATTAACGAGGCAAGATGAAATTAAAATAACTGAAGCTAATAAATTAAAAAGTCAAGGTGTTTCAAACATACAAAATTATCAATTAGACCAACTAATGCAAATAGTTATGCAAGTTAACAAAGAATTTTACAAGAAAATAGTGATTATGGAATTAGACCTAATAGAGATAAACGATAACATTAAGATCGCCAAACATACTGTGGATACTCTTGAAACAAACGTATTTGACATCGATTACACCCAAGGCAAGGAAAAAGTTCAAATCAGTTTAATTAAAAAATAGTACAAAGTGATATTCCAATAGAACAAACGGAAATTATAAAACTTCAACAAGTCTTACAGATAGAAAAATATCAGAACACTGTAAGTACTAAAGTTTTCACATTTGATGGTAGTTTATTTTGGACTATGTACTAAGGACAATTTGAAGCTGTAGCTACAGCTAATGGATAGGATAACAAAGAAAAAACTACCTCTCTCGTATTTGCTTTAAGAGGTCCGGTATTAGAACCCCTCCAAAGCATTCCAGTGCATAAATAGCGTCACTTCGATAAATTCATTGCAGTTCTAGCTAAGAGATACGAGAATCAATCCATGAGCAAATTATACCATGTGCAACTAAAGGGAAACAAAGCAAAAATCTGGAGAGAGTTTATAAGAGTTCGAAGCAGAGATAAGACGTTTAGTCACAGATCTACTAGAGGTACACAGGTTCTTACAAATAGTGTCAGCGATGTTGAGTCCAAAGAAATTTAGGCCCTAGTGTCATAAAGAAGAGCAATTAAGCCTTATTCTGGGTACGACCAGTTTTCTTCAGCCCGAAGAACCAGAACCATCCCTTCACGAAGTGTTGTCCAAACCACACAAATTACTGGAACGGGCACAAAGAACTGAACTTAAAGGAGCTTGTTACCGCTGCTGTGGACGGACAGGACATTTTCAAGGTGACTGTAGAGTAATGTTGAGTGAGATGATCGAACAGATCACCAGTCAAAGTTTCAACCTCCAGGAACAGTCAGGCAGTCAGTATAAGAGGGCGAATGGCTGACAGTATCCAACGGGGGATTCTGCCGAGATAGCAGCAGCCTAGTCATCAAGGGCACCATCAATACCCGAGCAATCACCATGAACTACGAAGCGTTTGGGGATTTTCGTACTACGTGCGATTAATTGAAGAATTTACCACCCTTGCCGCACTTCTACATCGATAGACCATTGAAAAGGTAAATTCATTGGAATCAGGATTGTGAAATAAGAGTCAGACGACTGAAAGCGGCACTATGTTCCCGGCATATTTTAGCGTTTCCTACACAGTTCTGATAGTTTATCTTATACACCGACGCCAGCAACTCAGGTTTGGAGGCCGTCCTATCCTAGGTGAAAGGTAGTGAAGAATGAATGAACGACTACTACAACCGTGAATTCTCGAAATCGGAAAGGATTTATTGTGTCACCAGAAAAGTACTTCTTGCAGTAATCAGGACTGTCGACCATTTGCACTAATATCTCTATAGTCGTCATTTCCAAATCAGAACCGATCATGTCGCCCTCAAATGACGGTCGGGTATGAAGACATCGAAAGCACAACTGGCCAGGCGAGTGGAGAATTTACAGCAATTCGATTTCAAGGTTGAACACCATGCCGGCCGTTTGTATATAAACACCAATATCTTGTCAGAAAGACCCTGTAGAGCACAATGCCGAAGAACAGAAAGGCGGAAGACGAGGGAATGTTCCGAGCTTTGTTTATTATAGGAATTGTTATCTTACTATCGCAATTTTGACAATAGAATAGTAAACTATTGTTATTAACAAAAGTATATGTAGAAACAAATATTCCGAATTAAACTAGCTATTCGAGGATATATAAAACATTTTTTTAAAAATACATATTTACCGACTTCAAAGAAGAACTAAAAGTCAAAATACTTAATAAAATATAAAACCATGCAATAAATAGCAAATTCATTGTGGTTAGGTACCTAAAGTATAGAATGTAAACAATAAAAGATGCTCATTCTGTAGAAATTAATTACTTGCCTATTTAATATAGTCTTCAACTCGGTTCCAAGCGAACCTAATTTGCTGCATTGCTTATACATATATTTACTACCCCTCAAACTTGGTTGTTGCTTGACACCCACTTCAAAAATTAAAGCAGTTGAAATCGGCTTAAACGTCTATTCATTCAATAGGAATTGTAGAGAATTTTGATTGTGATGAATTGGCAAATATGTTGTTCTTTTGCAAATAAATGGTTAAATAGGCACTTAAGTGTTTACTTTAATTGAAAACATTTTTTTCTCACAAACCATTAACTTTTTAACAAATGTTATATATGACTTTTTGGTTTATAAATATAAATTCTATCTTTCGTTATAATGGTCTGTTTGCTTAAACTTTTGATTAAATTGATTAGGCGGTTAGGTATGCTATTTTTTATAAAATGGTCCATTATCTGACAACTCGGTCAAATGTTTTTCCAAATCTTTTATATTATATTTTATATTATATTGTACTTGGTTTTCACTGATTTGTCTTAGACTGAAAACATTATCTCAGCAGGATCTACCAGATTTAAACCCGTAATTGTTTTCACTAATCAGATTTTCTCAAATGGTCTTTAAGTTTAGACTTATGATTTTTGCGTATCTAGATAAGACATTAGTGTTAATCACTACTTCTTGTCTAAGTTGTAAAAGCGTAGTAGTCGTAGTCTTAGAAACATACTTCCTTATTTTAGCCAATTCTGTCGGAGTTAGTTGATTCCGGTTTTTGTTTTGTTTTGCTCAATGCAGTACATATTTGGTAGTTGAACTGTAGACTGAGTGTAAACGAATAAAACATGAGTAATTTTAACATCTCGAACAGCAAACTTTCATCTGATACTGTACTATTATGTACCTTTATATTTAAAAATCTATGGATTTATAGTGACAATTACATAGCTAAATGTGTATTTTGCCTTATCGTTTAGTAATAAGTTTCAGAGAATTAAACATTACAATTTGAAACCATCCCCACCAATTCATGACATTTAATTAATACAATCCTCTACCACAATATACATTTCCCATAACTTGTACATACTTCTTGGGAATTACATCGGACAATACGATAGAACTAAAATCGATCTTACGTGTAATTTATTTTATAATTAAAACTGTGAAATTTGTTCGATTATTTCAAACTCATTCACCCTCATCTTAATTTGGGGAATTATAAGATAATGGAAGTGAAGTCAGGAATAAAAGCTACTGAATATATTTATGTTGAGGTGAGCTTAATGCTTCTACGTTCTTAATAATTTTCAATGTCTCTACATAATTTATCTCCAGTATTTAGCATACATAAACTCAGTATTATTATTTAAAAAATGAGGTGCCAAGCTTCAGCGGTGATTTGTATAATTCAAAATAAATATGGATTAACAGATCACATGTTGGTTGTTGATTCGTACATGTTTAATTCTGTTTTATATCCCAATGAATTAGTGCATTGGCAATTCGACTACTTCATTTTATTTTAGTTATTTCATAAGTACTCGTGTTCCCTTTGATTTAACATGTCCATTTTAGATGTGTTTAGTCAGAACTTCTTCATCTCTCGAAGTAAACTAATATACGTTTAGTTCATAATTATATAATAGTTCAATTGGGAGTTATTTGAAAATAATAGTTTCTATTTTCACATTTGCAGCATTCATTATTGATCTTTATCACTTCAGTAAAGCATTTTAACGCAACCGTGAGGTTGCACGAAGCACTAATCTAATGCTAATGAGTAAAATAATACTATTATTAGTAAACTCTTAATTACTTCTACTTAATACATATATATGTCATAAATAACTGAGATTACTGAAAATTGCATACGATGCGATAAGATCGTCGTGGCAATATCCTGTTATTATTCTTCATTATTAAACATGTTATATGTAAATTAAATATGAAGATGTTGGGACACTTAATTA
This sequence comes from Octodonta nipae, assembly GCA_034190945.1. Taxonomy (NCBI): domain Eukaryota; kingdom Metazoa; phylum Arthropoda; class Insecta; order Coleoptera; family Chrysomelidae; genus Octodonta; species Octodonta nipae. The sequence goes on along the minus strand of CM067218.1, from coordinate 97,830,930 downwards.
TATTTGACATTATAAGATTCAAACATCAAGTATTCTTTATGAGTTTTCAAAATTCTAATATGGGTTTAAAATATATTTAGTAGATATAATAGACGGGTGTAAATATTGTAAACAATAAACTGATAAACATGTTTCAGTTTCATCACTTAAACTATAACTCATAAAACCAATACAATTCCAATCTTTTTATGACAAAATAAACATTATTTTCTTTTTTTGCTATGAATTCAGAACATTTTTATTTGAATTTAGTCTTCGATATTTCAATTGAACTTTCAGCATCAAAATAAATTTCTATTGTGTTATTCAATGCGTTTATCAAATTTTTTTTTTTTTAGTTTTTCTAAAAGGCTATATATTTTTTTATTATAAGTTTTAGCATTTGGAATTATATACCTAATACTTTTAAATTTTATTATTTAGTTTACGAATATAGTGTCATAATTTGTTGGTTTTGCAGTATTACATGTTGTAGGATCACCCACTTGTAAGGGTTGAATTTGAGAATTTGGTTTTTTGTATTGTTGGGACATATTACTTTTTAAATAAGAATAATAAATAAAATTGTGGATTAATTAAACTTTGATAAATTAATGTTATGTCACAAGCTTCGCTAAGATCTTTTATGTATTATCGAATTCTTTTCCTTAATTATGTGTTGTAATGTTGGAAAAACACTTATTAATAAGGATGTGTTTTGTTCTGGAGTTTCAAAGATGGAATGAATTTTAATCCCTTACAGATAAACCGTTTTATTACATCAATGTTAAATATCTTTTTTTATTCTTTGACATAATGATTGGGTGGTTGTTTTTTAGAAAAGAAAAGAAGAGCGTAATTGCATTTGTTCGAGAGCATTTAAATTCTTGGCATATTTTCTGTTTTTTAACGACCTTAACTGTGACACGGCTAATTTAAACTATTTTTTATTAAATTCAATTAGTTTGATCTGCTATATAATGTTGTTATGCGTTTATATGTTTTGTCAAGAAGATTCGAAATTATGATAAGCTATTAACGATTTAGTGTTGTACAATTCGTGGAATTCTCTATTATATTAGAAACTCCTTTTTTCTTTGTCATAATTTTTTTTTCGTCAACATAGTTTGAACCATGTATTCTAAAATTGACTTTAACTTTGTCTTGGACATGATTTCTTCGTATACGGAATAATATTTCTGTTATATTTTGACTTCTGTTTCAGTTATCACAACATTTTGTAACTACTAGAGGTCGCCCAGTGGTCGATATTCGACCCTAATTCATTAAAATTACGTTGGACATCATTGACGTTATTTTGTCTATATAAGAAATAGAGTCGAGACGAATCTAGAAAAGTTGACAGGGCCTGTGCTATCTCTATTTATTCAGTTGGATTACATCTGTTGAAATTATTTTTTATTTATGTAGGAATATTATTGTAGGATTATTTTTACATAAATATGTCCTATAGATTATCACAAGTGTCATAGTGTCTATGCAACATGTTCGATGTAATTGTCGGCGGATTTCAAACATAGAGATGACAACCCAATGAAAACTCTAATCTTTAATGTAATTTCTATTGTCCGCTGATTGAGGATTTGTTCCACAAAACCTTCGGACTATTGTGAAAATAATATTAATTAATGACTGAATTATAATCCCAACAAACAACAAATTATTTTCAACGAAAGTTAATACTACTTGTCCGAAGAATCAATACTGATCTATAATTTACAACAATATTTTCATATTCAACTCTAGGCAACTCCAAACACTGGACAGTAAAGATGGTCATCACAAGGTCTGAAAGAGCATTACCCAGTCACTGCCATGTTTGTCATTTGAGTACCAACCTAGCATATATAGGTAATTACGCAGTGGTTTCTGTTATCGTAGTAGAGCGTTTTGAATTTCAAATTTTTTGAACATTGTTAGGTTGCAAACTTAAGGCCAGCAATGTAAGATTTCACAGAGAAAATATATTTTACTCTAGAATAAATGTACCTAACTTTACCTAATAAATTGGTAGGTACATTTTTTATATTCAAACAAGTCTTTAAAATCTCAATGATATTTTTCCTTTAAGTAAAACTTAATCACCTGGTAATAAAAGCCAGAACTTTGCAGGAATAATGAAAAATAAATTAACTATGAGATACTCACATTGTCAGAAAACATCAATTTTCAGTATGATTTTCAATATAAAAAATTTCAAATATCTTAAGATTCAGTATATTTTCTAAAATGTGAATTAAAACACACTTACCTACCTAGTAACCCATGACGATTTCTGTTTTATATCGAAAATATTAATAAATACGAACCCGATACTGTTAATTAATATTAGTTAAATTCACTTATTTTTTGACATTTTTCTGTAAATTGAAATTGATACCTTGAAAATACTTTGGAAACTTTTCTGACCGAATTGAAAACTAATGACCTAATCCCTACGAAAGTAATGACATGTCAAAATTTAAATCAAATTTCCTGCAGATAGCCATGAATTCAATGTTACCAGATCTACCTATTTATCGTGAATGTGTAACAATTTTACGATTTTTTGTAAACTTAGTTAAATTACATGAACCCCACATAATATATATATATATATATATATATATATATATATATATATATATATATATATATATATATGTATATGGATATATATATTGTTACTTCGGATGTTTTCATGAGTATGAAATGTCATTGAAGGTTTTCAGGAGTCTCGTGTGTATGGTCTTAGAAAATACAGTTTGACGTATCGATGAGATCTCAGTCATCTTCTTCGGAATAATCGATGTTGTTACTGACTAAGCCTAGTACAAAATGTACATTATCGTCACGTCACGTGAGCTCATATGTTGTTACATCAGCGAAATCTCACATGTTGTCATGCCTTAGAAACACAAGCACGTCACATTTATTACTTTACATTGTGTCATGATGGAACGTGAAGGTTGTAGCTCGACGAGTTCCTCAGAATTCGAAGACATTAAAAATATATAAAATTTAATTTTTCTTAGTGTTTCAACTTATTATTATTCTTATTTTACACCTGATATTGATTAATCCTGCTATCCGAAAAGTATAATAATTATTTCACTAATGTATTAATTTATCTTAAAATTACATATTTATGTTGTTACTTAAGTTCAAAATTAAAAAAAAAAACTTCTCAAGAGGAATAGATGAAGATTAGTTTTATGATTTTCTTTAAATTGAACTACATAGTACTGGTCCCTATTCTATATCTATATACTATTACAAAATTGTAGTTGTCTGTTTGTTTGTTTGTTTGTTACTTCATCACGTAATAACTACTGAACTGTTTTTGCTGAATCTTTTTTTGTTGCAAAACTTATAGTTTGACTGAATATCTGGTAGACATTTTATCTCCCTACATTGACGGAAACGGTAGATGTAGCCAAAAAACTAATACCATGTTCGGTAATACACAATTAGTCAATTGGTTCCAGCGCATGCACCAAATATTAGATACTTGAATCAGCTAAGCTTTTATTCATAATTCGGAATCTGCCAATGTAACATGTTTGGCTTTAAAGAAAAATTCAACTGATATATCAAATATAATTTTACAGGGTGTTCCATATAAAGGATAGGTAAAACTTACAGCAGAGTAGAATTACGTATTTAAGAATTCTTGAAAAAAAAAAGGTATATTAGGCCTGTAAGTAGCTGCATATCTACAATGTGGTTGAGATAAGGGGGAAGTTATACGGGGTGGTTCGAAAAAGATATATTGAGTGGACCTAAACAGTTGTATATACCAGGTAGTTGAGTTGAGTAGTTGAAAGATAAAATAGAATTATATTTATACAGAGTGGATAAAAAATATGTTACGTAAGCGGGTAGGATATTTGAATTTTCTTTAGCTCTTATTAAAGTGATGAAATGAGTTGCAAAAAATGTTAGAATCAGTAATTCTGGTTGGTTGAAATATAAGATGGAGTGGAATTATAGTTTATAGGGTGGTTGAAAAATTGTTTTATATTCACAAGTTTTGAAGTAGCATATTATAGGATGGTTGAAATATGTAGCAAAGTATGATTACAGCTATACAGGAAGGTTTAAAAAATATTATAAAGGAATGTTATGATCCACAAGCTGTTTCATATACCGGATAGATGAACTATAGGGTGGACTAGAATTCTAAGTATACAGAGTGGTGAAAAAAATGTTATATTGGGTGGCGCATAAGTAGTTGCATATACAAGGTTGTTGAAATATAGCATGGAGTATATAATAATTATTTATACAGTCTGAGTAAAAAAGTTGGAAGCATTTTGTTATATAGGGTAGAGCATGAACTGCTGCATATATGGAGTACCTGAAATATAGGGCGAAGTCAAGTTATCGTTACACAGTGTGATTCAAACAAGGTTAGAAACAGTTGCAAATGAAGGATGTATTAAATGAAGAGAAGTTATATTTTATACTGAGCTTAAAAATATATGAGGGAAAAATGTGAAATATCATAATCAGTTGCACAGATATGATATTTGAAATATAGGGAGGAGTAGAGTTAAGCAGTTTAATCTCTAAAAATGTTAAAAAGGGTGCTCCATAGGCAGTTGCAGTTTTGGTGCAATAAATTGGGAATTGATGGTTTATATTTACACAGGGTGGTACAAAAATGTCACACTGTGTGGCCGATAAGTAGTTGCACATACAAGGTGGTTGAAATAGAGGGTGGAGTTGAATAGTGTGGTTAAAAAATTGTGCTAATGTTTTTTAAGATAGAACATGAGCTGTTGCATATAAGCAATATCTGAAACATGTGGCGAAGTAAAATTATTGTTATACAGTGTGATTAAAACAGAAAAAGCGTAGGATGGTTCAAAAACCGATAGAACAGTAAGTTATAATGGGTGACTAATTGGCCAGCAGTATATACAAGATATTTTAAAAATAGATGGAAGTTAATACCTATAGAAGGCAGTTCTTAAATATATTGAATAAACTTGTTATATAGGGTGGCCATCAATTGTTGCGGTTTGGGTGATATGGGTTGGGATTGGTGAATTGAGTTATACAGAGTGGTACAAAAAATGTTATATTGGGTGGCCTATAAGTAGTTATAAATATATGGTGGTTAAGATGGGGGCTTAGTAAAATTATAGTTTTACAGGGTGGATTAAAAAATATTTAAAAAAATCTTGTATAAGATAGACCAGGAATAGTTGCATTCTGCTATATTAAATACCTGAAATATAGAGCGAATCAAAATTTTATTTATATATTTTGTTTAACACAATTTTAAAAAAGTTGCATATAAAGCCGGTTAAAGTTATAATTTACGAAGTGGCTCAAAAATTATCAGAAATAATTGTATATAGCGTATACTAGAGTAGAACTATAGTTAGGTAATTAAAAATGTTATAGGGTGACAAATAAACAATAGCATATACAGGATGGTTGCACTATAGGGTGAAGCAGAGTTACAACTATACAGGGTGGTTCCAAAATATTTTGAGTAAAATTGTTATATAATGTGGCCCATAAGCACTTGCCGTTTGGGTGAAATGTTTTCGGGATTGGTAAATTTATAGTTATGTTAAGTGGTTCAACAAAGTTAGAAGAAATAGTTATATTGGATGGCCCATATGTTTCACAGAATTCTACTTTCAATACGCGGGTGAAACGGCCGGTAACGGTAGTTGTCTGTTTGTTTGTTTGTTTCTATGTTTGTTGGTTTGTTACCATATCACATAAGAACTACTGAACTGATTTTGCTGAATTTTTTTTTTGTTGCAAAGATTATAGCTTGACTTAAAATCTGGTATACATTTTACCTACATTGTCAGAAACGGTAGATATAGCGAAAAATCTACTACCATCTTCGGAAATAGATAGACAATCAGTCGATTGGTTCCATCGCATGGACCAAGTTTTAGATACTTGCATCAGCTTAGCTTTTATCCAAAATTCGGAATATGCCAGTGTAACTTGTTTCGATTTTAAATAAATTCCAGCTGATATATCAAGTGTAATTTTACAGGGTGTTCTATATATAGGATAGGTTGAAATAAATGGATTTAAAAAATCTTGAAAAAAGGTATATTAGGTGGCCCGTAAGTAGTTGCATATATACAATATGGTTGAAATAAGGGGGAAATTATACAGCGTGGTTCAAAAAATATATATTAAGTGGATCATAAACAGTTGTATATACCAGGTGGTTGAAAAATGGGTGGAGTTGAATTATATTTATACAGGGCGGATAACAAAATCTTATATTGTTAGGGTCATAAGTAGTTGCATATACAATGTGGGAAAAATAAGGGTAAAATAGTATTATTTTTATACAGGGCGGATAAAAAAATATCTTATGAAAGCAGTTAGAATATTTGAATATTCTTCAGTTATTATTATAGTTATGAAATGGATTTAAAAAAAATTAGAAGCAGTTGTTTATACAGGGTGGTTGAAATATAAGTTGGGGTGGAATTATAGTTTATATGGTAGTTAAAAATTTGTTTTATAATCACAAGTAGTTCACAAATAGCATATTATAGGTTGGTTGAAATATGTAGCAGAGTATAATTACAGCTATATCTACAGGTGGGTTTAAAACATAGTATACAAATGTTATAATCTACAACCTGTTTCAAATACCGGATAGATGAAATATAGGGTGGACTAGAATTCTATGTATAGAGGGTAGTGAAAAAATGTTATATAGGGTGGCCCATAAGTAGTTGCATATACAAAGTTGTTGAAATATAGCGTGGATTAGAACAATAATTATACAGTGTGGGTAACAAAAAATGTTATATAGGTTAGATAAATGGAGTACCTGAAATATGGGGGGAAGGCAAGTTATAGTTAAACAGTGTGTTTCAAACAAGGTTAGAAAAAGTTGCAAATTAAGGGTGATTTAAATGAAGTGTGGACAGAAATGTTACTCTATACTGTGGTTAAAAAAATATGAGGAATAATTGTGAAATTGCGTAGCTCATAATCAGTTGTACAGATAGAATGTTTGAAATATAGGTAAGAGTAGAGTTAAGTAATTGAGTATTTAAAAATTGTTACATAGAGTGCCCAATAAGCAGTTGCAGTTTTGGTGAAATTTATTGAGAAGTGATGGATTTATATTTAATATTTATACAGGGTGGTACAAAAAATGTGATACTGGGTGGCCGATAAGTAGTTGCACATACAAGGTGGTGTGGATTAAAACAATGTTAAAAAAGTTCCATAAAAGAGTGGTTGACATATAAGGTGGAGATAACTTATATTTTCCAGAGTGGTTAAAAATTTCAGAAAAATGGTTATTTAGCAAAGTCCATAAACAGTTGCTTAGATAAGATAGTTGAAATATAGAGAGGATCAAAGTTATAGTTAATTTGTTTTCTGAATGATACTTGTGGCATATTTTTCAATGTCTAAGTGCTTCTTGGGAAATAACACCACAGTTTAAATAAAATTGCTGTATATTCTAAACGTTTCGGGGTCTAGATCAGATTTGATTTTTGACGTCAAAAATCAAATAACTACACCTTGTCAAATATTTTAATTTACATCTTAGAATTGTGCCTTTTTAATCCGTAGTTTCTTAACCATTGACAACGGGGTCTGATCTAGACCCCGAAACGTTTGGAATATACAGCAATTTTCTTTAAACTGTGGTGTTATTTCCCAAGAAGCACTTAGACATTATAGTTAAGTGTTTAAAAAATGTTATCTATGGTGAACCTTAAGTAGTGCATATACAATATGGTTGAAATATTTGTAGAATAAAATTATGGTTATACATGATTGTTCATAAAATGATAGACAAATAAGTTATGATGGTTGACTAATTGGCAGCAGTATATACAAGATGATTTAAATAAAGATGGAAGTAGAGGCAGTTCAAAAAAATATTGAATAAAATTGTTACATAAGGTGACCATATAAAATTTTGGGTAACATATGTTGGGGATTGGTGGATTTATAGTTATACAGAGTGGTACAAAAAAAGTAATATTAGGTGGTCTATATACTTATATTTTACGAAGTGGCTCCAAAATTATTGTATTAATGTAAGGGGGTTCAACCAAGGTACAAAAAATTTTTATATTGGATAGTCCATATGTTTCATAAGTTATTTTTTTGCAAAGAATTCTACATTCCGTACGCGGGTGAAACCGCGGGTAACGGCTAGTAAAACATAAAGTTATTATTAAATCATAAAATACAAATGTTGTATACACTCGAATTATCTGTAGGCTTCCGGGATACCGGAAAGTTAAGATATAGCCGTTTTACTATGAGACTTGTGACATTAAAAAACAATGACTTACGGTACTAAATCTGTTTTTAACTTTGTTTACAGCCATTATCACTTAATTGTGTTAGTAATAGCTGTTATAGTAATGTGTACATTAATATTTATGTATTAAATTTGTAAATATTAGAAAAGAAATCATTAATAAAAAAGTATTTATCTTTTAGTAAAATTAAATCAAATAACTTGTTTACAAATATCTCGGTCGCACATATAAACACAAAAACAGCTTCTTTATGTGACGTGTGCCGAAAATGTAAATTTGCACAAACGAACTCACGTTGTCATGTATAACTTGCCGTGAGCTACATCAGGTGATGTGATTTAAAAGCATGCGTTAAATGTCCTGCAGATATTTCCGGGCGAGCCTTGACAGGGCGTAATAGCATGTGTTCTCACGTGACGTGACGATAATGTGTTTCCACCTTAACGATCTCATCTAAATTTCCACTATATTAAAGTTGGTGGTTTCTTGACCCCATTTAGTTTCATTTATTTGGTATTTAGGACTGTTAGCTTCAGTTCATTATATTAAGATCTGTTTGTCTTTAATAACTATAGAAAAATATTTTTACTTCATTTTCTTGATATTTTACAACTTTTTGTTTCACTGTCCTCACTACCGATATCTTGTTTTATAATTCCACCATCAGCGTGCTATAGGAAATTCATCCTCACATTATTACATTTCAGCATCAGTCAGTATACCATAATAACCCAAATTTTAATTAAAGTATTTTATTTTAGTTTTACTAATACTATATAAATATTTCTTGGGATTAATAAAATCAAATTAAATTTCTTATTCTTAGTTTATTCTGTTTATCTTACTTTATCCTACTAAACTATATATTTTTTAAATTATTTGTATAATTTATTATTCTTTTAATTTTAGAATCAAAGTTTTTCATGATTTTCGTCCTTTTGTTTTCATAAAAATTTTATATTAAAATTTGTATGTGTTACCTCACTTATCAGAAGACTTTTTACCATTGGCAATATATTGCTTCATTCATTACGTTTGTTATAAATGTCTATCAACATTTTCGGCAGAATTGCTGGTAATGACTGTTACCGAAAAAATAAATAAATTTGTCAAATCAGAGAAAATGTTTGTATTATTTCTAACAGCAACAAACAATAAATTTTGCAGATGTTATCCATTTGAGAATTCTCCCCAATATTGTTCCCTTCATATATAACTCATTACTTGTTTCAAGCATAGATTAGAGGTAAACAGAGCGTATGTGATTTGCGGTTTCATATTGCGTTAAATTTGCTTGCCGCCTGTGACATATTAGGAATTTTGAATAATTCTCACGCATGAACAACAACTCATTATGCCAGCTAGAACGAGCCACAAATTTCAAACGCGACACACGCACCAAATATATACAGAACATTATAAAGAGGGGCTGTTCAAAAATTCCTGCAACTTGTTGGGAGCCCACTCACGTATTATATAACTGTCCAACAATTACTCGATTGTTCAGCGTTCCGGGATATGGTTGATTTCCGTTCGTGAAAGATATATCATGAATTGAAATGAAATTGTTTAATTTCTAAGGACATTTTCTGATGTCTCTCAATTTTATTGAGGTGGTTTTAGAAACTTATCACCGTTTTTACCAAGTTTCTATTAACTTATTTATTCTCTGGTTGTTCCTGGTTAAATTATAGAATCCATTGCAAATAAACTTTTCGATAAACACATCAAATTTTAAACAAGGCCCAGAAATGGTACATCAAATAAATTTCAGGTAATTCTAACCTAGGAACAAATAACTCAAACCGAATGAAATTTCAAAGTTAAGAAAATCCCAAATAAAAAGCAGATTAAATTTCTATAAGTTCAATAATTTAAGATACAATTTGAGGACAAAGCAATATGAATATTTTTTTTCTTGAATTTGCCCCACTTGTTAAATTGAGAGATAAACATTTAGTGTTGTTGAAAGTAGACAAATGAATTTTTGTATTACAAAATTTAATGTCCTGAACAGAAGTTAGATGAAAACTGCGGCACATTTAGTCATAATGGAATTTGAAAGTTTTTTTTGTATGATTCGGCCTCATCGAATGATTTTAGTTTGAAACTAATTTATTTACGAATTGACAAAAAAGAATTATGTGAACTGAATCAAAAAACACCAAAAGATAGTATTTTTCCTATTAGTTTTGTTTTCAAATATATACTACTTTAAAGTTTGTTGGTTTTGGTGGCGTAACGACGTATTCAAACAAAAAAATGTGAGAAAATTAAACTGAATATGGAGCGAAATTTCGCAACCAAAAATCTTTCAGTTTCAGGCGAAATTCCAATAAAAATACAGGGTGTTTCTCAAATAGGGTTCCAAACTTCTGCTGTGTATATAACTCATTAAAATACGCCCCTATTAACATGTGGCCTAAAACGGACTCTTAGGCAGTTATGTACCCTTAAAAGGAATCAAACAAAACTGTTTTTTTTTCTGTCATGGACAAAACGGTCGAGAATAAATTTAAAAAATTTATAGGTCTTACACAACTTTTTACGTTAAATAACACGTGCAAATAATAAGCGTCCTAGTTACGTTTTTTTTATTTCAATTTTTTTACCATTTTTTTCACAGATTTATAAAATCTGAACAATTGAACAAAGATAATATTTTCTACGTAAGATTTTTAAGATTTTGTAAATCTGTAGAGAAATTGTAAAAAATGGAATTAAAAAATGTGCAGGCCGAAAACCCCTTCACCAACCTAAATTGTACACTTATGATTTGCATTTCGAAAAACGGAGTAGCATATGTTAAACCACTCTTTGTTTATTTTCAACCAAAGTTTGATGTCTGATATAACAGTCATGTAAACAAATAAAATAGTAAATAGTGAAGTGAACGAAGATGAAAGTAAGAAATATTTCCTAACGATACTGAACAGTGCATTGATGCCAATTTCTACGATTTTTAAGGCGACAAATACCCAAATCAATAGTGTGCCCGTTGCGACGATGAAAAGACAGGTATCCTTTTTCCCCGGCACATTCCATAGCTTGCATCCATTTAGATTGTCAAAAGCATTTTCGAAATCTATTAAATTATACCTGAGTATTTTTTGTATTTTCTACGTTTTTCTTTAATTTATTGTATAGCATGGATTTCATTTATTGTTGCCTTTTCTAGAACCCACTAGTTCTTGTTCTAATATTTCTTCTAATCTGGTTTGTAGTCTATTATTTAGTTCTGGCTATTTCCGCCATGGTCTTGGGGGTTGGTCTTGTAGCATTTTTCAATTATTGAGATCACTTTTGCCCTTCTCGAGTTGTCTGATATAGTTTTATTTTTCAAACATTTGTTACATGGGTTTAGACTCTCAGATATACTATGAGTCGGCCATATTTACAGAGCTCGGTATTAGTGTCATCTATATCGGTCGGTTTTTCTGGTACCTTTAAGATCTCCTGTCAATTGTTCTGTCTATATCTTCTAATCTTCATGATTTATGGTTTCTTCTGGTTTTCATTAAGCTCAAGATGTTTTTCTTCAGTTTTGTTATTTATTTTCAGATTGTTTGACGATTTCATTACTTTGTGCGCTGTTTTGTTTTCCATAAACTGTGTTAATTATAATTATATCACAAGACACTTTAAATTTGCTTCTAAAGTTTCATGATTATGTTCAGTGGGCTATTAACATATTCTTTGTAGGTTGTTAGTTTTACTTGTACTGCGTCTGGTAATTGAGTCGATCATACTTTTAGTCCTTAGAATTTTCTGAATTTTCTTTCTTTAGCCAAACTTCAAATGCAGCCATTTCTATTGCTTGTACTGAACTTTGCAGTTCTCCATTTCTTTTTCAATATATATTTTAAAAATATTTTCCTTTGAAATTGTTGTCAGTATACACTTGCTTCCTTTACTTGTCCTACTTGTTTGTTATTTGTAGTTATGTATTCAAATTCAATTGTTTTCGTCTAGCTGTCCACATGTATTTATGTATATCTTTCATCCCAAGAAACTGCATACCTTTACTTCAGTAAGTTTGGTTTGCATTTATTACCGATACAAGCATTGTTAATATCACGTGGTCAGTTTTTCCTTCCTTTTCTGAAAATATGGCAATTAACCTTACATTACGTTTTTTTCCAATTTTATTCTTTTTATCATAATGCGTTCGTTTACATATATACTTTTTATATTTTTTGTATATCTACAATAATGTCGTATTCAATTGAAATGAAAACCATTGTATATTTATCTACATATTTTTTATCCTTTTACCTTTTTTGGTTTCAGGTATTGTTGGGAAGCCAATTTTGTGTGTGGTAGATATCTAGTTAATTATATTTCTTTGTATGCCACACCCGTTACATTCAAGGTTGCAAATTTTATTATTTTATTTGTCCATCTTTTCTATTTTTTATTGCGTTTGTCGAAAATTATAGCTGGTAATTAGCCACCCGCAATTACAAAGCACGGTACATAATACTCTCTTCGAGGTGTCACTCTCTTGTACGCAAGACAATATATATATATTATATATATATAATATATATATATATATGTTTTAGGTGGTTTCCTGGAATTCATCCGCGTAGTTGATAACTGATCCCTGCCGGATCTCGATGGTAAAATGACGACGTTTCGGCAGAGTCACATCTGCCCTCTTCAGGTCGGTTCGCATAATTCTCGTAGCCTTCTGCTTTCGCTTCTAGTTACTCGAATACATGAGACCTGAAGAGGGCAGATGTGACTCTGTCGAAACATCGTCATTTTACTATCGATCCCGGCAGGGATTAGTTATCAACTACCACCTAAAACATTTAGTGCCCGCGAAAACTTAAAAAAAATAATAATATATATAATATATATATATATATATATATGTTATATCACACTTTCAAAATTTCTCTTTTTAAAAAAGACTTTATTTATAGTTGCACAATTATTAACTTTTAATATAAAACTTGAAAATAACAATATAATACTTTATAACAATAAAAAGACAAAATGAGTGTTAAACTAAACTAGACAAATCTGTAAGTAATAATGAATACAGACATAAGGCAATTGAACAATTTATAACATAAGAATGCTGACTAAGCTGTCGCAGCGTTTGCTATTCTCACGGATGTACGTCGTCGAAGGTAACCTGAGACGACACGTGGATGCTGACTCAGCTTGGGAACTGTTGCTAGATGTTTTCACATAAGTCGATGGAATAACTTATATAACAACTCCCATCCATATAAAAAAGTTCATGCTTCAGCATCGACTTTTAAGGGAGGTTCTGCAATTCCATATCCTCGACAGGACTAAGGAGGCTATGGAGTTTTACCCCTGGGCTTCATGGTTGATGGACCTGGTGGTGGTGCTGGATCGGCAGAAGGGCTGATCGTTGGGTGCTTCTGGAATTTCTTTATGATGATGCTGATGGAAAGGAGGACAACCACAATTACGGTTGTTGCTATTGTGATGATCGTGAACCATGAGGTGTGTTTCTCCAAGAACGGTTGGTCTAGGAGCTTTTCTAATTCCCTGGAGTTTTGGCTAAGCTTATGGTTGGCGATATTCAGGTCTCTGGCATCCAGTTCCTGTAGTTTCATGTGTTTCAACTTTGGAAGTTGACCGATGGTTGGCAGGTTGTCGCAACAGTTGTACGGGATCTTGACTGGGTGACTTTTTACTGTGATGTTGTCAACGTTGTTTTGTGGTCCTTCTGGCATGGACCCTGGTGTTACCAATGAAGGCATTGCAACTGGGTTGGATGGTCAATAGAGAATTTGTCGAAATGGATTGTGTAACGAGATCTTCTCCCTTGCACTTGATGTTGATGGGCAACTGTCCGGAAGTCGAGATTAACCAAAGGTTAAGATCAATCTCTTGAATATTATACTCTTTGGCATATAATATTAAAGGCTTGCAAGTTGAAGGAAGGGCTGCTGGCTGTCTAAGAAGCTGTGCTTCGCAGAGGGCTTCTTTGTCTATGGTGTGTGGAATAACTTTGGAACAGATCTTATGTTCTTTAGATAATGGCTTACAGTCACTCAGGTCTTCGAAAGATGCGTACAATAGCGAATCGTCATCTCTCGCGATATATTTTATTTTTGTTGGAAGAATATGTGAAATCCTGTTCGATTATCCAAAACTGGGATAGGATACAGGCGGTACAGTGTATAAGTTTCAGGATTGACTAAGGGAATTTTTAGTACAAAAACAATTTTAGTATTGATCTGAAAAGCTTCCAATTCTATTAGATCGATGTATCTAGCAACATTTGAACTATAGGTTGGAAGTGGTAAGTTATTTTCATGAAGTGACTGTGATATTTTCTGAAGGGAATCGACCAAATCTACTGGGTTTATAATTGAGCTGTGTAAAATTTTTAGACGGGCGAAAGAGACTGCAGTTAATACATCGTTGAGAGTATCTTCAATGTATACGTAACTTTCCATTAAGCTTTCACACAAATCCAAGACATTGGCTTGAAGTTCATAAAAAGCAAGATCGTCTGTAATGAACACAATTGACTTCCTAATTGCTTCGATATTTTCCGAAAATATTTTCTCTTCGGACTGAAATTTTTTGTATTGTGGTGTTAAGGTTCTTAATGACCGAAGTTGTTATTGATAATTGTCGTTTCATTAAGTTTTCAATTTGATGTTGGTCTTTAGTAATTTTGTTTATAGAGTCACTAAAATATTCTCCGTCTGTTGCATCTAAGTTACCGGAAATAGATTTCCAAATCGATCCCAGTCCATTAATTAGTCCGCGTTTCTTTCTGTTGGTACTGTAAGTCTCAGTGTCAGCGAAAATTTCTGTATATTTGATGTTAACAGATTTTGATATTTGTTTCAGGAGGCTTACGTGAGTCTGTACTTTTGATTTGAAGATTTTAATGTTAATTTTGTTGTCGTTAATAGTTTCTAAAAGTCTGTTCAGTATATTGTCATTGTTAGAAATAGCGTCTCGAAAGGGTTTAGATCTTTGTAAACAAGGAGTGTCCATTTGTCATTAGAATTTTAAAGGGTTCCTTCTTCATGAAAGAAAACTCCTATAGTATTGTTAACAGGCGTAATGGAGTACTGTTGAAGGTTCACGACTGAAAACAGTCCACAGAATCTGAAAAAAAGGTTTATTCAAAATAGGGTTTTAGGTCC